>CM030839.1:5790195-6225195 GCA_018105865.1 Metaphire vulgaris | reverse complement strand
TCTGCTCATGATATCATTGATATGTCAGCAAAACTATAACAACTATTGCTAATTAAGCTGCCTGTTCAAAATTTAATTGAGTATTTCTTTTATTTATAAAATATTAAGTTGTAATTTGCATTTATATTATTGACACCCTCTGTGGGTTTAGTCTTTTAGATCAAAGAAATCCCGCTCTTTATAACCGAAGGTTAATAAAATAAGTCAATGCTACCACTCTAACTTTTTGAGAAAAAAACATATATCATTGACAAGAAACATAGATGTGGCACCGAGAAAAAAGGTTGAAAAAATCTTGAAATATTTCAAATTGCATGCCCTTGAAATATTTCAAAAATTTCACAACTACATGAAATATTTCAACCAACATCACTAAACTGTAATCATTGAGGTGGCGAAATATCTGCTCGCGTCCAGTGAGGTAAGAACGAAACCAGCCAAGGGGAACTCCGCTGACTCCGAAACGTTCCTCCAGGACACGGAGCAGTATGTCATGATCCACCGTGTCGAAAGCCGAGCTGAGGTCAAGTAGTACAAGTGCAGTGACCTTGCCATCATCTATGGCGCGCACGAGGTCGTTGTGGACTTTAATCACCGCTGTTTCTGTTGAGTGAAATCGCCGATATGCAGATTGATGAACTGGTAAAAGGTGATTGCGCTCAGAAAACTCAGCAAATCGAGCAACGACTGTTCGCTCCACGAGCTTCGACACAAAACTCAAGTTGGAAATTGGTCGAAAAGATTTCAGATCTCCTGGATCCAACGTTGGCTTTTTCAGGCGGGGAAGGGCGATAGCCGATTTGCAGGCATCGGCACAGTTCCCAGTGTCCAAAGAAGTGTTGCACATCAGACTAAGCAGAGGAGCGATGACATCAGCAACCTCACGTAACAGCGAGATAGGGATCGGATCAAGCGAGCATTGCTTGTTTGGCAACTTTGATAACAGAGCTTTGATCTCAGTTGGTGTTACCGGATAGAAAGAGAAAGGCGGGGTTTGTCTTTTAATGATCTCCACCTCAGGTGCATTAGATGTCTGCTCACGAATTCGAGCAATCTTCTCCGTAAAAAGGTGGCAAAGTCGTTGACCTTGAAGTGTGATACAGAGGTCGGAGGCGGTTTGGCAAGCCGAGATCGACTTTAGCCCAGATCGCCCGACTGTTTCCTCCGCAGCTTTGAATTTCCCGCGTCCAGTACTGCTTGAACTTGTCTTGAAAAAGTTGCCGGACTATCTTTGAGTGTAGTCGCCAAGCCTCCAGTGTATCAGGCGTCAGAAGGCGCCTGTAATGTCTTTCAAGTTGACGTCGCTTGGCTTTAGCAGCACGACAATCTTCGTCAAACCATGGAGCAGAGTGACGTCTGGATGTCTGGACGGTTAGAAGTAGTGCATGCTTATCGATCAGGTTTCTCATAGCAGTGTCATAAAGCGAGAAGAGGCTGTTGACATCAGGTACAGAGGACTGGATGACCGATTCGACGAGCTGATGAAGATCAGAAGAGAAAGCATCGATGTCGAATTGACGCCATGAGCGACGTTGAACGCAGCGTGCCCTTGTATGATTGTCCCGGTCAGAACGCCGTAACGCAGCAGTGATCAGAGAATGATCTGAGAGAATCCCGTACTGTACTGTAGTACTTCATCGTTTGTTTTCTTGTCCGTCCACTTCATGTTTTCCATTCTTCTCCATATCCACATTTCGAATGCTTCCAGCTTTTGTATGTCCTTCTTCTGGAGAGTCCAGGTTCTGGGGCATATAAAGTGACACTCCATATCAACGTTTTTATCAGTTTCTTCTTTAGTTCTCTATTTAGCCCTCCACTTACCAGTTTTCCTTTGTCCAAAAAGGCTTGTTTTCCCATCTCTATTCTTCTCTTTATATCCTTCTGACATCCGAAATCCTCTGTTATTAGGCTCCCAAGGTAGGAGAATTGTGTCATCTGTTCCAGTTCTGTTCCATCAACCATTATGGTGAATCTAGGTGGATTTTTGCCCTTTGTTATTACCATGATTTTTGTTCTTAGAGTGCTTATTTTCAAGCCATATTCTTTTTATGTTGTATTTAGTTTGTCCACTATTCTTTGTAGTTCTCTTTTAGTCCCTGTTAGCATCGCTTGATCGTCTGCAAAGCGCAGGGCCTCCGAGAGGGGGGCAGGGGGCAACTGCACAGGGGCCCGGCGGTGTGGAGGGGGTCCGGGCCGATGATGAATATGTATAATTAACAATAAAATGAGTAATAACACTAAAGAATGGTTAAGATGTTAGTTCAGCAGAGGGGCCCGGCGAGCACAAGGGGGCCCGGGACACAGTGCTAGAAAAGGTCGTCAACACTTTATAAACGGCTGACAAGCAAAAAAACAAAAGAAAAAAGGTCGTCACGAAATTAATACTTCTCAATGCTTCTCAAGGGCCCGTCGGCCATTCTGCACAGAGGCCCAGAATTTCTCTCGGAGGGCCTGGCAAAGCGTATGGTTTGTATCAGTTTCCCTCCAATGTTTATTCCCACTCTTTCTTCCTCTAGTGCCATTCTTATTAGTTCCTCAATGTAGGTGTTGAATAGCAGCGGTGATAGTGGACAGCCTTGTCGTGATCCCCTTCCAATTTCTCCGGTCTCCGAGTTATCATTCCCAATCCGTATTTGTATAATAATTTCTAACTGTATTTGTTAGTCTTTTAAATGCTTTAAACAATTTAGGCCATTGCATAATAATAATAATAATAATAATAATAACAAATGTGATTTAAAGCGGTTTAGGACTTTAGGAGTCCTAAAGTCCTAAACCGCTTTAAATCACATTGTTGTTGTTATTATTATTATTATTATTATTATTATTATTATTATTATTATTATTATTATTATTATTATTATATGCAATGGCCTAAATTGTTTAAAGCATTTAAAAGACTAGGAATTGATTTGGACGCTACGTATTAAGTTTTACGATTTTTCACACAGGCTTGCTTAGCCTCCTAAACCACTTAAAATCACATTATTATAATATATATATATATATATATATATACATTGGGAATATATATATATATATATATATATATATATATATATATATATATATATATATATATATATATATATAACAATGCAAAGACTAGTGATACAGTAGGCTGATATGCAAAATTCAGAAGAGTTATGAAACAAATTAAAACCACATTTTCGTGTGTCCCCAGCTTAGCTGAGTCAAACTGTACTAGAATTGTCAATATATTCTGCCTCACTTTTATTCTAGAGCATTCGAAATACCACGAAAAATGGTGAGCCATTTGAAACGACACTATATAAAGTCTTTCAGAAATCTGTCAAATGTCTACAAACTCGATCGAGAGATAAGAGGGGTCTAGATATAGCTGGTTTCTTGTATCTCAAGTTTTATAGACCACAAAAGTACTATATAATTAATATATATGTTTGATATATATATATATATATATATATATATATATATATATATATATATATATCCACACATGAGTTTCTTTCCTTGCACATAGTAAAATTGCTCAAAAGTTAGTCAATTGGGAAATTGTTGCCCAAGAGAAATTTCTTGCACACATGGACCCTCAAGAATTAGAGGGAACATTGTTTAGGAGGCTAAGTACCGGCAGCCTGTGTGAAAACCACTGTAGTAACTCTCCACATTTAATAATGTAGATCCTGAGATAACCTCTGAATCTGTTTACTGTTTCAACTGTCCCTCCCACCTCAATAAAACTGTTTCATTTGTCCACAACCCTTGCACTAAAATTTTTTATTTATTGGACCCACACTCAGCTTAAACAATCTGCATTAGTGGCCTCTTATGCTGCTTCTTCCTTCTTCTGTCTACTGACTCTACTCAATCTGGTTTCGGATGGTTTCACTCAACTGAAACAACTCTCCTTTCTTTCTCAAATTGTACCAAGAACCTTGGTGTTTTCTTTGACAGTAACTTGACCTTCAAAGAGCATTTTGCTAGACTCTCTCAATCCTGTTTTTACCAACTTAAGCTATTTAGAGTTATTCATTATTCACTTTCTTTATCTGCAGCCAAATCTCTGGTTCATGCTTTTGTTGCTAGTAGGCTAGACTATTGCAATTCTCTTTATCTTGGCCTGCCCAAAAGCCTGCTCTCCACTCTGCAATCTGTCCTAAATGCTGTGGCTCGTCTTGTGGCTGAAGCTCCTCGCTACTCTAGCATCTCAGATTTTATGCATAACACCCTACATTGGCTTCCAATGTGAATTAGATTCAAACAAGTAATTATTGTTTCTGCGGCACTTCAAGGTCAGGCACCATCTTACATTACTGAGCTTTTCAAATCACCCTCTTCCACTGCACATCGCCTGTTTTGCTCCACTGATTGGAAAAATGTTTACGTTTCCAGATCGCACACTGCTCTTCAGCGTCGAGTATATGCAGTGACTGGACCCTCCCTCTGGAATGCCTTGAACCCATCCATTTGGGCCTCACTTTTTACACCCTCACTCTGTTCAATGCGAAAGCTAAAGTTTCACTACTACTACTACATTCGACTCCAATGCCAGGAGCACCTCTGAGTAGAAATATAAGAAGTGTTATACAAATATAATAATAATATAATATAACAAGGTTTAAAGTGGTTCAGTAGGGACTGCCCTGTGGAAGAACCACTGTGCTATATGCTATACTGTGCTAAATGCTATATTACATTACAATATAGTGTGTCAATGTAAAGAGTCGATTGTATGGAACATCTACTTTCCCAGGCTCCCAGCCATTAATTTGTATACTTCAATCAAATCCCCTCTCTCTCTCTTCTTTCTAATTTTGTCAATCCGCAATAATGAAGTCTTTTTTCAGCCATCGGTCGCGGTCACAACTCGCGCAACACAAGATTGGCACAACGGACCTCTGTCGTCCATGTGAACAAATGAATGAATGAATTTTCGTAGCCTAAATTATGGCATCCATTGACCATCTTTGTTGTTCGTCTTTGCACTTTTTCTAAAAGCTCTATATCTTTTTCAAGAATGGATTCCATTCCTGAATACGGCAGCCATGGACAGAAGCCACATTTGTGCCTCCGCATTTTTCGCATTTGTCGACTTGTCACATGAGTTTGATACCGTCAATCATGAAATTCTGCTGCATACTTGGAAAATTTCATTTTGCATTAGGCCTACATCAAAAGTGCATGATTAGATCAAGTCCTATTTATCTGGAAGGTTGCAACTGTCCCTGTGGTCCGTTGCTCAATGTCTTTCTTATTAAGATACCTCATTGCAGGGAGTGCAGCTGCACCCTCTGGACAAAATCAGGGGGTGTACTGCACCCTTGGAAGATCAGGCTGTTTTTTTAATTTTTTGCCCGTGAGGATTTTTAAAAAGAAGATAAAGTAAGAGGATGTTGACCTTTCCTTGCTCATCAGGACTTTTAAGCAAGGGAGAGGATAAAGGGAGGTGACAACCTTTTTTTGCTTGTCAGAACTTTTATCTTGAGAAAAGCTGCACCCCCTGCTAAAAATTCGTTCCGGCATGCCTGCCTCATTGCAAAACATTACTTGGTTCCAGGTCATTTGCAGTGTCAGGACCAAAGACATGGAATGATCTATAAATGTCTGTTAAATCATCCTGTTCTCTGTCATCCTTGAAGAAAATTCTAAAGACACATCTGTTCCGGAAATCTTATTCTCTTCTTCCCTAGATTGTTCTCCATTCATTTTGTTTTCTTTTTACTGTATATGATTACTGTTATTTAATTGTATTTGTAGGCCTATAGCTGGACTCTGTAATGTGCCCTTACTCCTGACATTTGGTAATATGGCACACAAGAAATTGTCGGTTTAATAATAATAATAATAATAATAATAATAATAATAATAATAAAACCTATAATACCAGTTTTAATTTGTGGAAAGCTTAAATTCATCAGAATTGAGTTACAATAATGACGTTATGAGAATGTACTACAATTTCTTGTGATTTCACGACAATTTTGAAAGCACACAATTCAGGATTGTTGTACCCAAGGATTGGCCAGAAATAAATCTAGCATGATGTTGACAAGCGTTAAAAGGTTGTATGCTAAAACAACTTATTGCAATATCCACAATTTTTCTCTGTGGAAAAAAGATGATTAATCAGCCATGGCATAGGTTTGGACAGTTGTCTCTTTTCACCTCATTGTAGCTATAGCCATGGTTGGAAAAGACTTGAATTTACAGTAGACTGAAATCAAGCATTTTGCTTGTTGATGAATGCCAACAATAAAAATTTTAATTTCAAATTCTGATTCCTTATAGAAGGGAGGTCTTTTTCATTTCTTTTTGCCATTATGGTTTCACTGCATTTTGAATGCATTACTGAAGTTTCATATTTGCATGTCAAGCATTTTAATTGCTGCTTATTATTATAGAACAGTGAATTGCTTGGCTTGACTACATCTTATAAGCATGTGAAATTTAAAATTCTGTTAATAGCAAAACAACATTACCAACCTGCAATCTCCTGAAATTTTTCAGATTAATATTCACAATTTAAGGCATAATTCCAATGTAAAGGATAATTATGTGGAAAGAACAAAGATAACTGGTCACAAACCAAGATATAATGACACTGAACAACCAAAGATTACTGCTAATGATTTGCCACTTTCACAATTTTCCCGGCTGCTTCCAAATGATTGGGCACCAAGGAATAATGACAAATCTATTGCTACGCATCATTCGGCTACACATGGAGTTTTGCACAAACAGCGCAATCGAACTTCGAGTTGGAAAAAATCATTTGGCTCACCTGTTGAAGTCAACAGTGGTCTGAACCTAAGGTAAGCTGCTTTTCATTAATAGCAAATCACAAGAACAATAATATTATAAGGAAATCTTGGAGTTTATTTGACAACTAAATAGGTCAACTGAATGACATGTCAACATTGCAAAACTTGGCTTTTTGAATGTTATGACTTTAAGGTTTTAAGCCTGAATTTTTCATGGCTTATTCAGATGCCAATTAAAATTTTAAAATGTTTTTATTGTAATGTCTGCTGTCTAAAATTTCAGTCATAGGACCTATTGGCAAAATTGCAGACATACAGTAGGTCTTTTTAATTCTAAATCATAATCAGCAATGGTAGTTAAAAATTGAAACCAATACTGAACACAGTACAATATAAATTATAGCATAATGGCAAGCTCCTTAAGTATATGAGCACAGGATCATGAATTTGTTGAATATAATTTGTAAATAAGCAGCTTAGTATAATTTATTTTTAAAATCATTAGGACTAATTGTAGTAATTGATATGGTTTTATCAAATGATCAAATGTAAAACCAAGGTTGCTGACAGATGGCACGTCACAGCAGACTGACTTTGATTAACTAAAATGTGAAATATACCGGTAATGGAAATTTCAAATTTACTAAGATTGAATGGTTTCTTAAAAAGTAAACACAGTTTTAAAGCCCGGTTTAATGCAAGTTTATTGCTGAACATACAAGAAAACTTTTTGCAAACAGATAAAGTTTCAAGTGTCATTGAAGAGGTCTTGTCATCAAAGGCAATAAATAACTGTGCTTCGTCTGCATAGAAACAGTGATGGGACATCTCGAGACACTGTCTCGTCTCGAGACAGTCTCGAGACAGTATTTTCAATGTCTTGGTCTCGGTCTTGCTGGTCAGTGTCTCAGTCTTGGTCTTGTCATTACTGTCTTGGTCTTGCGATTCAAGACCGAGACAGTGGGTTTTTTCCACTGTTAGTAACGATGTTTTCTGTGGTAGACGTCCTCCGAATTATGGGGCTAGTAAAGTAAAGGTTTTCACCCGTAGGCTCACGCCCGTAGGGTCCGGTGCTGATCCCCGTATTTAGTAGCCAGCAGCCCATAGGTGGCTAAGCCATACATCGGCGGACGGTGGCCAGTCTCTTCCGCCGAACCTATGGTTACTATCGCAATGTTGCCATTGCTACTCATTTTTGATGTTACTACCGCCCTCTAGCGATTAAGGCTGAGTCGACCTTAGGGGCTCCTACGGGATTGAACCCGTGTCGTCGGCGTGCCTGCCCAGTGATATTACCACTCATCTATCTTCCCGCCTGGTCAGTGTCTCGGTCTTGGTCTTGTCATTACTGTCTTGGTCTTGCGATTCAAGACCGAGACAGTGGGTTTTTTCCACTGTTAGTAACGATGTTTTCTGTGGTAGACGTCCTCCGAATTATGGGGTTATACGAGATATTCTAGAATTTCAGCCGATCGTGCAGTATGTGTGCGTGCGCGTGTGTGTGTGACGTCACATCCGTACTTCACGTTTTGGCTTATCATGAATAAAGAGACGCTAAAACGGTGAAAAACGGCAAAATAAATGGTGAAAAACGGCGAAAACTGCGTAAAAACAGTGAAAGCAATGTTAACAACGGTGGGCCTATTTTTCACAGTGGGCTTGGAGCTTCAGCCCCCTCAGCCCCACCTTAATATGGCCCTGATGATGGTTTCTCTATTTTCTAAGTGAAGACAATGTCACAGCAGCCTAATGTTCGCCATAAATCAGGACTTTCAAAGTAATATTTTAATAACTCTTGCATTTCTTCTTAAATAAAGACGTGTACAATTTTTTGTCAAGAATTTTTGCAGAAGTTGGATGAATGTGCTATTGGTATATATGGCTCGAGCCATTGACGGCACACATGAAGGGGGTGGCAAATTGAACGGCGATGACCTTTTTCGGCAAATTGAGCAGCGATGACGTTTTTTTGCTTGTCAGGTTGTCAAAGAGTTTTAGCGAAGGGGCGGCAAAATTGAGAAGGGCGGCAAATTCGGCTGCGACGAAGTTTTTTTGCTTGTCAGTTATAATAATAGGAGCAGGTTGGGGCGGCATTTTTTCCAGGAGCCATGGGCGGCACGAGACCACGCTACGCCACTGACAGTTCCCTGTACAGTTTGAAGTCAATACTGACCTGTGGTATGTTGGTGAATTTCTTTTGTATTTAGATTATTAGGAAATAACCATGTGAATAAAGGTATCATCCAGGTAAAGATAAACAACCATTGGGGATATATCTGCAAGGACCATCTCTGGAACAAGGCTGATGCAAAGGTTGTTTGCCGACAGCTTGGATTTTCTAGGTGTGGTAATATTGAAATGTATCATATCTGAATAATTTTCTTGATATCTGATGTTTCTTCTATTTAGTATTGCTCAAGATCCTTTGTATTCCTGGTCAATCGATGCATGTGATTACTGGTATATAATTTTATTGTTGCTATAATTTAATATAATATAATTGAATATAATTGAATATAATTGAATATGCTGATGATACATGTCTAATAGCGGAATGCCTCTCAAGGATTGTAGAGTTAACACTGGCCTTAATAACGGAGAGTGGAAAATTTGGACTAAAAATAAACACTAATAAAACAAAAATTATGCCAATTACAAAAACAGTTGGGGAATGGCCAATAGTATCACACAACGGAAAAGAAATTGAAATAGTGAAGAATTTCGTTTACTTGAGAAGTGAATTGGAAGCAAAAGGAGGCTCGGACTTGGAGATTAAACGAAGAATAGCATTGGCAGGATCAACCTTCAACAGGCTACACACCAATATTTTCAAAAGACATGACATTGGGATGAAAACAAAACTAAGAATTCTCAACACTCGTGTAATACCAATACTAATTTATGGATGTGAATCTTGGACCATAAAAAAAGAATTGGAGAAAAAACTAGCAGCAACAGAAAATAAATGGCTAAGAAGAATACTAAGGATTGGGTACAAAGAACATATAACAAATGAAGAAGTTAGAGAGAACACTGCAACCGAGCATCGTGGAAGTTATCAGAAAAAGAAGAATGAAATGGACTGGACACATACTCAGAATGGAAGAAATAAGAAACCCAAAACGAATTTTCAACTACAAACCAGAGGGGAGAAGATCTAAAGGAAGACCTAAAAGACGATGGGTGGACGGTTTGGAAGAGGATCTGCACATGGCAGGGATGAACCTCAATGGAAAAACTGATGGAAGACACCGAATGACTTTGGAAGAAATAGCAAAGGACAGAGAACTTTGGAGAGATGTCATGGAGAAGTCAATAGCTGGACACAGCTGGAGGACGAAGACCTGACCTGACTGATAATTTAATTGCTGTTGTTGACATTCTTTGTTGCGAGTAGTCTCTATTATTTGAGCTTGTCAGTGCAATGCTGTATGATTGCCATCATTACATTATTCTTGCATGCCTGATTTGAGGCATGGTACTTAGTAACAGATGAACCATAACTGTTTCTGTTTTTGCACCAAGAAGCTTCCAGGAAATTGAGCTCATAAGTTACATAACAAATCTGACATTTACACAGCACCTTGATAACAATATAACAATAAACCTAGTCGTCAACCTAAAACACTACATCTACAATATTAATTTCCACTCTGCACTAGTGGACTAATTAGTGCCGGGCAATCAAACCCAGGTTGACAACATTTGGGCAGAGCTGACACTCTACTGACTGAACCAGTGAGCACCAAGACATGCATATCCAACAATAAGTTACCCTAGGAGTAACCATTCTAATGTAACATAAAAAATTGCTCAGAGGCTATACACGGTGTCTACTTACAAGCCTCTGGCTGTGTAAATAAGATTTGGAAATTTTAAATTTAGGTTCCTTTGAATGGCTTCTGTGTGTTTATGTTTGTTGTGAATTGCTTGAATTATTTCTAGATTAAGATTTTATACTAATTTAAATTACCAGAATTTCTATTCCTAGCACAAACGATAATGTATTATCAACCAACCTGACAAGAAGAATTGATGCTCGCAAGTCTTTCGTAATGAATCAAGTGAGATGCAGAGGTGTGGAGGATGAAATCCAAAATTGCACTTACGATACAACTGCCTTTTGCTCCAGTGAAAGAGCTGTTGGAGTTCACTGTGCTCCTAATCCTGGTATAACATTTAAATGTAGTCTTATGTAAATCAGTGGCATAGCCAGAGTTCTGGAATAGGAGGGCACCAAGTCTTCTGCAGACTGACATTTTTGGAGGGCTTGAGGGAGTGTGGTCAGCTCCCTGAACATGGTTGCCTCAGCCAAAAATTTTTAGGGTAATATTAGATTTACCATGGTAAATCTTGAGATTTGCATATTTTTCAAGCTATAATTATGACAACATATGGGCAAATCATCAACTGAAACAATAATATTAATATGATACTGCTTCATTGTAGAAAACCTTTCTCTTGGCATTTCCACTTTAAATGAGATTAAAAATTACAAACAATGTTTTCAAGGTCATTAGCTTTCCTAATGGGGTCTGGGGCAGATTCAAATCTTGAATTTTGGAGAAAATTTGCAGACTGCATGGCAGTTATTTGACCATCACTTTATTCCAGATTAACACTGGCGGCTTGAAGATTTGGCAAGTGGGGGGAGGGGTCGTTGGGGTGGCAACTTCTAAGCATAGCGTGGCCAACTACTTTTTATAAATCAGAACATGAAGGAAGAATATTACTCTCGATGTGAGTCAGAAGTTACATCTGTGACTTGTATTACAGCTAGTGTTTAATATCAGATTCTTGATTTCATTGCAATCAGTTATTTCTAGGATTATCAATTTGGGAGGGGGTGTTGGTATATTCTGGGGAGTGCCCTGCCGAAAAAGTCTGACATGCAAAAAAAAGGTCGTCCGGCTCTCAGATCGGGGTGTTCGGAAGGGGGGTGTCGGTCTCAGATTAGAAGGTGTTGAGTGTGTTAGGGGGTGTAAAAATATCCCTGATTGCATTTAATTTGAAACTTTTTGACTTTCAGTACGAGAATCTCTCAGTCATGAAATTGTTATTGTAATTTAGTCAATTAATAATGACCGCTAACAATAACATTAACCTATTGCCCTAGACTAATGTTTGATCTCACGTAGTCAAACACTTGCAACAGACAAATCAAACAACATTAATTTATAGCCATAATAAACAAACCAGAGTCAACAAACCAAATTCATCAATGGCCTAATTAGGCCTTTTGTGATAGTAAATGAAACACTATTTTTTAATATGATGTCTTATATCAAGCTCGTCAATAAAAGTATCACTTCAATAGCTTCTCCAGAAAACCGTCTCTCAATTTCCAAACTTATACAATCCAATAACATAATACATTACTCGGCAAGAGTCTGCATGCAATACAATGAGGGTCAAAAAACATTCCACGATTTCATCCATGCTTTAGGCAAATGTAAACCGAATTTCAAATATCTTTTCTGCAATAAATTCATACGGAATTTAGCAGTATATTTTGACAAACTAAAATGTTAAGCAAAATTTTGTTCATAACTGAGTATTGAACAAGTGCTAAAATCGGTCAGTACTCGGTACATGTGTTTGCCAAAAATTGATAAAACTGCAGCTTACCATGGTTAATCATGTCCACAGGTATGTTGTCCTTGTCCTCGTTTGGCAATTTGATACCTACTTCCGTAACAGACGACGTGGATCAGACTGGTTCAGACAACAGTGATACATTATCATCTTTGTCATACTTTACTCATTTTTTTAGGATTGGCAAATAGAAGCCTGATGTCCGCCATCTTTAAGCTAGCACCGTGTATTGTAAGTATAACTGACCGTACGCTTTGGCGGTATAATCCGAGTTCCTCAACTGTCTGAACTGACTGTTACTCTACCCGCCTTATATTTAATTTAATCAATATACAGAGATCATACACTGATGCCGCTAATAGATACATGAACAACACACAGGCTAACGCTGCCGCTCAGAGGCTCCCAATTGCTTGACTACAGATAAGCATTTGACAACTTCCTCATTAACTGATTACAGTCTGGCGCCAACCGGCGCTTTCATCACCACGGCGCTTCCTAATGACAGTACAACGTAAACATTTACAGCAACTCAGAATGACCGCCATGTCATGTAAAGTCTGAAACATTCAGGCCTGAGGAGAGGGGGTGCAGCCGGTACATTGTTCCGGGGCCCATGGAACCCACTGCAGGGGCCCGTGGCCGATAAGTTTTTTTGATTGTCAGACTGTCTTGGAGAGCCGATAAGGTTTTTTTGCTTGTCACTTGTCAGACTCTTTTTGGAGAAGCGATAACGTTTTTTGCTCGTCAGGTTTTTCAAAGAGTTGATAAATTACTATTTTTTGTACCGGGGCCCGGAACTTCTCTCGGCGGCCCTGGAAACATTCATCTAATGACTTGCAGGCATAGACGCAAACTTTGATTAGGCATATAGGCTCGAGGTCCCTACTTTTTGGTAGTGGTGGCTAAGTAAGCCTGTGTGAAAACCACTGTAATACCGGTAACTCTCCACATTCAATATAACTTAGTTTTCCGAGATAGTCTTTGAATCCGTGTACTGTTTCAACTGTCACTCCCACCTTGTTCAAACTGTTCCATTTGTCGACTCAACAACCCTTGCACTAAACAAATTTTTCTTTCTTGGGCTTACCATCTACTTAAACAATTTGCATTTGTGAACTTATGTGTCATTTATAGTGTGCCATTGTAAGAATGGATCCTATGGCACATCTACCTTCCCAGTCATTATTTTGTATGTAATCTTCTATCAAATCCTTTCTGTCTGTCTGTCTGTCTGTCTGTCTGTCTGTCTGTCTGTCTGTCTGTCTGTCTCTCTTCTTTCTAATGTTGTCAATCCACAATTTTGAAGTCTTTCTTTGTAGCTTAATTTATGACATTCATTGACCATCTATGCTGCTCGTCTTTGCACTTTTATAAAAGCTCTAGGCTTACATCTTTTTTAAAGAATGGACTCCATGCTTGAACACAGTATTCTAGATGAGGCCTTACTAATGACTTATATAGTTTTATGATTATCTCTTTGGCTCGACTCACTATCGTTCTTTTCATCATTCGGTTTCCCTTTTTGCTTCCTTTATACATTGTCTGGATGGATTCATACTTCTATGGATGATTACTCCAAGTCTTATTCTTCCTCTGTGGTGGTTAGAACCTTCCCCTAAAGCATATTCATTACCATTATTAGATTTCCCAACATGCATTACAGAACATTTGTCAATATTAGTACCGGTAAGCATGTGCCAGTCCACAGACCACTGAAACAATCTCCTTAGATCCCCCTGCAAAATTTTAGCATCATCATCAGAGTCGATATTTCTGCACATCTTTGTCTTCTTCTTCAGGTGCTCTGTCCAAAGAGAGGTTCCATACTCCAGTGTCGCCACTCCTCTCTATCTTGAGCTTTTATCTTTAGGGCTGAATACTTGTTTTTCCATAGTGTTGAACATCCACTCCAGCATCAATGTCCTTGGTCGCCCTTTCTGTGCTTTCCCATTCATCTTTCCTTCTAGTAATTCTCTTAATAGGTTTGATTCTTCTCTCAGAACATGTCCTATCCACTTCTTTTGTCCTGTACGAATAATGTGAATTAGGCTTCCCTTCTCTTCTACCCTCTCCAAGACTTCTTCGTTTGTTATTTTTTCCGTCCAGCTGATTTTTTTCCATTCTTCGCCAGATCCACATTTCGAATGCCTCTAGTCTCTTTATGTCTTCCTTCCAGAGCGTCCAAGTCTCTGATCCATAGAGTGTCACTGGCCAGATCAGTGCTTTGACCAATCGTTTTTTCAGATTTCGGTTATAATTCCTTCTCAGTAGTTCTCTTCTGTTCGTAAAGGCTTCTTTCCCCATGGCAATTCTTCTCCTTATTTCTTTATGGCACTTGGCGTTTTCATCAAGCAGGCTTCCAAGATAGCAGAATTCTTCTACCTGTTCTATTTCCACTCCATCAATGATTATTTTCATTTTTCCACCATGTCTGCTGATTTTCATTGCCTTTGTCTTCTTTAAATTGATTTTAATTCCGCAATTCTTTGATGTTGCGTTAAGAGAGTCCATCAACCTCTGCAATCCATGGTTGGTGTTTGCCATAATTGCCTAGTCATCAGCAAATCTTATGTCCCTTATCTTCTTTCCATCCACCACTACTCTATCTTCTATGTTCTCGAAGGCCTCTTGTATGAGTTCTTCTGTGTAGATATTGAAGAGCAACGGTGAGAGAGGGCATCCTTGTCTCGTCCCCCCTTCCCAGAGTTCCTGGTTCAGAGTATTTTCCATTCACACAGATAGATATTGCTTGATTCATGTACAGGTTTCCGATGAGTTTTCTGTCTCTGTAGTCTATTTCCATTTTTCTGAGTGCCATCATCTGTGTATCATCTGCAAACTTTGAAATTTTGGATAGTAATCCTTCATCGATATCGATATAATTCATCTTCATCCATATCATTTATATAAATTAGAAAAAGTAATGGCCCAAGTACTGAACCCTGAGGCACTCCACTAATAACTCTTGCCCATTCTGAATGGTCACTCCTTATGCCAACCCTTCTATCTTCTTCTCTTCAACCAATTTTGAATCCATCTGAGAATATTCACCCATATTCCACAGGACTTCAGTTTGGCAGCCAGTCTTATGTGGGGCATTTTATCAAAACTTTTGGAAAAATCTAAATATGTTACATCTGCTGCCTTGCCCTCATCTAACTTATCAAAAACCTCCTCCAGAAAGTCCAACAGGTTGGTCAAGCATGAACGTCCATTTGTAAATCCATGTTGACTGCCTTTAACAATAATTATTATTTTATGCCTAGTCAAATGTTCCAATGTTATCTTTCATTTTTTCCATAACTTTGTAGATTATAGAAATTAGGTTCACTGGTCTGTAATTGCTTGGTTCACTTCATTTTATCTTCTTCAACAGTGGGCTGACAATGCATCTCTCTTGTCTTGTAGTACTCCAATTCTGAGCGATTCATTGATTATCAATGCAATTGTATGTCCAATTTCATTTTGAACTTTGTAAAGAAACTTAGTATGTGAGCCATCTAATCCTGGGTTCTTGCCTGTCTTTAAATTGGTCAAAACCTTGATGGCACATTCTCTTGTCCACACTATATCTGTGAGCATTTCTTCTTTGTTTCCATGGAACACAATTTTGACTTATGGCACAGTATTTTCTTCTCTAATACTGATCAAAATAAATTATTTTGAAGCTGCGCAGTGTCTAAAAAGTATGAGGGCCACTGGGAAGCCAGACATTCAATATTGGAACGGCCCCTTGAACCCCTCTCTGGAGTCGCCACTGCACATTAAATAACATTTTCTTAATGTTTTTGTTGAAAAAGGCTCACAATTGAATGAGGCTTGTAATGATTGCAAATGAGCTACTTGTTTCATCTCAAAATTATATTTAATGAATGCACTTACCCGGTAGTTTTGTTTGATAGCTTTATGTAATATATTTGAAAGTTTGAAGACTGCAGAAAGTAATAAGCTTTCAAGACAATTAAATTTAAAGGAATCTATTATTCTTTTAAAAATCTAAAATAATTGTAGTACTCTTGTGTTTACTGATTTTAAGTGTGTGGCTATGAAAGTTGAATATTATTGTCATTTTTGTGCTAAGTTGTGACAGCTGCTGGTTTTTTAACAGGATCAGAAAAAGTTGTTAGTTGACTTTTTAATCTGCATGGCATTCTGCATGCTGGTACTAATTTATGATACTAATTAATATCTGACATTGACAAAATCTAGCTATTCAAGATCAAGAGAGAAGTACTTGTTTCTGACCTTACCTTTGAATTGCTCTTGCTGTTGAAGAAAATAAGTACTTCACCTTGAGAGCTGCTCATCATCATTAGCTCTCTGTTTCTTTGCTGTAGGATGTGACAGAGGTTGGTTGGCAGCCAATGGGTTCTGTTATAAACTCATAAAAACAAAAGCAACCTTTTATGATGCCGAGGCCGGTTGTCATTCGCGTGAATCATTCCTTCTAAAAATAGATTCACAACAGGAAAGCAATTTTATCTCAAGTCTACTTGTGGCTAAAAGAGGTAGGGAACACCTGCATGATTTTGAGTACCGGTACCACTGGACATATCTGCCATTCACACTGCAGCCATATGCTATTATATTTATGTAGATCATATGCTATTAATTTGATGAATGAGCTTTATTATAAGTAAGGAATAATAAAAGTCTTTAAGATTGAAAATTTTAGAAGGAACTGCTTAATTAAATTGGTTTGATTAAATTCACTTAACACAACAGCCATTTAAAACAGATATGAGTGTAAGTCCACATTTGAAGGAGAAATTCATACAGTATGCAATTTGTACTGAGTAAATAGCAAAAGTACATGTAGCTGTGAGATTTAATGCTTTCAAATTTTTGATGAATCGTGATCTACATTTGGCAAGAGACTTTTAGAAATTTTGGTAGCATGAACAGGGACATTTTGACATTAGGGAAATTTAGTTGCAATCTGATGGCTAATGTAATTACATTCACTGATAGCTTGTCACATATCACATCTAATAACAATAACATGGTGATCTTATAATAATAAAGGTGTAATGCTGCCAGGTGTTATATGAAACCTAAATTAATTTTATACAGTACTTCTTCCTTTGTTGGCAATGACATTAATGTAAATATTAATTATAAGAATAAGTAGAGCCTGGTTGATTCTGCTTGTCGCTTTCTGCTGGGTAACGTAATATTTTGTTTCATAGTTTGAAGCCAGTGCATCGTGTGTCTGCATGATTTGGAGGGCTGGCAACAGAATTTGGAAGCATGTTAATTCTGCTATTATGGTACTGGACAATTTATATAGCGCCGTAGCTTGGCAAAGGCCAAAGTCAAAGGCACTGTCAACAACGCTGACAAATCAACATGGAACGGAAGATGTTGGTCTTGAGGGAAAGTCCGCTTGGATGGCACGCACGAAAGAGGTCGCTGCCTTGTTGAAATCGGGAAGCGAGCCCTTCAGAAGGCGGTCTTCCGCAAGAAGACGTTCCGTCGAAGAGTCAGCGAAAACGCAGAAAGGATGTTGAAGGTGAAGGACGTCCTTTCATTAAAGTGGCTATTGTGGCGTGCTTGCTAATGCCACTTATAGATGATTTCTTATAGAGTCTTAAACTACAAGAATCAAACACTGTTAGACAGTGACTGCATGTATTATCTTCAAAGTCCAGACAGCAAGTGTTGGTCTAAGTTCTACTCTGTAGCATCGCTAGTTGAATGCTATTGGACAAGGGGGAGCCGGAGCATGGTCTCTAACTGTTTGTCAAGTGTTCTTTGCACCACAGCTATTTCATGATGTTTTTGTTTTTTAAAAGCTAAAGGGGCTGTTTGGACATCTGGTCACAGAATAGATAAGAATGGACTTGAGGAGTGGAGATGGCTGAGATCATTGTATGCCATACAATTTACAAAATGGTTTCCAGGTATGCTTAAATTTTCTATCATGCTCAACATTAAAAAGGTTTCCGGTAGAAAGTTCCTAAGCATGAAACTACCAGTAGATAGTGCATAAGAGAACCATGTGTTTTCCTTCAGGTTACCATTTCTTCTCATTACTGTATGTTTGT
This sequence comes from Metaphire vulgaris, assembly GCA_018105865.1. Classification (NCBI taxonomy): domain Eukaryota; kingdom Metazoa; phylum Annelida; class Clitellata; order Crassiclitellata; family Megascolecidae; genus Metaphire; species Metaphire vulgaris. The sequence continues at coordinate 6,206,804 of CM030839.1, read as the reverse complement.
TGTGATTGGCTGTTAATGTTTGACTGTGTATTGTGTTGATCCCATCTGTGTTGGTTGTGTCTTTGTTGATTTTGTTTTTGCAGACTGTTTTTGTTGACAAAAATTATTGTAAAATGCTGGTTTGACATTTTAAAATGTATAAAACTCGAAGCAATAACAAAATTGCTTTAAGGTCATCTCTCTGCAAGATTACGAAGTCAGCCGAATGCTCGTGGGAATCAAAGTTGCATAGCACTATCAAAGACTTTCCAAGATATAAATAATGTCAGTCATGACGTTAGTTACTACTTTTGGATGGTCTTTTCTTGTGCTCAGAAATTGGCATATGTCTGCAAGAAAGTAATGCAAGTTAATGGTGAGTGTATGGCAAAACTGCCAAATGTGGCTACTTGAGAATAGCTTCAATTATGTGTACCTGATGATATATATATATATATATATATATATATATATATATATATATATAATTATATATATATATTAGTGCTGCCCAACGATTAATTTATTTAATCGCGATTAATCACATTTTTTAGCAATGTTATTCTGGTCCTGATGTGGTAATTAAATTGAAACAAACAATGCACCATTTGCAGACCAGACTTTTAGAATTTCAACTATTAGGCCTATAAACATTTATGTGACCACGCATAACATTATATGGCACATGCTCATTATATAGCACATGCTTCATCCATTTCAGTCAATTTTAAACAAAAACTCGTGACGTTATCACTTTCAAGCTCAGTTTTTACGAGTTTCTTTAGAGAAATATGAGACAATTAATTATGATGTGATTAATTTTTTATTGCGATTAAAAAATTAATCGCGATTAACAGATTTTAACGCGTTAATCGTGCGTTAATCGTGATTAAAGGACAGCACTAATATATATATATATATATATATATATATATATATATATATATATATATATATACATACATACACGGTAACTATTATAACTTGTTACTAAGTACGTCATACTTTGTTTCTTTAATTAGCTGTGCTGAAAAATTCTGAACTTACAGTGTATGTCAAGAGTGAATTCTTTGTGCAAATTGTTTGCAAACCAGTTGATCATGGAAAATTCATCATTGCACTGTTGATCTTGACAATGTCTCCAAGTTTAGTTGCTGGCAATTGCAGCCTAATTGTTTGCAAAATCAGTTGATTGCAGTCAAAGGTGTTGATTTTTATAAGGTATTTAGGCTCAACCTCCCCCCCCCACCACCATTTTTGAGAGGTTACCATACGGAATGTATAGGGTTAGGCCCCACTTTTGTTTCCAAGTTTACCCCAATGATTGCAGTTCTCTTGATCAAACTCAAATACCGGTAAACAATGTCAAATGCTGTTTTTCACTATTTGATCCAAATAAGAATTAATTATTGGAATAAATATACAGTATTTACATCTTAGAATTATTGTTGTCTTAATGTGTAGAAATGAGTGCTTTGTTGCATAATTGGTTTCACTGAAAATGCTGCGCTCTAATTTAATTAGATTGCTATGAAGAAAATGGATCAGATTATCGTGGAACAGTGTTTGTAACCGCTGGAGCAGCTCTTTGCCAGAAATGGACTGAGTCAAGGATAACCAATCCATCATCTCATCAGAATGCTGTATGCTGTTATTGCATATAAATACATTTTTTAGAAATTGAAAAGTATTAATAGCCACTTTGTGCATGCCAATTTTTGCTCAGGTATAGTACGCAGCCGCGTATTACCCGGTATATGCATCCTGAGTTTTGAGAGTTATCATAATGTAAAAATCTTAAAACCTATGTATAACATGTATGAAAAAAATAGCTTAGGGACAAATGAATTTTTAAAACAGTTTTAATATTGGATAAGTTGCTTGAAAGCCTGCTGATGTTTCAGACTTGGTTCTTGATTGGAAATTGAACCAGTGCTTTGTTAGTAGGATGCATAAGCACTTCACATATGTAAATGATCTAGGGATTAGGTGATCACAACTATTGTCGAAATCCTGATGGTGATGAACGTCCATGGTGTTGGATAAATGCAGTTCAAGGACAGTTTGGCTACTGTGCACTGTCTCCCTGTCCAAGAAGAGATACATCATCATCAATGCCCTCAAGTACAAGTAATTAATAACTGTCATTCAAGTAATTAGTAACTGTCATTTGCTTGCGCACTTTACACCTTCACAAATTAAATTGAATGACTTTTGTCAAGACATGTCTGCAATGTTTGTACCTGGTTTCATTTTATGAAAACTATTTCTTTCTGGTTGAATAAAACTGTTTGAAACCAGAGGCGTCATTTGGGGGGCTGGGGGCCGTGGCCCCCCAAGGAAATGAAAATATTAATTTATAATGTATTAATGTGCAAAAAATTGCAAAAATTGCAAAAAAACATCAAAAATTGCAAATTTTCCAACATTGGCCCTAAAATTTGCCAAAATTGCTCAAAATTTGCAAAAATTGCAAAAAATGTCTAAAATTTGCAAAAAAATTTTCAAAAATTTGCAAACAAATTTTCTCGCCCCAAGAAAAGTGTAAAATGACGCCACTGTTTGAAACTTGTTATTTTACCAAAACTGTTATTCTGTGATAAATTAGTCTTCTTGGTTTGAATTGTGGCTGTTTCTTTGATCTTAATGTAATAAATGAATATTAATATATTTTAATGTTGTGATTGTTACCGAAGATGTTCCACTTACCGGTATTAAAGTGCGCCTCAGTGATGGGCGACATAGCAATGAGGGACGTGTTGAAGTCTGGTATAAGGGCAAATGGGGCAACATCTGTGGTTATCAGTGGAGAATGGAGAATGCTGATGTTGTGTGCAGACAGCTTGGATTCATGTGAGCTTTAACCCTTTCGCCCTGTAAGGACTTCGTAACATATTAGTTTATACAATCACTGTGGCAAAATGGTCAAAACCTAATAAACCACCAACATGTTTAGTCCTGTCATATTTTTAATTTATTGTGACTGGATCTATGTCATTGTAATCAGGCACCATAGTTTTACACAGCAAATTTGTCAAAATTCTACGGGCCAGTATGCCTAATTCTGTGGACCAAGCAGCAAATTTTTTGAATTTCACAACTCTCTGCAGCATCCCATTTATTAAGTAAATTGAAAATTTTTAGGATTATTTGTTTATGAACAACTGACAGTGGCATAGCTGCAGTGTGGCCCAACTCCCCTATTCGGGCTGGGACAGGTCAAAAAATTTGTGCAAAACTAGTGAGTAATTACTAATTTGGGTGGAGGTAGTATGGGAATAATGAGATTGAATGAAAGTAGTTCAAAGCACTGGAGATTGACATGACAAAATTTTTTTGCTCATCAAGACTTTTTCATCTGAACATCTGAAAATGTCGATGTGCCCCCTCCCCATTCCAGAATCCTGGCTAATAGTGGCTATGCAACTGACAACTGAACAACCAATGCTTTTTTGCAGTAGATGCTGCTACTTGGCACAATATACCAGTTTAAGCAGCCATCAATTTTTTAATTTGTTAATCAAAGAATAGCTGTTAAATTATACCGAATCAAAGAATGCATCAGCCATTTCATCATCAGTATTCAGGAAGTATTGAATTCTGCAAATTTGTGTGGAAAAGTAAAAAAAACGGGAAAATTTCATGGCTCAGTTCAAATTCCACTTCCATTTAGTGTAGACCTAACCGACAAATTCATAGCACTTAATTGTTCCTATGCTCAGACTAGCTTTGGTATCACCCAGGGCTTGACCATCCATCCATCCTTACTATTGCCCTCAATTTTTAATTTCATGTTAAATGTTTAAGATCTAGCCTTATCTTTTTCACTTGGACTTTTGTTATAGATAGGTGAAACATTATATATATATATATATATATATATATATATATATATATATATATATAAGTATACATACATATATATATACAGTAAGTCCTTCAGGGAACTAAGGACTATATATATATACATATATAATTATATATATATATATACACCAGTACATATATATATATATATATATATATATATATATATATACACACACACATACCCAGTACCGGTGTGTGTGTGTGTGTGTGTGTGTGTGTGTGCGCGCTAGGTTCTGCAAAGATAACAAAGCTATCTGAGTATTTTAAAGTTTCAAAGCATACACAAATCTTCTAAGGCAGCAGTAAGAGTAGGGCACAAGCTAGGAGGATGGTTCAAGCTAAGAATAGAAGGAATAAGACAGTGAGATGTGGTCTCAACCATAACCTTCATAACATCCCCAACTGGTGATGGGTGAGGGAGAGAATTTCTTGAAGTTATATTGATTTCTAATATGATGCCACTTCAATTGCAGCCCATTGCATATCTTACAATTGAAACAGAACTTCTTTGAATTAGCAGCATGTTATCGTATACTAATATACTGTTCATGCTAATTACCGGTAAGCAGAGCGGCACAACTAAAAAAAGACACTTACATGTAAGATTTTTGCATTGTCAAACTCAGAAATAAAATTGAAGCAGGTATCTTGAGCAGAATTTTTGTGATAACCCAGAGTTTTCTCATTGGCTATTAACACTTTTGTCTGTAGAGGTGCTATAAGAACCAGCAATCAGCTGGAGTTCAGTGCTGGAAATGGGAGCAACATTTTGCTTGACAAGGTTCGGTGCACTGGTTTGGAGAATTCTCTCGATGAATGTGTACACAGACCTTGGGATGGACACAGCTGTGGCTCGTATGAAACAGCAGGAGTGATCTGCAAACCAAACATAGGTCTGCCTCTGTTTTGCGCATTTGCAGCAGATTTTGAATGTCTGCAGTAACAATAATGAAGAACATTATGTATATTAACAGCAGTGAATCCTGATTCTCATTCCTGAATCCAGTTTCAAATATGATGCATTCATGTTAAAGTAAACGATGTTAAATCCTTGCATATGCCCAACTTATAAAAGTTGTGTTGAAGTGTATTACTTTACAGACACTCAGTGGATTTTAATGGCAAATTATCTTCTATAATATATTTTATTTTAATTTTTGTGGAAGTGCATACACACAATTCCAACATGGATACTTTTACACATGTACACTGTTAACATGGACTTCAGAAGACCAGAAAAGGCATCCATATTAACCAGAAGTCAATTTTAACTGCATACAGAGAATTCCATCAAATCTCATTTGGCTTCAATAAACTGTTCCATGTTTACAGGGTTCATGCTATCCAAGTTCATGTAAATAGGATTTATTATCTCTATTGCATACTTTTCAATGCATGGAGCTATGAAGTTATCTGTGTTGTTTGAAAATTTGGTCCTTAGATTGTGTTGAGGAAAGGGAGGTGAAGTGTGTTGGAAGAAATGGTCAGATCTGCATTCCACTAACATACATTTGTGATAGAGAGCGGGATTGCAGTGATGGTGTAGACGAAGCTAACTGTACATGTATGTATAGTTTTTAAGCACAGTACAGTAGAGTCTCATTATAGTGACAGTCGTTGATTGTCATAGCAAGTGCCTATGCTACTAAAATCAAGAAACAGTCAAATACTTTAACTGCAACAGCATCATCTGTCAGATAGTTATTCACAGATCACAGATAACAGATTTCTATGTCATAAATCATTCTCAAGACGTCCTCATGAAGGCAGTTTGAACTTTATTTTTTATGTAGCAGCAAGCCTAAACATTACAAAGAGTACACTAGCATAAAAAATATTTTGATGCTTTTGATATATTCAAAAAAATATTTTGAATATATTGCTTTTGACAAACTCAAGTGTCTAGAGGATACCAAATTATGGATCATTTGTGTGTTAATGTTCAAGAGCTGAAAATAAAAAGTTGAGTGAGAGATTGAGCAAGGGAGGAGGGAGGGACGGAGGGAGGAAAGAGGGAAGAAAAGAGGTAGGGAGGAAGAGAAGGGGAGGTTGGGGTAGGGAGAGAGTGGTTGGTTGGTTTGGTGAGTGGATAAGTGGGTGGATGAGTGAGTAGGTGGGAGGAGGAGCAAAGGAGGAAGGAGGGGAGTAGATAAACAAACACAGCCAATAAGAGACATAGATGTGTTGTTTCAATCTTATTTTTGGAACTGCTGTTTTTATGATAAATTGTGAGAATCCTTTTGAAGGTAAACTCCATGGTTTCAATTTGCAGATTTTGAAATATCTTTGGTTAATGGTAGCCGGCCTACTGAAGGACGTGTTCAAATAAGTATAAATAACATAACAGGAACAGTTTGTGATGATTACTGGGATGACAAAGATGCAGCCGTTGTCTGTCGAATGCTTGGTTATAGGCAAGTTTATTTCTATAAATTATTGTGTACAGTTAGTTTTATGTGAAGTAATTAGGTATTTACCTTATGAAGTTTTGCTTTTGATGGGAGCTTTTGGTCTTATATCATCACTGATGTTCATTTTAGTATGACTTTGCTAGGTAAGAAAGGTGATCTGTTACAGAATAAGGAATATTAATTAATTGGAACGATGCCAAACATTTAAATGTTATTTGTCTTAACCTGAATATTGGTTAAAATCTGTTGCATGTATTTATACCAACAAATAGAAAAATTTAGACCACAGATTAATGCTTGGGCAATAGAACAAAATTTAGGCATATACCACATTTATATTAGAAATTGGAAATAATATAATGAACTACTGGTAAGCCTTGTTTGTCATCCTAGATTTTACATTTTTGGACAAGTATAAAAAATTTCTGACTTGTTTGTTTCTACTGTTACTTTTAGGTTGACAGAATATGACAGATAATAGTTTAAATACACTGCAAAGTTTAGTGCCAAATTTTTGATGCTGTAAAATCTAATGACATGATCATGTGATCATATAGTTTTGCAATCGGCAATAATGATATTTAACAATTTTTGTGGCACTTCTATTGAACGAAGTTCTTTGTAGCCTCTGATTTATTGCAAGACATTGTTTAGCAGTCCACAATTAGGGGTCGTCCATAAATTAAGTAATGCGGTTAGGGGAGGGGAGTTCGGCCATTTGTTACGAAGTGTGAAGACGAGGGGGTGTTTTGTAAATGTGACGTAACGCAAATAAAAAAATTCAAGTGATGACTTTTACCCTTTTTTTTGCTTATCAGGGTTTTTGGAGAGGAAAAAAATATAAAGATTGGCTGATAGAAGAACTATATTCCGAAATCATTTAAATGAATTTCTAATTCTGAATAAGCTGTCTTTGTGTAGCGCGGGCACTGCACTGGCAGTGACGGGTGCCCAGTTTGGCCAAGGAAGAGGACCTATTTGGTTGGACAACCTTGACTGTGCCGGCCATGAAAATGACATAGAAAAATGTGACCATCCTGCCTGGGGCGAGCACAACTGTGTGCACAGTGAGGATGCCGGTGTTTCTTGTGTAACAAGTGGACGTATCAATACTCCACCGAACACTTGTAAGTTGATGCATTGTTGCCCAGATAATTTATTGTTAACTCCACAGTTGTCATTATGCTGGACGTGTTCAGATAGAAAACATTTTAGCATGTACCGGTATGTTTTTTGAGCTACTAGAATACACTTATTATTCATATTAATTGGCAGATCCAGGATTTCATAAGAGAGGCTTCTAATTAGGGAGCCTGAGGATGGATGTCCTCTAATGAAATTGTGGGGCAGAGCCCTAGTATGGGAGAGGCAATCTGCCTACTCATTTAACAGCTCAACTGCATTCAGTCTGCTCTTAGCACACCAGCCAGACTTATCTACGATGCCCAACTGTATGAGCAGCCAAACGATCATCACTACCAGACAAGCTACGGTGATTCCAGTTTCCATTGCATTCCAGAATGTGTTGATATCAAACATTGCATCATTTTCTATGCTGACCCTTCAAAGGCTGAATCCATGGAATATCTGTTTTGACTCACAATTAGGTCATCAAGAGTTTCTAAGTCCAGTCCAGTCAGCCAATATTTGACTGTCTGTCTGAGCAGTGGTCTTTGGTGAGTGGTCATTTCCAATGAGTGTTCCAGCTACTTGGAACTTTCTGCCAGATAAAACCAGGAAAATCAAAGTTGCCGATGACAATGAAAAATGTCTAAGGACATACTAATTTACAAGATTGTACCTACCCATCTGTAAAGCATCCTTAATTGTAATCGTCAAGTTCGTCAACATTACCTTTGACATTAAAATACTTGAGTCCCCTTCAGATTTCAGAAGCAGTCACCAGAAGAATTCACTGATATCCTGAGTAATAGACCCTGCATAATCTTTAATTTTGGGTAGGCTATCGTAAGTTTTTGTTGTCTTTTCTGTCGATTTTAGTAACTGTTGGCCTAGCATCTTCTCTTAAGGCTCATCAGTTGATCAATGCGTCATCTTTGGGCTCTTTTCAGCTAAAGTTAGCTATACATTGCCATTGGCCAAGCTCTTGTATTCATTGAACTATTTTCACTTTGTAAACAATGAAGAGTCTATTTAAATAGTCATGCTGCAAAACTCCATCTGACGCCATGCTATATAACTTCTTCTTCTTCTTCTTCTTCTTTCTTTCCTTCCGTCTTTCCCTATTTGCCTATATAACACGTGCCTGAAAACCAAGGGATTTTGTTTGACTCCAATGAAGCTCCTTTGAATAGTCTACTTATATTCAGATATTTGATTGTTTGCCTTTGTTCTTTTTCATCAAAAATCATAGTATGACTTTTGTATCAAGCTTACATATTATTTGATATTGTATTTATGATAGATGGCTCTTTGGTGTGGGACTGCGGAAGGCGGCCCATACACCAGCCACAAGCAAAAATAATTGGTGGTCAGTACACTGTGTATGGCGCTTATCCGTGGCAGGCACGAATTATGAAAAGGAATATGCTTGGAGAATTTGTGCACTCGTGTGGTGGAACAATCATTGATCATCAATGGATTCTCAGTGCTGCGCATTGCTTTGAGTTAGTCCTTTTGTCAAAAAAGTTTCACTTTAACTAGAACATTTCATTCTGTATAATACGAGAATATAAACAATACTGATGTACCGGTAATAGTTGTACTATTCCAAACAGAATCTTCCAAACAGAGTAATAAATAATAATAATTACGTGATTTTAACTTTTGAAGTGGTTTAGGAGGCTAAGTTAGCCTATGTGAAGACCACTGTAAAATGCTTTTTAAAATCAGTAATATTGATCGTAATAGAGCAAAATGTGTGAAACAGTGAAAGAATTACGTAATTATCAGAAACAGAATCCAAACAAAAAATCCACGAGATCAGAATACAAGATGTTTTACAAATTAGTAAAAGAAAATTTGTTTCTGTTTTGTGTCATAAAAATTTAATCCTTTTTGCTCATCTGTCCTATCACTAACTAAATGACTAAAGAACTTCTATAGTGCCATTCTAGTAATGCACTTGGCATCAGCTGATGGTCGCTCTGAAGTCAAATCATATTCCCACATTGTCAAATACAGTACTGGTAATTCAGTTCGAATTTCCGGTTCTGGATTATGGCGAATAGGCAATACTGTGGATAACAGGTTAGTGTTGAATCTTGGTTGAATTGTCATTAGAGTTTTGAATTATTTGAAGATGTAGAAGGGAGGATTTAGAGTTTTCTGCAAAGAGAGAATTACAGTAATCCAGCCTCAGAAATGTCCTTACATTCATGATTAAGTAAACAATGCTAATTGTCAATGCAGTGCTTTAGATATTTTCAGTAAAAATTGTTAAAGTTAAGCAATCAATATTTGAGTATAAATATCTTAAGTAAGTAAGTAAGTAAGTAAGATGAAATTTCTATGGCGCTGCCCAAAAGAATGCAGATATATATTTGCTTTGTTTACAAAACTGTCCATAGGCTTTTTGTAATTGTTTATTCACAATATATCGTAGTTTAAAAGACTCAGAGATTTTTAAAAGCAATTTTTGTGTTTTTAGGCCTTCTAGATTGGAACTGTTTCGAGTGCGCATTGGTGATCATCGAAGCGATACAGTTGAAATGTATGAACAGGAGTTTGCTGTCAGTCGACTGTTTGTTCATTCCAGATATTTGAATATAATATTCATGTATTTTGGCTGTAAGTATGAAGCAATATTTTATCTGTGATGCAGTATGATTTGGTATGTGCTTTCGTTTGTGTATGTTTGTTTTTCCAAGTCTAGTTTGGTGGATCAGTATCTACAGGGTGTCTACTTTGTTTGAAAACTTTGATTTCTTAAAAGTTCCTAAATATATTTCTATCAAAATTGCCACACTTGTGCAGCATATATTCCCCACCTTTCTGCCAATTTTCATTTCATGTGCTTTTGGCTATTTTGTGAGATATCAAAGTCAAAATTTGATTTTTATGCAAACCCTAACCCTAACCTTAATTGCAAAAATTGTTCATATCCAAAGCCAAGCTCCCGCAATGTCTGAATTCGTCTTATCTTCATTCGATATTTTACCATTTTGAAAGTTTAAATCAAACTTTTAATGTTATGTCAAATTCTGTGAGTTAAAAACATGTTTACAAAATTGCATTTGATTTAAACTTTACTACTACTGGAACAACAACAACAACTGGACATGAAGCCAAATTTTTGTGTATATTTAGGCCTGTCATGCTGCGACTGGTTTTGACTTTGATATCTCACAAAATGGCCATCTTACATGCAAATGAAATGAAAATTGGCAGAAAGGTGTATCAAAGTTGATAAAAATATATTTAGGAACTTTTAAGAAATCAAAGTTTTCTGCTATCTACATATGTATGTTCAATTGTTCATTGGATTGTACTTTTATCTACATGTATTAATACAGACATTTATATAGATGGGAAGGTTTTGGAAATTCATGTAGTGCAAGAATATAAGAGAAAGTTTAAAGCCATGCTTTAGACTCAAAGCTCATGGAACTGAAGGGTTGGCTACGTCACCTCATGAACCACCACACTGTGGATGGAAATAGAACTAGAAATGTTCCTTGCCAGCTGCCATAATTAAACTAGTGTTCTCCTAAGTTAATTCATATAAACTTGAATTGTTTATAGGAATCTTGTATTAGTCAGTGTTCATGCATCCATTATAAAGCTTCATTTTAAATTTTTATATAAATAATTGACTAAGCTAAGATATATACGATATTTACTTACATAATATATATATAATTTATTAAATATATATATTTATATAATATATATTATATATATATAAAGTTGATATAACTATTGTATGTATATATATGTATGTGTGTAAAACTTTTGCATCTAATTTTCATTGTAGACGCCCGTTATGATTATGACATTGCTCTTGTCAAACTCCATCTTATCGGGTCACAGATGGGAATGAGGTACAGCAGCTATGTTCAGCCAGCTTGTCTCCCAACTGCTTCAGCCGAATATACACCAGGACTTCTATGCGAAGTTTCTGGATGGGGTCTTAGCGAACGAAGTCAGTGAGAAATTGCTCTTTAATATCAATGGTTCATAACTATGGAACATTTAAGTTTAAGATGAGAGATGCATGTTTGATCATGTAATTAAGACTTAACTTGAAATTTTCTTTTGAAGTGTGCTGTGTTTTCTTTCATTGATTCAGCCTTTAATGTATCTTTTTGTAATTCCTTAAGTGTTTATGAAAGTTTTCTTCAGCACCATTTTCATCATATTCTTGAGCCTTTAGTCTCCTGTCCAGTGTGCCTACGACACAACTGGTCTTCGGATATTTTATAATAAATTATTGTGTTTTGCTGCTTTGTCAGGAATTTCTTTTGGTTCATTTTGTTAGACAACCACTATACATCTATCAGCTTTACTGCCTATCATCACTGCCATTCAAAGCACAGCAAAACATGCTGCATTAAGCAGACCATTTTAACTTTCTTTTTATGATTGGTGGACATGCAACTGTTATTCAACCCAATTAGATAGCCCATTCCAATGCAGAACTGATGTTCTCCAGAGTGAGTCATTGAGGCTGTCAATAATTTAGATAAAATGCACATAAGTATAAAAAATGTGTGAACTATTTTAGATCCTTTCATGAGAATCAGTATGTGCTAAAACTGCTAATGCAAAAATTGTATGTCTTATGCAGGGCTTTTTTGTAAAAAAATATTTCCGGAACGGAGCAAGATTTCTATTTTGCGCCCCTAAATTTTGGTGATGACCTTTTTTTAGTCGTCACAGAAGTTTTCAAATCCCTATAACACTCCATTTTCCGGGTGATGACTGTATTTAGTCGCCACAGCTATTTTTTAAAAATACCAGTCTTCCGATTTTCCGGAATGCCGTTCATATTTTCCGGAACGCCGTTCCACCTCGTTCCGGCACAAAAAGTCCTGGTCTTATGTGCAAATGTTGAACACTGTGTTTTAGTTATCATTAATTATATTCATCAGCTTTTTGATACTGCCTTGACTGCTCAGATTCTTCAGATGTGCTGAAGTCTGCAATTTTACCCATCAAAGAACAGTCCGAGTGTCAGAACTTTCACAGTCACAGGTTGTCAAGGAAAATGTTCTGTGCCGGATACCAAGATGGTCGAGCCGATACATGTCAGGGAGACAGCGGAGGCCCACTAGTGTGCCAAGTAAATGGTGAGTAACGTTTTCTGAAAACAAGTCACAGGCATTATCACTAGTGGAATGCTAGGCCAAGATTGTTCTGGCAACTACAAATTTGTAGCAAGTGTTCTTTGTTGCACTATGTTTTTAAAAAAATATGGTAGTCTTACCATTTACTGCAAAAATGAGTATCGCAACTGCTATTACCGGTACTCTCAATTTAGGATTGAAGTTACCTACACGAGATCAGAAATTGCAAATATATGGGTTTACTTTGAACTCCTACTGCTAAGTGTTGAATATAAGCACATTTCATCTTTTAAAGGAGCTTACACCATAATGGGCATAACATCTTGGGGACTTGGCTGTGGGACTCGTGATTCACCAGGAGTTTACACGAAAGTTGGCGAATTTACAGACTGGATACTTCAGACAATAAGAAACAATTCCTAACTGAGCTGCACAAATTTGAACATTTCATAACACATGTATTTGTGCACTAATGTGTTACTTTTAAATGACTTCACCAATAATTAATCATGCATGCTGCAGTGTTGCTGCTGGTATAATTATTCTTGATTAAAACTGATTTATTCAACTTTTACGAGGCTGTCCATTAATTACGTCAACAATTTGGGGGGGGGGATTGAAAAAGTTTGACAGTTGTTGACAGGGGGTCAAGAGAAGTTGACGTCAACAATTTCACTTTTTACAAATAATCAAAAAATAGGAAATTTCATGGAATACTACTTATTATAATGGAAAAAAGAATGGTAAAAAAGGTCATCACAACCACATTTTGACACTCAATGAGCAAAAAAGGGAGAAAATGGTAAAAATGGTCATCACTTCAAAAAATAATAACCTTGTTATTGGGACCTGTCATTGATCTTGGGGGGGTCAAAAGTTTTTGACATAATTATAGAGGGGTAACTGAAAGTTGACAGTTGTTGACAAGGGGGGTCAAAAATTGACCAAAAATTGTTGACATAATTAATGGACAGCCCTATTCAAAAATTGGACTTTTTACATATCTTGAAATAACAACCCATTAAACTATAAATATGTTGGCTTAAAGCATGCATATGATTATGTATGCCTGTGCAGTTATTTCACCTTACTTTTTGCTTATGATAAGTGTTGATCGACATTCTTGCATAAAATTGCTTCTAAGCACTGTATAAGTTATTTCAAGCTATCACATTGCTTCTTTCATCTACCATCATCTGTTACATACGAGTGATAATAAAAGAATTTCAATAAGTAATAAAAGTAAGTAAAATCTCGTGAATTTCTATAGCACTTTCAAAAGCAGCACTGCATTGGCCATAGGATTAAGATTAAGATTGGCCATTGGCCATTAAGACTAAGATTAAGTCCAATAAATAAGGATTCCTATGGGCTTAACCTTAGTATAAAGTTGCTATAGCCAAAGTTGGAGTCATTCATGCAGGATCATTTAATCCAAAGGGTCATTATGGGTGGGACGTTGCAGCTATGGAGGAAATGATTTATTGAAGATAAATTATTTAAGTTTAGAAAGAAAAACTTGAAGAGATGTTGCATGAATGGAAGGAAATTGTGACTCAGAATTTGTTGTTTGACCATGGTGTAGACAGTGGATGGATGCCAAAGTTCTGGTGCAAGTTCGAAAGTTCTGGTGCAGCGTATGAAAAAGCACAGTTGCAAATTTTTAGGGATGATTGATTCATGGGACGAAGGAGAGTGACATGAGAGGAAGATTGAGTGAATCAAGAATTTTGTGAGATTATTAGATTTTGCAGGTGGCTGGTTTTAATGTATGAAGTAAGTTATAAGTCATTGATGGATTTTTATATTTAATGCATTCTGCTATTTTCAGCCAGTGTAGAGATTTGAGTAATGGTGTAATATGGCAGAATTTTGGTGATTTGGTAACTGCACCAGCATTTTGAATTGATTGGAGTTTACATATGGAAGCTTTTGGAAGATTGTGAAATAATGAGTTGCGGTAGTCTTACTTGGAGTGTACTATTGAAGTGGCGATGGTGGAAGTAGTTTTAATATCAAAGTAGGGACAAAGGCAGCACAGATCTCAAATGTGAGCATAGCAGATTTATGATAGTTGCAATATGTGAGCTTAAAAATTTAGGGAAGAGTCAAAAGTAAATTCAAGATTTTCTGCAGTTGGAACAGATGTTATCTTTGTTTCTGAGGCTAAAATCGGTGTGGGAATTTAACTTTTTTTCAGTTGTTGTGGCAGTCCAATTAAAAGTAATTCTGCTTTGGAAGGGTTGAGAGCAAGGAGATTAGTTGACATCCATGATGAGATTAATGAAAATGTTGATTCGAGTACAGTGACTAATGTTTTAAAGAAATAATTGAGTGTCATCAGCATAGAGTTGATGATTCAAATTGAGAGCTAATTAAGGATGAAAGTGGGGTAGTGTAGAGACTGAACAAAACAGGGCCAAGAATACCTCCTTGTGGTACTCCATAGTATACCGGTAGGTCATATTATTATTATTATTATTATTATTATTATTATTATTATTATCCAGGACAATTTATATAGCGCTGTACGCATGGTTTAAAATCCAAAATCAAAAGCGCTTTGACACCGCTGACATGTCAATGAAGTTCAGAAGGTGGCGATGTTAAAATCCACTGAGATGATAAAAAAAACTTTGCTGCCGTGAAGAAGTCCAGTGCAAAGTCCTTTAGAAGCGGTCCTTCAAGGAAAACTGTAGCCCCATTGACATGCCAACGAGGCGGAAGATGATGTTGAAATTCCGCGAGTTGGTAGTAGGAATTTCTCCGTGCGGATATAACCACCGGAAAAGTGGTAATATGGTAATGAAGATTGGTTAAAGCTGGAAACTTGAAAGCAGAGGCGTCAAGCTCATCGCATATGGCAAGCCACATAAAAGTCTTTGTGGTTGGCGCAGGCCGGATTTGTACCGGTACATAACACGGACTACAGTAGGCCTATTACACAAAACAGTATATTAAAAAAACTTTTACGGATAACTAACTTTAGATTTCTATTTTTGTGATACTGTCAATGAAAATGATAGTATTTTAATTACCAGTGCAATGCATGCTTGTTATGTTTTTTAATCATAATTGTCACTGTGCCGTTTTTTGGGGCTGTCCTGTGTGTGAGAAAGGTTTCTGTTGAATAGTGTTTAGTATAAGCAGATTGAGGAGTGTTATATAAGGAGTTTTTTGACAGATGTAGTCAGTCTCGAAAGAACAATTTTCTCTATGAGTTTGGAGAGGACAGACAGGTTTGAAATGGGGCGATAATTGTTGAAATCCTCTCTATCAAGGTTTGGCTTTTTAAGATGTGGAGTTACAAGAGAATTTTTAAACGAGGGTGGAAAAATGCCTGTGGAAAGAGATGTCAATAATTTTTTGTTATAGTTGGTACAAGAACAGAGGCACTGAGGCAGAGTGTTTAAGAAGAGAGGCTGGTTTTGGATCAAGACTGCATCACTTGTTTGCAGGGCGTGATTTGCAGGGGGAAGGGGAAATCTTCTCCCCACTGCCCAACTACATCCCCATACTGCTACATCCCCACAGCTACATTCCCCCACTGCTACATTTTCCCAACAACTACATCCCCCAAGCTCGACATGTCCCCCCCCCCACTGCTCCAGGTCACAAATTGCACCCTGCTTGTTTGGAAAGAACGGCAGGAGTTTGACTACCTTTTCTTCTGTCTCAGGAGTGAAGCAGATAAATTGGAAAAAGCTTCTGATGGAGATGGGTGCAGTGGCGGCCGGTGGGTATAAGAAGTGGGGGTTTCAATGTTAATGAGAAAAATTTCACCCTTGAAATTAGGCTGGAATACTTCGGTTCCAGTGTGGTCCTACTTTGTGGATAGTGATTGTTTTCCACAGCAATCTCGGCGAGTGTGTGTCGCAACCAGCCCCGGTCGCAACAGTCCAACGACACAGCAACGCCCACTTCTTAGAATTCTTTCTGATGTCTACTCTGCCACTGACTTGTCTGAATTTACGCTGCTTGCCTGTTTTGATGTGACATGATGTCTCAGATGCCTTCGATGCGGTTGATCATTATATATTGTTGGAACGTCTCAAACTCTCATTTGGGATTTCTGATCAAGCTCTTCTGTCGTTTACATCCTATCTCTCTCTAGTGGCTGTCCATTAATTATGTCAACAATTTTTGGGCAATTTTTGACCCCTCCCTTGTCAACAACTGTCAACTTTCAGTTACCCCCATAATTACGTCAAAAACTTTTGACCCCAGATCAATGACAGGTCCCAATAACAAGGTTAATATTTTTGCGATGATGACCATTTTTCCATTTTTTGCTCGTCGAGTGCCAAAATGTGATGGTTATGACCTTTTTGCCATGCTTTTTTCCCTTATAATAAGTAGTATTCCATGAAATTTCCTATTTTTTGATTATTTGTAAAAAGTGAAATTGTTGACGTCAACTTCTCTTGCCCCCTTCCCCTGTCAACAACTGTCAAACTTTTTCAAACCCCCTCCCCCCAGGGTTGGACTGGCCTGGCAAAACGGCCCGGGAAATTTTGTAACCGCGGCCCACTTTTACACGGGCTTTTGCAATTATTAACTGGTTTTTGAAATCTTATATTTTTATATTTAGCTTCATATATATATATCGTAATGATCTGCATATATATATATATAGTGGCGTCGAGAGGGGGTGCGGGGGGTGCGGACCGCACCGGGTGACACCATCTAGGGGGTGACACCAAAGAAGGATGACCTTTTTGTTTGCTTGGTCACGGTATTTGAGAAGGAAAAATAAGAAAATAAGAAAGAGTTAGAAGAGGTCGATCCCAAGTCTAAATGGGTGACACCACGATTTTACCGCACTGGGTGACACCAACCCTATAGCGACGCCACTGTATATATATATATATATATATATATATATATATATATACATTTAAGACATTATTGGCCTGCTTAGAAGGTGTTGGTTTACTGCAATATAAAAACACTGCTTTCTGCGCCTTCTATTTTCTGACATTTTAAAATTCGTTGTTAGTTTTGGAACAAATTTTAATAATGACAATACTGCTCAGTTTAACAGATTAATTAGGCCTAATTAGACGAAAATTTACATACACAATCACAACTGACTAGTAGGCCTATAGCAACTTTTTCATCGTGTTGCTTGTCGATGCCAAAACGTTTCTTAAATTTTCAGTTGGGTTTTCCGTCCCTCGGTTAGCTAATTGCTACTCATCTTGAATGTGCTTATTTTATGATAAAAGTGAAAAGCTCTGCGAACAGTCAAACAAATTTTATAACCTTCCAAACGTCCGGCAGATAATCCTTAAATCTGTATTTGAGTCTTCGCATTTTACGATGGGTAAAAGTCCTTCAATTAAATCGAAACCTACAATTTTTTGGCATTTAGAATAAGATTTTTAAGTGCTGACCAAAACGACTTTAAACCCCGTATTAGACCTAGCTGTACTGGTAGTGTGACCCACTTATTAATCACCCAAGACTTCTAACAACCTCATAAAATCTCCTGAATTTAAAAGAATCATTTCTAGTTAACGATCAAACAAAGTAGCAACCAATTTCTCAAAGAATGCTGATTTTTCCATTAACATGTGTTGTCAAATGTTTTGATTCAAATCGCAGATCCTTTCCGCACAAACGTGACCAATATTTCTAGATCCCGGCTCCTGAACAATTGCTTACACTCCTCAATTACAGTTTTCATATGATGTATCCCATCTTTCTTCTTAGACACTAATGGTTTATCCTTCCTTCCATCAAAAAAACACATTCAATAACATTGCTGTCCTCTTCATTCAGTTCCGTTCTTTTGATTTTCCCTTCAATTGAATTTTGCTTCTGTCTCCAGCGGGTTTTATTGTCTTTTAAACGCGTACAATAATGACTGTTGAAGATAGAGTATCTCCAGCAGGATATCTGATACAGAATACCTGTCAGCTCGTAAAGATATATTATTCAGAGACCTTCGCATTTGGGAAGTCTCAAATTTTTTTTACTTTACAGTTTCTCGACAAATCCCTGGCGGATCATAGTTGTTATCATCAGCTCACTATCTGGGGTATATGCATCTTCATTAGGCCTACTGATGACTTCAACAGGAACATCTGTTGGGACCCTGTGGATGGTTGTGATGCAGAGACTTTGGAGAGTTCTGTGGTCTTGCCAACCTGATTAGAATATTCCCAACATTCCGTGATGTCAATTCCTACCACTGCCATTGGTCAGCACTACTGATCCAAAAAATCAACATTTTAAAGGCACCTTGTTTTTCAAACTTGGGCACACTTGAAATCTGCATGCAGATGTCTCAAAAAACACTGTGTCTGTCGTCTAATCGGAAAATCCTCAGATTTATTTTGATAGGATGGTTGGTCTCTCCTTACCTGGAGGGGTTTAACAGGTTCATGAACTTCTACTGGGAGCGAAATGAAACGACCGCACCCGTGGAGACAGTGGGAATAGAAGATATCGACAAACGCAGTGGGCACCCACCCAATTACCGATTTAAAGCAATAATAAACTTGAGGACGCTGGGAGGCTCTAAACATTAACCCAGTTAAGTGATTTTTGGCACTGTAATCAGTCGGCGGACGATGCGGTTGGAAACTATTACATTTACATCAGAGAAAAAAGTTTTTAACGTTACACCAAGACTTGGGCTAATTCAGCTGGATCATTCATCGTCTGATGAACCTTACGTTGAATCTTCCTACCTACTCCAAACGCAGTCGCCTGGTGTTTAAAAAGCGACAATAATGACTGTTAACTAATGAGTATCTCCAGCAGGATAACCCCAGAATTTTTAAGTAAATCGTCCAGTGTTCATTCTAGCCACCATTAACATTGGGAGAGTTGACACCATGCCTTGGGAACAGACATTGGGGAAAACTTGATTTAAGTTTTCCCCAAATTGCTTTAAAGGGAGGAATAGTGGATACATACAATATACAAAAGTTCAAAGCAACACAACAAAGCAAAGAGTAAGTTTACACAGGGAAAAGTAGGGTTATATTAATATTGCATTGTCAACAAAATCTGTTGGCCCCCATGATTCTAAACCGCCACCCAAACGGCCCCCCACTCACTATCCTAATATCCCTTTCCTGCCACTGGTTTTACTACGCCAAAATGAATACTTTTTACTTTGTTTCAAACTTATGTTGGTAGTTATCATCTCTAAATAAATTTCTGCACGTCGTCCTTTATTTAACAACGGATTATTAATTCTTTTCAGGCTGCTATTTTCTGATTTGCAGCTAGTCTCGGAGCGAAATGAAACGACCGTAACATTTACACTTAAATTAATCGTAACGTTACACAAAATTTTCTGATAATAATTCAGTGTAACCGCTGAACGTTACACGCAAGTTCGTGGACTAAGGTAACATAATCAAATCGGCGGAACGATGCACAAATTTTTCTCTGGTGTGGGGCAACACAGCCGTCACCCGTTAGACAACTTGAAATAATTCTAGATAATCGAGACGATAGGGAGTCAGACAGATAGTCATCGGCTCATCGCCTCATCGGGTGAGACAAGGGTCAGTCAGTTCATGTTGGCCGCGCAGCCCGCGCTACATTTGATCGTGAATAAAACAGACGCAAAACTTCAATGGATAAACCCAGATTTCTAGATTTTTAAATATTTTAACCTCCTAAAAATATTTTTTCATTTCAGCCGGCGGCCTACCGGGGCGGCGGCCCACCGGGAATCTCCCGGTCTCCCGGCAGCCCAGTCCAAGCCTGCTCCCCCTAAATTGTTGACGTAATTAATGGACAGCCCCTAACCGTTCTCAAACGATTGTCATGGAGCATTCCCGTTCAAACTGGTTTCATGTTCCTTTTGGTGTTCGGTGTTCCCCAAGGTTCGGTGCTTGGTCATCTGTTGTACATACTCTATACTGCTGACCTTTGCTCTTTAATTAGCTCGTTTGGCTTCACTGTGCACCTCTATGGGGTCGTCCATAAATTACGTAATGCGATTTTGGCACTTTTTGACCCCCCTTCCTACGTAACGACGGTAACGCGACGTAGCAAAACGTCAGACCCCCTAAAATATGACGTAACAACGGGCCGACCCCCTTTTCGTCTTCCGAAAGTCTTGGCAAGCAAAAAAGTCATTCATCCTATTTTTCCCTCTCCAAACATACTGAAAAGCAAAAAGGTCATTCTTTTATTTTTCCCTCCCCAAATACCTGACAAGCAAAAAATAAAAAGGTCGTCAATTAAAAATTTCGTGTTGCGTTACGTCACATTTGCGGAACCCCCTCCCTCTCGTCACACTTCGTAGCAAATGTCCGGACCCCTCCCCTAGGCGTGTTACGTCATTTGCGGACAGGGCCGGATTAAGGTCCGAGTGGGCCGGGGGCTGAGAAAAAAGGCCGTCGCCTATACTGAAAATCTCTGACAAGCAAAAAAAGTTATCTCCCTTCAAAATCGATCGTGCTGACAAGCAAAAAAGGTTATCTCCCTTCAAAATCGATCGCGCTGACAAGCAAAAAAAGGTTATCTCGAAAATCGGTGGGCCTATTTTTATGATGGGCCGGGGGGCTACAGCCCCCTCAGCCCCCGCCTTAATATGTTTATACCTTATACCTTATTTGTTTGTGGACGAGCCCTAAGTAAAATTTCGTGAATTGATATAGCGTTTTCGAGGCAGCACAACAGTATAGCTGCTCAGTGGCGTAACTAGGGGGCGGGGGCACTTTGTTGACTGCCCCGGGCCCCGGGCGGGGGGGCCCGAAGAGGGGTCTAAGCTAGAGTTAGGGTTAACCCTAACTTAAACTTAACCCTAACCCTAGAAATAAGGGAAATGATGTGGTGAAGACCTTTTTTTGCTCGTCAGGGTTAAAAAGGTGGAGACGATAACGTTTTTTTCGAAACTCTGGGGCCCCCATGTCAAAGATGCCCCCCGGCCCCAAAAGTCACGCTACGCCACTGTAGCTGCTTATTCTTAGGCGTTCAGCCTTTCTTTCTTCCTTCCTTTTCCTTTCTTTCAGTTCAAATTTGATTCTTTTCTAAACTTCGAATCACAAATTAATCCTCCAACTATCAAAAGCCTGCTATGTTCATATTCGTGACCTTCGCCGCCTACGCCCTTGCCTAGATACTAAAACTGCCTCCACAATTGCCACCTCAATAGTCCACTCCAAGTTAGACTATTGTAACTCCCTCTACTACAACCTTCCCAAAGCCTCTATCAACAAATTGCAATCAATACAAAATGCACTTGCTCGTGCTGTTACTGTGACGTACTGACTTTTTCTCTATACACAATGTCGAGCCTTTCACGTCGGCTAAATTTGCTGCTTCTATCCAGGATGGCACCAGTGGCGTCATTTCACACTTTTCTTGGGGGGAGCGAGAAATTTTGTAAAATTTTGCTTTAAATTTTTTTTAATTTTTGGAAATTTTTATTTTTTCGACTAAGTTTGAGTTTCGAAAAAAAGTTGACGACCTTTTTTTTGCTTGTCAGCCCTTAGAGGCTGCTGACTTTTCCCAAATGACGTCCCTGTTTTTGTTTTTTGTTGCACATTAATACATTATAAATTAATATTTTCATTTCCTTGGGGGGGCCACGGCCCCCCCAGCCCCCCAAATGACGCCTCTGGATGGCACAATGTAGCCTACTGCAAATCTAGCATGAACATGTCCGCGGGTAAGCCTGCCCTGTGCGAGGGTAGGGGTTATAGGTTGCATGGCAGTGAAAAGACATGAATAACACAATGTAAAATGATAAAAGAGTGTATATTATTTATATCATTCAAAGCAATGGCATATTCAATAAAGACAAAGTGGATCCGTGCATTACAATATCTGAGCTTCTAGCGATATCTACTTGCATGGGTGCTCATCATAATGCACGCAGTTATAACAGCATTAGGGCAAAGTAAAAATGTTCAAAGCATGGACGCGTTTACACTATACAAACAATACAATGGTAAAGCTACTTTCTGATCTAGGTTTGAGCTTTCAACAATAGGCCTATCCGACGACCGACATACCTATCATACATTAAAGCTACACAATATAAGCTAATATAAATTCAGCATAATTCAGCATAAATCATCAACTATTAATCTATAAACATTCTGGCACAAAACGAATAAAACTGACAATGCAATTCATAAAAGATTACCTCCCTGTTTCACAGGAGTCCGAATCGCTCACATCAGTGACTCTGCACCAAAGTTTCCTTATTTCTCCTCTTCCTTTGGTCCACCGGGCTCCGCGGTCGTTCCGCCTGTTCCTTGCCCACGCTCCCGGTCTTCCTCTTCGGCGTTCTTCCGGTCTTTCTCTACCGCGTCTCTATTCTCAGAACGGAAGACGCATCCGACCGGTCCGAAGTCCAAGCACCGTGCTCCCGACTTTCCCTTTCGGCATCCCTCCGGTTTTTCTCTACCGCGTTTCCATAATTCCATTCCCAGAGCGGAAGACGCGTCCAACCGGTCCGAAGTCCCAAGCCAGAAAGAACCTGTTTCCGTCTTATCTCTCTCTCTCTCTCTCTCTCCCTGCAAGCTTCCCGCCTGCAGTTCTGGCCCCGCCCAAATCGAGCTGGGTCAGCGCCTCAAACTGAGCATGACCAGCCTCTTACCAGCCTCTACGGCTGCAATAAGTTTCCTCAGCCAGGCTGAGGGCAATAAGTGATGCAAGCAAATATGCGCACATTACTAAGTCACCTAAATTCTCCCATATTTCACCCATACTAAAATCATTACATTGGCTTAAAATAACTGAACGTATCCAATATAAGATAATAACACTTACATATATATATAGATATAGCTCACTTCAGTCATCAAAACCTGTCTACCTTAGATCACTATTAACCCCTCAGCCTCCTCGACCCACACGTTCATCATCTTACCTCACTCTGTCACACCCACTCAATCAGTCATCTCTCAAATGTGCAACCGTGCCTTCTCATACGCCTCACCTGAACTTTGGAACTCGATCCCAGCTTCCCTCCGCAGACTTGGACACTTTCAAACAATAAAATCTGAATCCTCATTTCCTATAATTCCTGCATTATCTCCCCAAGTCTTCAGGTCTAAACTTAAATCATTCCTTTTTTCTGAAATCATATCCTCCATAGCTGTAACAAGTATCAACCTAGCCTCACTGCCCTTTGGATGTTGACTATTACCTGGCTGATCACATACCTTCTCCATAGCTATTTTAAGAGAGGCTGAGCGCCTAAGAATAAGCAGCTACTGTTGTGTTGCTCCAAGGCGCTATAGAAAACTCAATTCCAATATCCCTTCGCTGTCTACATCAAAGCCAAATAACAAATTCTGAGTCACAATTTTCTCTCCTTCTTGCAACATCTCCTCATTTTTCCTCCATAGCTATAGCATCATCCTGCCCACTTAAATGACCCGGCATGAATGACCCACTTAGCTTTTGAGATTACTTCTTTGGTGCATCAAAGCGCAGTAGCTATTAACGGATTGCTTTTTTAAAAAGGTGAAAGATCGGCCAGGCAATAGTCAATATCCGACGATAGACATTTTGTTAAAAACTAGCAAAGTCGTCTTTTTCAGTAGAACCAAAAGTACTAATTGTCACAATCATTGCAAAACCAAATATATTTAATAGTGACTATTAAATATATTTGTTAAAACTATTAATCGACTTGTTTCTACCGATTTTTAGTACCGGTTAGTCTTATCTACAGGATCATTGAAGTCATTTTAGTTCCGGTTGTTAAACGGAGCGTTGTTGGCAATTCACTCGCCTACATATGAGTCAGAAAAAGTTCAATTGATCTTTTAAATTAATTAATGAAATTTCGAAATGTCGGGGCTTGAGCTGTCGGCTAGACTGGAGCGGTCGGATGGAGGCGTCTCCTGGGGATTCCGCCTGGTCGGAGGAAAGGATTTCGGGGCTCCGCTGACCATTCAGAGGGTAAATAATGGAATACTGGCTTTAATTGGCTCAATTTTTACAAATATTTTAATTTATTATTTTATATATTTTAATTTATTTATTTATGTATTGTGTTACTGTTAGCTTCTTGTTCGTATTTAGAGCCATATTACGACGTTTGTATTATTTTAAATTTAAATGTGCATTGTGGATTTTTGAGCTTTTGTTTTTATGTTCGGTACCCGGAGGTGCCAGAGATGTAGTAATGCAAGTTAGAGTGTTTGAATAAAAAAGAGGTCCGAAATTCTACATAATCTCATACACCGCAACTCTCCTGCCTCTGACCTCTATCTCTTGTTTGCCTCCCTAACAATTCAGCATTTTGCAAGTCAAAGCACAGAAATGAACAATTTGCCGACAGATTCGCTATCGTCATTAGCGTCTGCCTTCATGTGTTATCATTCCATGCATCAACAAAGATTTGGTAGACAGAACTAAAAATCATAATTTATTCACTGATAGAGGAATTGTCTGTGACAATAAGAGTTAAATTCTAAGAGCTCATGCAGGACCTTGACAGAGAAATGTATACTTGAACTGACAGGAGGGCAGTCTGTTTGGAGACTGCTTCATTGGTCACCTACCTGGGCAGTGTCCAGACTTCTGGTGGCAGGTGTCAGCGGGACATTACTCGCAGGATCGGCATAGCTGCGTCTGCCATGAGATATCTTCAAAATCTATGGCACCAAAGATAGATACAGCTCGTTTCCAAGATCCTTATTTATCAGTCCTGCATCCTGCCAATTCTCTTATATGGTTCCGAGACTTGGACTCTGCAGACACGAGACTCTCAAAGACTACAGGCATTCCATATTCACTGCCAGAGACAGCTTCTCTGCATTCGTTGGTTTGACTTCGTGACCAATGAAGCAGTGTCCAAACAGACTGCCCTCCTGCCAGTGACAGACATTATCACGCGACGCCATCTGTCTCTCTTCGGTCATGTTAAAATGAAATGCGTTTAATGATGCACTGAAATAACCCAAAAATTATCAAAACCTTAAAACCTACCTTAAATGGGTTTTCATAAAAAACAAGAGTGAATTTATTTCTATCAGAATGATATTACATGAAGAGGTCAAATTTTATAATGTGCACTTGTAGTATATCATGATTTTGTTGTTGCCATAGCATTGCTTGCGAATAGCAAACTTGTAAATGGGGTTGTGAAAGGATTGATATAGTGTTACGTTACTGTGAGAATTATTGTTGGTTTTGCATTGTAGTCAAGATAGTCGAATGTAAAGTGATGAAAGGTTCAAATAAATTTGACCAAAACAATTACAATTATACTAATAGTGATGCAGGCGATGCAGGACATTAACACAACAAAACTAGTGGATAAGTGCACTTATGTATAGGCCTGACCTATTGTTTTCCTTTAAGTACTTGTTTGCTTTGTAAAGCAATCGAGATAATCGAGTACAAAATATGAAAAAATCACTAAAATTTGACAGAAACAATGATAATTATACTGGAAAATGTGACAGAAATGGTAGTGTGGGAGCAGTGTTGCAAAATTGTTATTGATATAGTGCAATTTGTGCTAGTTTGAAGTAATTTCTGCTAAATCATTAAGCATAATTTTCATTGTTTTTGGTAGACCAGCAATCAGATATATGTTAGTTAAAAAATAATTCAACTTATTGCACTTTTAGTAAGCCGCAAAGAGTAGATGTGTTAATACCTCTCAATTTTGCCTTAGTGTCTCCTTAGTAACCATTCGGCAATTCACTAACATTGCTTTCACTTTTAGCTCGATTGCAGTAATATTTGCCTTGGAGCAAGGCTAGTAAACAAAGATGCGGGAATCTGACCACGTGCAATTTTTTGTTTTGACGGGTGTTATGGTCATCTCCTGGTTTTGCTCTCATAGTCTTTATATTGCAATTTCATATTAGGACGTTATATCTATGGCAACATTGTAATATTCTTGTTTTGGGATATCTCTGGATATCTCTTGTTTTGGGTATCTCTGAAATGACAAGGTATATTTCTCTAAAACTTTGCTGTGACTGAGCTAATATAACCCCGATATATGCAGCATATATGTAACTCAAGAACCTCACATATGATACCTTTTCTCCCAACGGGTCACACACACACACACACACACACACACACACACACACACACACACACATATATATATATATATATATATATATATATATGCATATACACTGCCTTTGGAAATAAAATAATTATAACAGATGAATTCCAGATATCCAATATATAGGAAAGATTAGTGGATAGACAACATAAATTACCCTGGGATTGTTATAATGGCCATATTTTTATGATCTTTCAGTAATGTTGTGAGTGCTTGTCTATGCCTTTTGCCAAATGCTTAATTAAGTAGTAGATGTTAGAATAACAGGATCTTAATTAATGTAGATTGTTATTTGAATATGACCTCTCTCTACACTTGCACTTTTTGTAGGCTTACTAAGTAATTGACAAGGGTTTGGGGTTTTCAATGTTATTGTCACTCTCAGTCTTATTCTATTTACTGTATATTACAAATTTTAAAAGGATTTTTACGTTTTGAAGCAAGTATTTTTTTAATTCTTGGGATTGTTTCTGTGTAATATGGAGGAGAAAAATTGCCCAATCTCTAACTCTTTCTGCAGTGTTTTGATAAAACTCTTCTTCAGTCTTTTCTTTTGAAACCCAGTAAACATCTTAGGACTAGCTGCTTCAAGACTTTTTATGTACAGAAAAAATTGAACACCTTTTCTTGTCATGTATTCAACCGGTATTGAATCTATATGAGCATACGTCCTTGTAATTACAGAACTTTGGAGCACTTCCAAAGGAGTTCAAAGGGCGTTTTAATCCATATTATGGGTTCTCTTTGTTTTAATATTTTCTTGTTTCATGCTCTCTTATGTTTAACCTGACTTTGTGAATCTTTTGACTTCCATTGCACCACCACTGCAGAAGGAATTCATTAACCATACAGTGAATCAGACCTCCACCAATGCAGAACATCAGACTGTTTCATTTAAGTTTCTGTTACAATTCATATATTTATGATAACATAATGTTTAATGATTTTTATATTACACATAGTCTCTGCTGATGTTTTAAAGGTTTTAGCATTTTGTTAAAAATTCTGTAAATATTTGTTACCAAGGTTTGTGCATTAGATCAATAAATTGTAAATGGAAATGACTGCAAAACCTGCAACTTAGTAGGCTGAGTGGTTGGTTTACATGATAGTTAAACTTTACAGGTGAACCCAGGTAGTGTAGCTGCAAAGTGTGGTCTAGAGGTTGGCGATGAAATCAGAATGATCGGAACGACCTTGACTGAAGGTCTTCGACACAGTGAGGCACAGCAGCTGATACGTGATGCTGGAAACTTAGTTGAACTGAAACTTGAAAGGTGATTCAAGCAAGTTTTTTTATCATATTATAGGCTGTTAGCTGCTGTTGTCTAAATGCAATGCAATTCAACCATGTTATTTCATTGTTTTGTGTTTTTGTAAATAAGTATTCCTAGGATTTGTGTTTAATAATATGGCTTGAATTGCAATATGAGTGTGATTTGCACTTCTTGAGTACATCACACCAATTTGGTGAAAGCGATGACAGTTAAATTTTTCAAACAAGCTGACAAATGGTGATGGAATTTGTGAATTCACTATGATTTCACAAATGATTATTGTTTAATTTTGGTTAATAATAATATTGTAAAATAATTATTAATAACTTAACTGTGAAATTTCTTACTGTCATTGCCCTTGGATAATTTTAAAACTAATAATCGAATCTGCATCAGTTACAAAGAATTCAACTTAACCCTTAAACTGATGGAACCAAGTATACTTGGTTACCATTGCATACAGATCCAAAGCATGTGGAGGTTTAAAGGGTTAAAACAACTGATGGTTAGTTGACATTGTTATTGCTGCTGGACCAATTTGCATTATTATATTTATTCATTTGAACCAGAGCACTAAATTTTGAGCACAGAAGTGCTCAAAATATAAAATTGCCTCTCAACTTGGCAATCATAGCTTTAATGGCATTCTTTTTTTACAACACATATTTTGCATGTTATTTTGCTGCATTTTATATCATGTTATATGGATGAACATGTATTAACTTTGTTGCTTTGGTTGGCACAGTCCAATCATGTCAAATCAATTTGTGTTGAATCAATGTGCACTGTAAAAATTCTTTACTGTATGCAGAAAAAAATATCATTTATAGTCTGTCTCTGTGTGTGCTAACACTTGTGGTGTTGACACTACTTGTAGACAGTAGCGCATAATTTGCATTTCAAAGGTTTGTAAAGTTGCTTCCATTTAGCATTTTCTCTCTGTTTTGCCATTCTTCAACTTCAATCTATATTTAAGCAAGGTGCCAATGCCTTTATGGTCCCAAAAGTATGAACCTCTGGCTAATGCTATTTCAATTGAAGAGCAACTTATATATCTTGATTCTTAAAGAATTTTGATTTTTGTTTTTGCATATTGTATTCGTGTATTAGAGTACTCAACAGCATACTGGGATAGTATTTCCAGGCATGTTTGAGATTCTTAAACTGTTCTTCATTTCAGAGGTGGGAGAAAAGAGAGCCACCAGGTGTCAAGTGTCAGCAATCATGCCATTCATTCTGATGCAAATGCCAATGGCTCAGTTCCAGTTGTTCAGGCTCAGGTGGCCATTGTTTTGTTACATTATTTTGTTAGAAAATAATTCTGACTTATTCTATTCATGAATGTATCTTCCAGTTACTGGTACTATATCTGTAGTTTGCTGAGAAAACAGTTGTATATAATCACTCAAAAGCTATGAAAGCATGCAGCAAATGTAAAACTTTACACTAAGAGAAGATTAGGTAGTGTTTTTCGTGAACTATAATATTTTGAATTGGAAGATTTTCACCATGAAGTCACTGGTCTATCTTTGCTTAATTACTATGCAAGGAGCTTGAACTTTAGGGATGGAAAGGTAATTTAATTGCCATTACGGTGATTTCTGCAGCATACAGTAATACTGCATGGAAGTTTCCAGTGCATGATAGGGAGAGAGAGAGAAAGACAGGGGTTTAATTATTTAAGAAAGACATGAACCATGTTATAAAGCAGCAATGAAGGCATGTTGGTTCCTATCATTATTTAAGTCATGAAGATGTGATCACAAATTGTGTTATCTAAACCCTCCCAAACCTATTGGACATGGATTCTGCCATGCATGACTTCACAGTTTCATGGCTTCTGCCAGAGTAAATTAATACATAGGTTTGAGGCATTATGTTGGTCTTTGCCTAAAGTTAGCCATTTTCACTATTTTATTGTCATATCTAACTATTCATTAAGTAATCCAAAGAGCCAAAATATTTAAATGTTGTGCAGGTCTGTAGCACATACTTGATACAGCTTGTGGCTTCATGATTGGTTGACCTAAAGTTCTGAAAATTGTCACAAGTTGTCTGATTGGCTGGCCTATATTGCAGAGAAGCATCAAAAGATGTAGTTGTGATGTCCTAAGATAAGGTTTATGAATGGACTTATGATTTCTTTGAAGATTATTGCAGGACGTCTTAATTCTCAGAGTTATAATGAAATTTATGCTCATTTAAAAATTATTCAAGAATCTGACTCTTGTATTGACTGTTGCTTATCAGTGCTTCTGTGGCACCTTTGCTACACAGAAATTTATTATTATTATAGTTGACTGCATCATGCTTTAGGGCACCACGAATATTTTATCGTTATAATTTAAAGCTATATTTGTATGAAATTTATTAATTACAGCTTAAGCACATGACATACAGTACATCAAATCATAACTCATGAATAATACAGTCATGTTTTTTGTAGATTTTTAATGCTGTGCCAAAATCGTTTCCTAGTCGAGCGCCAGCATCAGAATTGAAGACAGAAACATCAGTTCGAAAGTAAAGAAACGTGTCTTTTGACTATTTGCAATTTAGCTAGTGCAATTTTAAAGAGATTGATTTATTGCTTGAATAATTTGAGGAAATTCGAGACAAATTTTCTTTGTGCAATGCTGGTTTTAACTCTTTGACCACAGCAATTCTTATAACCAATAGGTTATGAAGCCAAAATATCTGCCTTATTAGGCAAAAGGGTTAATGTCAGTGTTGCTTAATTATTTCATTTTACAAGTAGACCTGCAGTTGATTGGATGATAGCAGGAATGGAGAAGAAATGAACTGGGAAAGGACTGATAAGTGCACTGCATGAAGTATGTTACATTGCCCAAACCATGCTGTTTTTCTGAAAGTGTATCAAACACTTACCTTCGATAGTCAAGGAAGTTGACTCTTGGCATGTCAACTGAACATGATGTCAACCATTGCTTCCCATCACTTACAATTGACTGTAAAGCAGCGTATTAGACGAGAGAAACATTCAGGTTGAGAAGGAACTTCACTGAGAAGTAAAACAATAAGAGGAGTCAGAAGTGTAAGTCAGAATTAGGTAGAAAGACTTGGATAAGATCAAGCAGTATTATGATATGCTAGTTAGCTAAATGTGAGTACTGCCATAGTTTAATATCTATTTCTGGGGACATGTGATAGTTTGTGAAAATTGATACTTGTAATTATACTTATAGTTATGCATACATTCATGGTATCAGTTATGTGGTTGGAATGGTAAGTAATCTGGGTTCTGACTCATGAATCACCGTCTTTTCATTGTTTCCTGTGCAGTCCTGCACTGTAGCAGGCTCCATCTTCTTTTTCCTCCTGCCTTTCCTCCACTAGGAGTGACAAGGCTTGATAAGAGCACTGCTATTCTTACCATTTGTATTCATTTTGCTATTAGCTTTTGGTGTCAGTGAAATTAAGTTTTCTGTCAATCTCGTGTCTTCTTCAGGGAGGAGCTATGTGGATCTGAAAAGACTTTGACTTCAGATGCTGATGACGATTTTCCTCCACCCCCTCCTCTTCCCGAAGAGCTTCCTGAGCCGCTGCCAGGAGCGCCATCTGGCCCTCCGTCTGCTTTTCAGAGTGCTCGGTTTCAAGAATCGGATGATGCCGATGTTCCTCATTATCAGGGGTATGTGGACCCTGGTATCCAGTCACGTTCCTTTAAACTTCTGCAGAGTGCTATGGACAGCGGTGAAGGTAAGTCCCGAGTCAAGTCATCTGTTTTCTTTTGAGTAATACGTGGCAATGTGTTGCTCTTGTGCTGAGCATTGGATAACATCATCTCAGAATTGGCAAAATGACGTTGCGGCTGGAATTCATGAATACACTTTGTGGTGGTTTTATGTGACTGAATATTTTATATTGATTTTGTTATTATGCCTTAGCTGATCTTCTGTTTTATGTTGCAGATATTTCTAAGTTGAAGATCCGAGCGTCTTCTCCTGCTCGCAATGTTCCTGGTCAGAAACCAGCCATTGGCATTAAGCCATCGCTCCCAAAGGACGGTTCAGTGGCAAAACCATCAAAACCAGTCACTAGTCAACAGTACAACAACCCAATTGGCCTTTATTCCGCGGCTAAAGTCGATGAGGAACGCGAAGAACAGACAAAGCAAGTTCATGAGGTTCACACAGGGTTAGTGTCCATTTCTGTTTTGACCATCAGACCTAATTTTAGCCTGGATTTTACATTTTAATTTTCCTAGTTTATCTGACAGTTTAGTGAGCAGTCTTCAGTGATAAATGTTTGAAAATGGGAAATTTTATCTATAAAGACATGTTTGTGTCAACTTATTATGTTCGATGCATTCTTGTGAGTCTGTGGCTGACAGAATGCTTTTAGAACTGTTGTGGTGTGGTCAAATTAGGCGCTTAAGTCAAAGAGTACAGCGCTTATTTAGCTGCTTTAATTGTTGATATTATGAGACAGAATTCTCAGAGCTTTTATTTCTCATTTTTGCATGAATAGTTTCAAATAGGTTATTCCTATCACTGATACAGTTTGTGGAATTATTGTCTTAATTTCAGCTTATGATTTCAGAATATTTTGACAGAATCTTTATTTTAATTGCACAAACTTCAAATATTTTGTTAGAAAAAAGTTTACCATTTTGTTTTATGTAGAAGTGAAATATTGATAGATGTGCCCGTTGAACGGAAGACAATTGTCTTGCCATCCAAAAAGGTCATAACAAGTACATGGTATGATAAATGCTGTTTGTAGAAGGGTGTTATAATGTAATATAATCTATTTTATGCGCTTGAAGAACGTTTAAATAATGTAAATGTTCTCAGAAGTCATTAAGTAGTTTGTTGAGCTTGTACTGAAACACTATATGCAGGTTATCTTCATAGAGATGTGTATTTTTTATCTCATCATTATAACAGAATACAGAATTCTTTATTACTGCTGATATGGAGGTTAGCACCATTTGAGAAACATTTCTTCTTAATTATTATAATTTTTGTTGTCATTTTATGCAGCTTTTGAATTTAATATTGAGTTATGTTTGTATTTTAGTTATGAACCATTGGCAGAGACAATTGACGCACCGATGGAGCGTAAGAAAATTGTCATTCCTTCTAGCAAACTTCCAAAACCGGAAAAACTAGATGCAGCTGATCTGGAGGATTCAGTTGGCAAGAAGCGGTACGTTCCGTCGGAGACGATGAAACTAATACAAGACCAGGAGTCTGGACGACACCAGATCCAAATAAATCCAAAAACTGGTGCAGAGATCAAAATGAATCAGTCAAAGAAGCTGATCCAACTGGAGCAGAATTTAGAGTAGGAATTTTGTGAATTAATATATGTAGAAGAGCGTACATGCTAAATGGGGCCAAGTGAGCTGTTCTTCAGAAAACTGCGTCATCAGAAGCATGCTTCATTATGGTTGTTTGCTAGCAAAATGAAGCATCGGTGTCTCTATTTTGTTGCAGAGTTTAAAACATTTTATTGTGGTATGTCGCTCTAAAATTGTATTGTTTTGTTGGTGGATTACTTGTGTCTGATGGATGAAATTATTATTACTAAATACATTTCATTAGAATGTGTGAAAATTTCAAGAAATTTAAAGATAGTTCACCATTTGTTCATTGCATGCTGCTGCTCAGTATGCTTGATTGAATTAATGTGGCAGTCTTTTTGTCGTTCATACCCTATAAAGAACTTTCATTCTGCCATTGGTGCCATTGGTTCCACCTTTTGCCTAATTTTCTCCAGCATTCGATTTGGCCACACCCAAGATTTTGTCCTCAGAATGCTTCTCTGTTTTGCATTTGAGGTGAAAATAAAAAAGAAATTGTGCCTTATTGCTGGAAATGTCTTAACAGTCTTGCACATGGACCCTTCATCAGTCAGGTCAGGTCTTCGTCCTCTAGCTGTGTCCAGCTATTGACTTCTCCATGACATCTCTCCAAAGTTCTCTGTCTTTTGCTATTTCTTCCAAAGTCATTCGGTGTCTTCCATCAGTTTTCCCATTGAGATTCAACCCTGCCATGTGCAGATCCTCTTCTAATCCGTCCACCCATTGTTTTTTCGGTCTTCCTTTAGATCTTCTTCCCTCTGGTTTGTAGTTGAAAATTCGTTTTGGGTTTCTTATTTCTTCCATTCTGAGTATGTGTCCAGTTCATTTCATTCTTCTATTTCTGATGACTTCCACGATGCTCGGTTGCAGTGTTCTCTCTCTAACTTCTTCATTTGTTATATGTTCTTTGTATCCAATCCTTAGTATTCTTCTAAGCCATTTATTTTCTGTTGTTATTAATTTTTTCTCCAGTTCTTTTTTTATGGTCCAAGATTCACATCCATAAATTAGTATTGGTATTACACAAGTGTTGAGAATTCTTAGTTTTGTTTTCATCCGAATGTCATGTCTTTTGAAAATTTTGTATGTAGCCTGTTGAAGGTTGATCTTGCCATTGCTATTCTTCGTTTAATCTCCAAGTCCGAGCCTCCTTTTGCTTCCAATTCACTTCCCAAGTAAACGAAATTCTTCACTATTTCAATTTCTTTTCCGTTGTGTGATACTATTGGCCATTCTCCGAATTTTTTTGTAATTGGCATCATTTTTGTTTTGTTAGTGTTTATTTTTAGTCCAAATTTTCCGCTCTCCGTTATTAAGGCCAATGTTAACTCTACAATCCTTGAGAGGCATTCTGCTATTAGACATGTATCATCAGCATATTCTGCATCCTCTATATTTCCTGGCTTTAGAGATGTTCCCAGCCCATTTGTATTTTCAATCCGTCATGATGTAATCTAATATAATGTTGAAGAGTATTGGTGATAGAATACATCCTTGTCTAAATCCTGTTTTAATTTTGAACCACTCAGTTTCTTCTCCATCAATTCTGATACATGCTAGAACTATGCTGTATAAATTTTCAATTACCTTCATGGTACTCATATGTTGAAAATCAACAACAGACATAAGAGGCTGTTAGAGCACCCCAGTCATCTTCTGGTTTCATCTCAGAATTGTCATGAGTGTGCACAGGCTGTGTTGTGGAAGTTGCTTTTCATGAATGGAAGTTTCTAATGCTTACTTTAAAAGGAAGATGAACATGGTTCCTTTATGAAAATTTGCTACTATTTCCATGTGTAACAATCTTGCAAAAGTTATTAATTTATAGTGTATGATAAATTATTATATATAAAAAATTAAAATTAGCAAAGTAATAGTAGCATATATGATGATGTTTTAAAATTCTGCAGGGGCAGCTTTGCAGGTGGTGTGCCTCCGCTACCAACCAGCTACAGAGTAACGTCTGGCATTTCTGCAGACCCCGTATCTAAACAGACCACTGCACCTTCTGGAACAAGTCGGATCAGTATAGTGAAAGCTGGTGAGGCAAAGACATTGTCTGCCAAGCCAGGAGCTCCAAAGGTTCCAGTCTGTGCTCAGTGTGGGTCATTTATTAGGTAAGTGCTTTATTTTGTAGTTTTAAAATTTCAATATTGTGGAAAGTCTATCAGTTGCTGCAATATTTTGAACTGTGGGACTGTGACTGTTTGCTGAAATAACTAATTGGTTATTTCAATTAAGTTCAGGGATGCATGAAATTTATGACAAATTAGTGATAAAATTCAGCCAATTTCATTAGAGGGGGAAAGGTGGCCGATAGGTATAGCCCAGTGGCCATGTCAGTTAGATCCATTTTTCAATAATGAGAGTGGCAGCCAAAGTCTGTGCTAGTATGATTGCTATTAATTCAACTGATCTATCTATTCACAACAATTTATACAGCACAGTAGCATAGTGAAGGCCAAAGTCAAGAGCGCTTTACATTTAAAGGGCAGAAGCAAAATCATATGAAGTACTAAGTAAATGGTGGTTTGTAGCAGGGATTTGGAGATGAAGAGAACGCATGCCTCAAATAATATTGTACTTCTGAAATGTGGTAGCAAAATTTCTAGTCCATTTGTGAAATTAAATAAAATCGACTAGATATGAGAGACTGCATGCAGCAGGGATATTTAAATGGCAGCCCACATGCCATATCCAGCCCTCCAGGGACTGCGAAATGGCCCGTGAGGATAATGAAAAAAGTTACTTTTTTCTATTACTTACGTAAATGTCCTGTTTTCAACTTACCTGTTATTTGTTATTTATGAACTATAGTTTTTAACTAAACATTTTTGCATAAAACATTTTTGCTTTTTTGCATAAAAATCTGGCCCTTCATGAAATTTAGTTGAATACTGGACTACAGGTTGCAAAATACAGTGACAATACTTAAGAGTTAACATAATGCATAATGTGGAAATGTTAGTGAGTAGAATGACATTGAAAATTATGAATATATTGGTCTAGGACGAAACCAAAGTTACAGGTGGTTGATGATTGAAAGAGTAAATAAGGTAAATAGAATCCATGATGGATAGACTATTCTTTTAGAGCATTTCCTTTCTACTTGCTCTCCATTTACTGGAGATGGACTAATGTTTGAAGTATGAATTAGAATACCATTATGGTAGTATTTTGGTGATTTATCAGTTATTGGCTTCTCTGAGATAAAACTTTATTTGTCTGATCTCAATTTTTGTTTCTAAATGATGACTTGTTTTCAGAGGTCCATACGTCACGGCTCTTGAGAAGACTTGGTGTCCAGAGCATTTTGTCTGTGATTATCCGGGATGTGGTGCTTCGTTGGTTGATTCTGGGTTTGTGGAAGAGAATGGAAAGCTTTATTGTGAGCGTGACTACGAGCTGCACTTTGCACCCAAATGTGGAAAGTGTGGACTTGGAGTTGTTGGGGTAAGCCTAGTCACGCCTTGGATCATTTGTTTCATTTCAATTTCATGCTAACCTTTTCTTTTTGAAAAGTTACTGCGTCCGAGCAACTGTGAATATATCAATCAGTAGTAGATAGTGGCTATGTCTTAGACTTAACTGGATTGTTTCTCCAGATAGTTAGTTAGTTAATTAGTTAGTTATGACAATTTAGTATAGCATGGTAAACATGGCATGAG
Organism: Metaphire vulgaris; assembly: GCA_018105865.1. NCBI lineage: Eukaryota > Metazoa > Annelida > Clitellata > Crassiclitellata > Megascolecidae > Metaphire > Metaphire vulgaris. Next base: position 6,169,996 of record CM030839.1, on the reverse strand, counting down.
CAAAAGTCAAGTGCACTTTACACTGTCACAGATGACAAGTGTTTGCCCCCAGAATCATCAGCTATCGTGACCTTGAGTAGGATTGGCAATGTAGTGCAGAAGTTTGAAGTTTTATATTACCTCATCTGTTCCTAAACAGAGGTGTCAGGAAGGGCTTCAGTCTGTAGAAAATTTGGTTTCACAAATGTTTGTGTTGGTACGGATGCAAATTATGGATAGAATCAACAATTTACGGTCTCTCTCACAGGAGTAAAGCTTTCTTTGTGCGTACGTGTGTGCTTTGGCGATTTGTTCAAGACAATAGTTTTAGCTTGGCTCAGCCATTGCATCATGCAATGTAATGTGAGTGAGAATTACATGTGTATGTACGCCGAACATCCTGCATTACAGTTCGCCTGTCTACTGCTGATTTCAAGTGATCCTGTGTCTGATGTGGTAATGCAATGGTTGCCGATGTAAACTTGTATGGTCTACTTTTTCATGTTCAGGAAATGATGTCAGCAATGCAGCAGAAGTTTCACACCAACTGTTTTATTTGTATCAAATGCCACCTGCAAATTCCTGGTGGCTACTTTCGCATTGTAGACGGTGATTTGTACTGTGAGAGGGGTAAGTAGTGATGAATATTTGATATTTATTCAAGCATGTGATAGAGCAAAATCAAATAATGTGTCTGTCTATGCACACGCACGTGAGTATGTGTAAGTGTATGTGTGTGTGTGTATGTACGTATGTATGTATGTATGTATTTGTGCACGTGCGTGTGTGTGTGTGTGTGTGTACACTTATCATATGCATATGTAACAGAGCATTTATATAGAGCCTCTCTTCTGGACGAGCACTCAAAAGTGCTCAACTTCCGATATTCTGTTGCAGATTGGTCGATCATGTTTCAAACCAAGTGTTGTGGTTGCCAATTTCCAATTGAAGATGGTGATTTGTGGGTTGATGCAGTGTCTCGAATGTGGCATTCAGATTGCTTCAAGTGTGTGGTGAGTTCTCGGCATCTAAATTGATGTTATTTACCCTTAATGAACGAGCAGAGTGACCAAGTCTGTTGCATTGATTGTAGCATCAGATTTTCATTTCAATTCTATTTTTAGATGATTTGTCATCATTGATTTGTGTAGATACTTGATTGTTTTCTTTGTGAGTCTCATTCACATTTATCTTCAAAATTTATTCCAGAATTTGCATGACAGTGTCAAATTTCATTCTGGTGTTTATTTATTTTGTGTTTTTCCATGTGAAATTTGTAGCAATTTAAGCATGCTTTTGTAAATATTATTTTTACACACTAGGATTATCTGATATAAGAGGTTGGTTTTCTGATATGTTGTAATTTTTCTGGTTTTGATTGTTTTATTTTAAGCAGCATTAATACAGCTTTGAAGTTGCTGAATTGTTTTTTCTTTTCAGTTTTGTCAGGTTAACCTGGATGGCCAGAGCTTCTATGCAAAAAATGGAAAGCCATACTGCAAAAAGCATGGTTCAGCTTAATTTCAGACATTGTTGACCATGATTCCATTTTGTTTGCATCATCCTGCGGTTACATGGAAATTGTCCATCATCTGAGAATATTGTATTGCAAGAAATGTTCAAATCTAACTGCTATGTGATTCATGAGAATAGACTGTGATTACTTTTTTACAGCATTTTGCTTGTAGTTTGATCATATAATTTTGATGCTTATTATCAGGTAAATTAGTGTTTTTGTACTAAATTGTTTATATTTTCTAAAGCTTATTACCTATTAGTGAAAACATTTAAATTGCTAACAGTATTAGGATATCTAATGAAATATTGTGTGTAAAATGTTTTAATTATGTGGCAGTACCAAGTTCAGGACGTTTTATTTCGTCGGAACACATGAATCGTGTGACTATTCCCAATTGATGCTTCACCAACAATCATGAAAGTGTTCTGCATTCAATTTGAATTTTTTTTAAATGGTTGTCTTAGAAAATAAAAGATGGGGGAAATGTATGTTGCTCGTAGTGCAACATACATTTACTGTTGATATGATAATTTTATTAGCCCTCTACTGATGATACAGGTTAAATTATATTAATTGCTCTTCAAAATATCTGCTGTAATTTAAATGTTAAGAAGTTTATCGGAAATTAATTACTATTGATTCAAGTATCCAGAGAACATTTTCATTAGAAATGCAGTTCGATATTTAGTGTTCTGTTTAAGGTGGCCACTGAATTGGTTACGGCACTGAGAAAGTTTCATACTGTTGATTGTGTTTGTACACTAGATAAATAGGAAAGATGCAGTGTGACTGCTATTGTTCATGTGACTGATTATGCATCGCCTGTTTTGATGTATGTAGAATGTATTTCATTATGGTTATTGTGAAAGAGCTAATCAGGATATCACGTTGAAGAGAATATTGCTGTGAATGACTACTTGCTGAAAAATCTTAAAAGTAGGATCTGCTATGGAATGCCAATTCACTTGACTGGTCAACTTACAGAATTAATTTACTTCTGGGTTTTGCACATCCACTTTATGATGTTCAGCTTTCCATCATTAAGAATGATGTCATTAGACAGATAGAATTACTAAGAAATTGAATAGAATTATTAAGAAATTGATTTGTTAGTCTACTTGAATATTTAGTCTGAATTTAAATTAACATGTCTAAATATATTGTATTTTGCCAAATAATTGCTTTGTGATAAATGCTGTGCAGAAGTATTTTGTCATCTGTGCAATTCATTTAAATAATTATAGACTCTTTTTGAGCTGAATTTACCTTTTGAATGAACATTTTGATGTGTGCCTGCTGGGTGCTTCAGTGGCTCCACTCAGTGAAAGTAAGCCCAACTTTAGATGGACTGTCAATCTGTTCTGCCTCACATGCACACCGGCACAGAGTGGACATTGACAAGTTTTACATATAGCGCTTTATTTCATACATATAAAAGCACTACATAAATTGAAAATTGAGTTACGAGTGTTTGTGTTGCTTGAATTATGAATTGAATTAAATAATTTAGCCATTATAGCTTGAAATTGCACGTAGATCTTCAAGCGTTGCACCATTTCTGCTGTCATCTGCATTTAACTGCATGAATGTGCCAGTCACTACCAAATGCATTGCGTGTATTTATTGCTTTGTCTTAGAGAAATCAGTTAAATAAAGTATAATTCAAGAATGCATTAATAAAATTCCTTCATTTTTGTGAAAATTAAAGTTTTTTGGAATATTTTATGTACACATACGAATTTTCTTACTTGAGAATTGTCATTTATGAGCACGCTCGACTTCAGGTTACTGTCAAATGCTTTTACTGAGAGAATCTTAAGTAGCTGGTAGAGATTTTTTAAAAATTGAAATTGCTTTTAGTTACAGATGCAAATTTTAACAAGCTGTTACTATTAGTCAAGAATGGCTCATAATTAAAATTATTTTTTTAGAAAATAAATTTTCAAGTTTTATTGGAGATGATATTAAACAATAATTATGAGGTAAAGTTGTTTTGTGCATATGTAGCTTCAAGCAATCATTTCACATTGTATCAAATTTTATTAACTGGTCACAAAATAACAGGTGGCTTGATAAAGTTGTCAATAATTTTCTTTGACTCTTATTTCAGTCACTTCCACTTGGGTAGATGCACTTTAGCTCCACAAGTAAGGAAAAGGTAATTTTTGGTTCTAGGTGTTCTTATTTATATTTTCCTCAACTTCCTTTTATTATAAAGCACTTTGTTACCATATTTCTGATATCATCATTCATCCCAAATCTTTTAGCACATGAACTCACAAGCCCCTATTAATGATGACAATTATTGCATACTATTACAGTAATTATTCTTTAAAGTCAAGTCATAATTGGTTCATAATAAGTAATCAGTAAACACACAAAATACTAATATTTCTTACAAGTTATTTAATCAATTGTTAACTTAACAGATTCTTAACAGAAACAAAAATCAAACACTGGAAATGTCTTGCTGAACAATCAAAGCATTCTATGCTTGTCTGGCTAGCAGCCTAAAATATATATAAAGCCAGAGTTATCTTTGCATTGTCTGCATACACCTGAATAGTTTACTAATACAAACTCAACAGTACATTCACAATCTGGTAGCATTAATCAAGTCTAACAGTTAAACTGGGAGAAACCTGGTATAAAACATGAAGCTGTTGATCTAGGGGCTATATACAAGTGACATTAATACTCTAAATACACGGTAATTACTGTTCAATTGATCCCAAACACACATTAAAACCAGCAAACAAACAACGCCTATCTGTAAATGGTTAACGTCTAGTTAAGGGCGAACTTCTATAGAGGCTGACATGCCCTGTTCACGATTTTCCTTTGTGTTTTGTCACAAAGAAAAAGATTACTGGTAGTAACTGATTTATAATTTCTATGGAAAATGCAGAAAAATATGACATTTTAAATGACATTTAAGAGCTAATTAAAATAATTGGCTTTCAGCTACAAGGACGGCATTTGTCATGTGCTTCTGAAACATCAGTGGTGTCAATTACATTCAATGAAGTCAGACATTTTTATCTTTGTATATTTGCTACAAATTCATGATCAAACTCGTGTAAACTTCTGTATTCAATAACTACTGTAAAGCTTCAATAAAAACATTCTTAGCAAAATCAAATATTAATGAATAAAACTATAATACCATTTCATCAAGAATCTGATCTTTTCACAAAAACACACAAGCCTTTGAACTTATTTAAATATGGAAATATCTGGTTCAATCAACTTTACAGCTGTTTTAACTACTTGATTATCCCATACTTTTATGTTTCATGTAAATATATGTGCTACAGTTATACCAAGTACAAAATTTGGCACATAGCGATCACAGCAGTTCTTCATTGATAATGAACCAACTGCTGTCATATTTAAATATAAACACTGCTGAAATTAAAATCAAACATATCATTTATTGCAAAGTGTAAACATTGTAATTAGCACACACATTTTGCACAATTATACAAGATGTATTCATTGAAGCTATAACCTCTATCATAGCATTGCAAATACATTAGTGAAACAACTTGGAAAACAAAGAGAAGTCAGTTTTGCAATGAATAAATTCTAAGTGGATAAATTGGATAAACAGCAAGAAAAAGGGAAAGAATACATCACAAAATGAAGACGAACATTTAATGATTTTTGAACACTTGACGCAAGAAGTACACTTTAATTTGCATAATTCCAATTTCTCTAAGGAAACAAACTCTTCAAGATTTAGAGATTACAAAACTTTTTCGGTGTAAATAAAAATGATACTTCCACATACGAGATTCAATCTAGTCTATGTAGGAAAAGTACATGTCACCAATACCTGTCATGTAGTTTTGCCATTTTGAACGTCACAAAAATTTATTTTCCACTGCAATAGCCTTGGGCATCTCAAGATTCTTACTATCAATTGATTGCAAAAGGCATGCACGCACATGCTCAAAGTAAAATGAAGCTATCTGACTGAATACACATATACTGATACATTGATAAAGTTTAAACAATATATGGTAACTGTCTTATGAAGAAGTTTTTATCTACACTTGGCACAGAATTTTCACAAAATCTTTGGCTTTACACCGTTCTGTGGGAAGGAACGTCAAAATGTTTTGAACAGGTTACAGCAAAATATATCAAAGACATTCATTAGATTATTGAGTTTTAACCTAACTTATAACAAGGATACACAAACTGCATGCTATGTTACTAAAGTCTTGGTACTTAAGCATCCCACATATTATTCTAAATGCTTCAACTCACCTCAAATTAGTTGGATTTCTACTCAACCACACATGCAGAGGCAATGATAAGCCTACTGTGAAAGTGTCATTAATATGGGCACTAAGCAGTAAGTAAGTAGTTCACCCTGCATATAGTCTCAGAAAAGATTCATATAATTGACATGACCTGTGTTATTGTTTCACATTAATCAGCTATAAGGAGAAAAATCCTATATGGCTAAAACTAATTAAGGAATGTGACATGCCAATGCGGTGAGCAAACTACAACCAGGGCAAAGGTAATACTGCTGCAAACCTGTGGAAGCATGCTGGTACCACTGAGTCAATAGATTTCATAGACTAGAAAAATCGGGACTGTCTAGCACAGCGGTTCTCAACCTCTATAATGCCGTGACCCCTTTAATTTAATTCCCCATGATGTGGCGACCCTCAACCGTAAAATTATTTTTGTTCATAATGTGTTGTAAACTGCTTTAAAAAATAATGTCATGGCAATTGAAATGTTTGAAATTATTCAGATTCTTTTGTCTGCATTTACGGTCGAATGACAATTATATTTTTTAAAACTAGTACCAGGTAACTACCAACGGGAAATTTTGTACGATAACAAGTTTTACGCATCAGAATAGAGACAACCCCATATTTCCAATGGTCTCAGGCGACCTCTGGTAAATTGTCATTCGACCCCGTCGGGGTCGCGACCCCAACAGGGGTCGCGACCCACAGGTTGAGAACCGCTGGTTTAGCATGTCAAATGCTTCTAACACTAATGCAGATGTCTCCAACACCAAGTCTCAACATATATAAATGTCTAAAAGTATACTAATACCAAATTTTAGTATCATAAGTCAAGATATAAATAAGACTAAAAATCATGTAAATTCACTAAATATGTAACTCTTTGTAATGTTAGAAGTCATTATTGAAGCAGCTTCTGTGTTCACACGTTGATGCACATGATTGCAAATGGCCATTATGTACAGTTCAATGCCAATTAAAGTTGCTATTCAAAAAGATATAACCACATTATTTAATAGCTTCATAAGTAATAAATAATGTTTTCCAAAATGCTAGGAAATGTCACACAAAAGGTGCTCCATAAAATGAGGTGCTTGAATAAAACAAGTTTCCATGTAATCCCTAAATATTTTCAGAACTGAACAGCAAGGGAACCTTTTGCACTGGTTAGAACCCAGCAGAATGTTTCATATCATTTAATCATTAAGGCAAAGAAGTACAGCATAAACAACTAAGGCATGTGCAAAAATTAATAAGGACAATTCTGGTTTCATATAGACAAGGCACAAACTCAATCGTCTATTCAGTCAATTATTGTTAATTAAGATAATACAAATGAAATGACAGTCCTTGTTTATCACATAACAAACCGTGCAGAAATTCAATTTGATTACAAATGTTTTTACTTATATACAAAACCAAGCAAACACAAGAAGAAAACAATTGTAACGCAATTAATAAAAGACAAACAATTGCATATGCCAACAAGGTTCTGCATAATGACAGGAAGCCAGTACATATCTTAAGATGCTCAGCAAAATAGTATTGGCTAAACATGAATGCTATTGTCACAGAGATTTTTTGTAACACAATGTGCCACAAGTCAACATTTTTCATTTACTAGACAATAAAAATAGGTGAAAAATTGTATGAAATTTTCTATAAATGTTCAAATGATTGCATTTTCAAAACTGGGATTCCAAAATCTCTACCTTTCAATAAAATCTAAATGGATTTCTACAACAACTGCAAACGCTTCAAGTAAACTTGGACAAAGCTGGACTGCCGACAGGAGATAAAAAAAACACTTTAAGTTTCAGCTTTCAACTGCCAGCTGGTTGCCAACAAACTTAGGTGAATTCACTTTGGGACATCATCAGGTAGACCAATATCAGGCATCATATAATACTGTCAGTTTGACTTACACGACAGTATCAAATTTTGCTCTTCTTGGTATAAGTCATCCGATATAACTGCAGGAATATACGACAGTATTCAGTCAATTAAATCTGTGCTTGCCTGGAGCAATTTTTCTGTTTCCATAGAAGAAATGGCAAATCAAGCTACAACTGTCCAACCACACTCTTTCCTAAATCAACAGCACAAAAGCTAGCAAGAGACGAAAGATCGTCACCACAGGGACTGATAAAACAACTGCCAGAAACAATATACATTCTTATACAGTGACACAGTTGGCAGTTGTCATACGTAGGTGATCATGACAACATAATGCACAGATCAATATGGAATCTATAACAAGAAATCACTCAGAGGTGTTGTCTGCTTACTAGTGTTACACATGCCATCGAAAAGGAAGGTCACAGATGCCGAGAGAGAGAATGGCAACAAGACTAGACTCTGTTAGTCTGTGGCAAAAGGAAGTGGGATGATGTTGCTTCCTAACCTATGGCACATTACAGCTAAGACTTCAACGGCTCAAAATGGTGGAATAAAGACGCCAATCTGGCACATAATTTGACTGCGATAGCAAAGGATTCCTCTAGAGAAATGCATATTCCTGCATTCAGTCCCGCCACGTGTCGCTCAAACAAGAAAAAATCACCCCGTTATCTTATAGTCGATGTGATCAAGCCACTGATTGCTGAAGCAGAACTGAGGCCAGACGACGCACTGCTTGGATGGCTCAACTTCAAAGAAATATCGTTCAGGTGAAGAGGATCCTGACTCAGGTGAGGCATTCGATGTAATGGCACTCCATCGTCGCATGACAGGCAACTTCCAGGACCAACAGATGATAACGAGCCCGGGAAGGTCTCATCTGCGACAGCATGACGACCTCTTGGTTCATCGGAATTTGATGAAATAGAAGAAGGCATTGGACTAAATAGCTCTGTGGTGGAATCAGCAGCTGGAATAGCTCCAGGCATCAAGTCGTCATCGTGATCTTCTTCATCTCCGTTGCCAATTTCATCACTTTCTTGAAGAAATCGAATACATCTCTTTTTCCGTCTAAAGGTGAACACACAACAGGAAATTTAGAATGACTGTCTTGTCAGTCATTGAAATCTTCAAGTGTTGTCTAAATCAAAACAGTCTCATTCAGAAATGTAGAGATACATATTTGTTCATCATTGAAATGTTCTCTAGTTTCAACACAAATACACAATTCACCTAAAAACTAACAATGAAAAGACAAAACCCTTGTTTGCAAATTCCAAACCCCCTTCCTCAACAAAAGAATATATGAATCACTATATGAATCTATTCCTAGTCTGCACCATTTGCAGCATAAATGTGAACAGTCACGCAAGATGTGGCTAAAACACTCAAATATAATCGAAACTGTAAAGAGCTAATTAAGAAAGAGGATATAAAACCAGATTGCATGGGAGATTTTCATCTTATGGTGAGTATCAGCACAGTCCTCCTGTTCTTACCGACATGGCTTGCACCACTGATTCTGTTGGTCGAGACCAAAACGAGCACGACACTTCTTTGCATTTGGGCATTCTGTACATGTACAAAAAAATTGCAACATCTGAGGCAATCGATCAACAATCCATGCAGAACAAAATTTACTTTTACAAAACCGAGACCACCAATTCCATCTACCACAACGCCTTCTAAAGTTTCTTCTGCGACAACAATCAGGATAGTTTCACAAACTATCATTTCACAAAGTAACTTGTAAGCTGCATAAAATCCAGACAGAAACTAATAAAGCAGCAAAAGAAGAAGACTACATGAAACGATGGCATTCACTGATGTTGAACATTTCCATACTAAGAAATTCAATGTTCATTACTCATGTATGAAGAAAACAATTAAGATAACACAGCGTTTTGGTTCTGTCTTAAAGGTTCATCTTGAAATTCTCAAAAACTCTCAACATCTTTAATTGCAGCTAATCAGAAAAGCGCTTCACATGAAAGTATTCAATCATCTGCAAGGCAGGTCATCTTTTGTTCTTACCACGATCTTCTTCAGCAGCCGTACCTTTGTCATCGTCATGGTGACTGTTGTCACGTTTGCGTTTCTTCTTGGCGTGTAAGGCGTAGTTGTCGCGTGCGCTCCACGTCGGATACAACCGCCTGTGCAGCTCCTTCTCCTTCTTTGCCATTTCATAATATTTGGCCTGCTCCGAACGATCCAGCGAGTGCCACTGTCAACATCCAAAGTCAACACAACTGCTCATAACAATGAGTGAGAAAAAACGGCTCTAAACAAACACACGCACACACACAGGAGGAGGCAACTGAAACGACAACATAACAATCAAAGAATGGCATCATAGGCAAACAATGCACAAGAGCCTCTTTCATTAGCATAATATATGAAAATACATTATAACTCATCAGAAATTATTAATGCTAACGAATGCTTCACTATTTTCCCATATAACTAAATGTATTCTTCTCAAATCAGCCAACTACATATGAGTTCAACTAATAATAATAATTATTCTAAACAACTTTTTGTCTTGCATTACTCCAACTGCATTGTCTCCAAAGATGCATAAGAAAATGAATAATATAACAAAATATGATATAACTATACCAAAATCTTTACAAGCATATAGTTTTCTAAGCTAGTTTGGAATGGTACCAACCCCACTCTTTTACATTTGCTGACCCCAAATATCTTAACCCCTTTACCAGGAACCCCAAATATATCCATCCATTTTACATTGAGTTGCAGCTAAATACACAGTAAAGGGGTTAAATAATCTACAGTAGCAAGTTAGCAACCATGCTATGGTCTTCTGTCTTTGTTCTGAAATTCATCACCACTCTTGCTTCAGAAAGTTACACTTAACAGAAATGAAAGCTCTAAAAACTCTAATCACCTTCCTGCCAAGGATTTGGTTGATGGCAGCAGATTCCTTCAGCGTGCACTCGTCGATGACTTTTTGTCTCATCTCCTTCATAAAAAGCATGAATGCGTTCAGAGGTTTTTTGATGTGTGAAATCTTTGATGCGGCCGATGACTTGATGCTAGTCACATTACTACCACGGTGTTCACCAGATGACACCTCTCTGTCACTCGTACCACAGCCAAGAAAACCCAAATGCCTGCAATAGAAACACATCAACATCATTCGTAAAACAAAACTTCTGTCATATTATATGAAAGAAAGCATTTGTGCCAATATACAGATCAATGAGCATTCCAGGCGCGTCTTTTGGGAGGTGGGGCATGGGGCCTTGGCCCCTCAAGGAAATGAAGAAATAATGAATAATGTATTAAATAAATAAATAAATGTGAAATGTGCAAAGATTTGCCAAAAATTTGCCCAAAATTGGCCAAAAATTTATCTCGCCCCCCCCCCCAGAAAAGTGTGAAATGACGCTACTGGAGCATTCTGAAGGGATCTTTTTAAAAAACGGATGAAAATGAAAATAACAAAACAAATGAGACAACACATTCGAGAAGAATAATTTCTTAAAATCATACAAGAGAATGCCTAAAAAACGAAACTGTAAACCTAAGACTTTCTATTGAAGACCAAAATACTGAAATGATGATTTAAATATCAAATGTCTTGACATGCATGTGCAAATATCTCATTCGAAGCACAGTTGGCTCCACCTCAGTCTATAAATGAGCATTCAACCCATCGAGACATTCGTAAATGCAAATAATCATAATAATCAACTCAATTCGCAATTCGTTTACGCTAACTGCTAAACAGCGGATGCTAACTGCTGGACGCTTACCGCTGCTTGACGGTGTAGGAAGTCGACGTGGGAGGTGCAGGGTCCTGCACCTGACACGTTGCAACCAGTGTGGGATGTGAGACTCCAGCACACGGTATGTTAGGATGTGGTGGTAGCATTCCACCTGGGCTGAAACGGGACAACTGGTATGGTGAATAGGGAGATGGAAAAGGCATTGCATAACCAGACGCACCAGCCCTGTCCAACCAAAAAAAAACACACAATATGTCAATGAATAGAGATCTTCAAACATTTGCTTAAAGAAAAATAAAATGTCTTTGAATCCAACTTATTAAATTATCTGCAGTGCTTATAAGTATTCTATTTTAAAATGCCAAAACTTGATTCGTTTAATCTCAGTCTCTTTCCAAACTAAATACTAATATCCAGGTAACATCAACAGCCCTTTTCTCAAAGAAAATACTAATTCTGAAGCTATTTACCCCAACACTTATTCATGACATGAAGCATAAAACTCAATAAAAACCAAAATCAAGCAAATCAATCTTGCAAAAACATTAACTAAATTCATTCTCTTCTTTCTACTTTTTCAATTTACAAGATAAAAATACAATATATACAGCAGCAACTACTCAAATGAAAACGGCAAATAGCAGTAAAGTTGGACACTGAAACAGTTTAACCAAAAGTTTTATTGGAACATTGATGAGAGCGTTAAAGTGCATCTTCATGGAGTAAGTCTATGAGTACAAAAACTATACTACGTAACTCAAGTACTAAATGTACAAGAATTTTCATAGTCTTAATAATAAAGGTAGGCTACAATTGAAACTGTATTTACCAGATTCTACTGCCCAGTAGCTAACATTATTCAATCAAATGCAGAGTTGTAAATTTTCAAACAATCAGATAAATCTTAACTCCAAAATTCTGCCAAAAATATTGTCTTCAACTTGAAATCCTCAAAAGTAAAAATTCTATAACTTAGACAATATCCTGAAGGCCCCTGTTTTACACTTCCAGTTTCGTCATTTGTCAAAAGAGTCAAATATCAATAATAAATGATTCAGAATACTTTCTGAATTGCAATCAGTGTGAATATGACTGCAAAACCAAAAAGTTTCTAATTACCAAACGGTCTCTAATCAGACCACTATTATTGTCTTGCACTATTGGATGTCATAAAACTTCTGTTACCATGGAACCGGAGGAAATTCGGATGAATAGAACGGATGAGTGAACTGCCGGTGTGGATGGGTGATGCCGTAGAGCGGCGGTGTCTGAGAAGGATGGATCCCATACAAAGGAGGTGTCTGAGTAGATGGAAGGCCATACACTGATGGAGCTGATGGTAAACCTGCACAGACCATAACACATGCACACATCATTGTAATGTCTAAAAATGCTCAAAATGAGACAGTAATGTTGATAGAAAAGAACATCCCAATGTACTACACCAAAGCAGTTTATTAAATTATCTATTTGCCCATTAAAGTATTTTGTATGGTAGCCACATGCATGGATTTCTATTGTCCGCTGTGGAGAAATTGGGTTGAAACAATCAGTTTGGCACCAAATCAAACTGCCCTGTGTTAAACGACTGCTAAAATAAAAACACACAACAGGATGCCGGATGTCTATTGTTACAGGAGTCTACTGCAGGAAGCTGATGCCTGCTGCTCAAAAAACATCAGCAGATGCACGCACTGGATTTTCTGTACTTAGAAATGACATGGCAGAGTTTATGGAATCGTCTGTTTTGACAAGCTACTTTGCCACCAAATCTCCAACCAGGCAAAAGAACCCATTCACCTGAAAATGTAGATGACCAACAAGCAAAGTTGCGGGGGCGTGACAAAGACCAAACAAAATACTGCAGAACAGGCTTAAACTCTACAGAAGATGCACTCTAATCTATCTATCGTAAATGAAAGTCCATGTTACCCTCTCATGTGTGTGTGTGCGTGGATTGCGTGTGGCACACAATACTTGGCTACGATATCACTGTCACACTTTCTTCAAAAAGAGTTGCATTTTGTTAATAATGAGTTCTCCATCAAATACACTTGAGCTGAATTTTGCATATTATGTTACATGGATGTAGGGACTGGTTGAGAGCACAGCATTGGCAATTTGATACACAGAGATACTGATATCAATCAATACTTATAGATCATGGCAAATAATCCACCAAAAATAAACAAAGCTGCATGGCCGGTGACCAAAGCACTGATATTGACCCATAAAAGCTACGGACGAGCTTCAACATACACTTTCCCTGTGTTGATCAATCAAGCTTTAGCACTCGAGTATTCAGTTCTCCCGGTTAAAAGCCTCAAAATGTCTTACCAGCTTTCCCCCCTAAGCCAGGACGAAGCTAGGCAACAATATGTGAATATCTCGAGATTTTCGAAGCATTTCATTTCTTAAAGCACTTTCTAAGCTGTTCTTACCCGACGAGTGCGAGCCGCCAAGAGGCCAATGCGTAAGTCCCATGTGTGCTGGCGGTGGCTGAGAGAACAGGTCATTGCCGTACACGTAAAATGGAAAACCAGCCGGTGGAACTGGAACAGCTCCCTACAGAAGCACAACGTGACAATTTCTTACATTACGCAGCAAATATGAAAATATATAAATCAGTCTACTCACTGGTCTTACCCTATATATATATATATATATATATATATATATATATATATATATATATATAAAGGTTTATTAGTAGCTTTCAACAATGCCCAGTTTGCAAGATGCTGACAGCTTTGACAAATTGTAGCAATTGTGAAGTTTTCACAAATTTTACATCACAAAATAGAAATAAAACAACCTGCCTATTCATCAGAACAAATTGATGGGATTCTAAAATGAACTTTCCCAAAAAGGTAAACTTAACATAGCACGTACTGCAGTCTGCAGTCACGCAACTATAATCCTATAATCCTCACATTATATACATTTTTATTACTAAACATAAAGCACTCTGTGGTAATATATCCTATATATCTGCCATGCATTACACACCTTGACTTACAGAAGCGCCCATCAACTGGTGCTGATGTACTACCACAATGGCGCTAAACAAGTTTCCTACTACCGGTACTATTGGTGTATATAAAACATTAAAGACTGGCCAACCCCAGTATCTAAATTCTATGTTAATTCACCCAAAATATTACCATTCAACCAGATTTGTCAACGCATTGCTAAACGTACCAGAACTAGAATTGAAACTGGCAAGTGCCATAAGCTTTTTCTGTAGCAGTACCAAAGTTTTGGAACTCTACATCTGTCTGTCAGAGATCTTCCAAAAAACTAAGCACCTTCAAATCAAAGACTCAGAACTCATCTCTTTCAGATATCTTTACCTCCATGGCCTGCCTTGCTGTCTCCCACTGACTCATACCTAGATTGACCTCACCTTTTGCTGTTAGGATTTAGAGTACCATCAATTGATGCCTCAAGGTATTAGAAAGGGTGCTATAAAAGTGCATATCATGGTGACATTGTGCTAAGCAGGAATTACTTAAGCAGAAACAGATGAAGTGTAATACAAAATTTACATTACAGGCTTCTTAATGGAACATCGTACATAAATTATCAAATTGAATATAATCTTAAACTTCTATAGTGCCACTTCATAATGGGTAGAAGCATCAACCAACTAACAAGTAATAACAGAAGCTTCGGTCAGAAGCTTCGGTCAGCAATGTCATCGTTCAACTGAACAGATTTATGTAAATTAACTGACAAAATTAGCCCAGATGGGGCATAGAACGCGAAATGCTGACATGCAGCAGATAAGTGGTTTCATAGCAGAAAGCAAACACACTTGAATGATGTCACAGTCAAAAGAATTTTCAATGCTTCTCTTCTAGTATTGTGAAAGATTAACCGTATTCATCCTCTGAATTGAAGCAATCATTTCTCGTTTCTCCTCTACTTCTACCAATATTTTTAAAATAAAGAATGAATTGAAGATCCTTTCTTAAATACAATTCTAAATTCTTTAACGATTTTTCTAAATACTTGTTGACCAAAACATCTTTACCATATACTGTACAGCATAACCATGGACTTCACTTATACATAACAATATAACACTTAAACACTTACTGGTACGTTGGCCTCACAGTGAAGTCAGCATTTTCAACCAAGTGCCGGGACACATTCTCCGTCTCACTCAAATTTTTGGTTTTATTAGTTTTGACAAAATATTGCAGACATTTCACCCTTTATAAGAATTCCCAAATGTCACAAGTTCCCGTTTTCTTTACATATTGCATGCCTTTGTCTCACCAAAAATAGCATTTAAACCAGGTTATATGCTAGGTCAATTCCCAATATTTGTTACCTCTCTGATTTCAAAAACTTCCCTGGTTCAAAGTGGATGTATCACTGTCCCGTTAATGTATGACATGGAAGGAGCTGATACAAGAAATACATTTCCACTTTATTCATATGAAACTTGAAATCTTTTCTTTCCTTTTCATTTCATGGTCTTAATATTACCTATTTGCTAAATGTTATCTATTCCTTCATGACAATCAAAGGCAATGACTTCACCCTAGCAATGGACAATCACACCCCTTGGCATCCAGGAATGGAGGCCTAGCCAGGAACACCTATATATAAACATTAATATTAGTACCTGGCCTAGCCCACCTTGGCAGATGTCTGAATTGTTTAAGTAGGATAGACTTCAGGATTGGGCCCTGTCTCATTAATCCACCCTGTCTCAGCCTCTTCCATCTTTCCCTCTTGGAGACGGGCTAATGATGACAACCTGTGTAGCTCTAGATTGCTTGAAAATCACTACATCCAACATAGGTCATATTGCATGTCTTCACAATGAGAAGAACAAGTCAACCAAATTACAAGTAACAGAAAAAATATGGAAGGATCTCACAGAATCAACCACAACTTGAGTTTGAATTTAAAGTCCAATTGCAGACACAGGACCTTTTGAGTGTCACTGGCAGGGACACTTTGGCCAGTCTCACTTCCAGATTGTTGAAGGGAGGGAGGGAGGTATCTCAAGGAACAGATAACTAGCCATAAGTGGGAGAGAAATCAAGGTTCATCTGACGGTAGTAATGGAACCAGGCAACTGTCTGACAACTGCAACCATAATGGTCCATCATTGGCAGGATAACCACCTCCCACACACCCCATGAGTTTAATGAACCATGGCCAATTATCATCCAGCACACTTCCCCTGCACTCTCAATCCATCCATAGACCAACAACCTATACCCACCCAGGTCAGGCATGCAGCACAACATAGTCACCCCTCCCTGTGTCATTCTTCCGTAAGATCCAGTCTCTCTCTCTCTCTCTCTCTCTCTCTCTCTCTGCCAACAAACCTTTTAATGGCCATACATTAAGCCGGTGGCCATGGTGCCAACCCTTGCCATCCAAATCAAAGAGACAAGAGCCAGTCTCACCCTTCCAATAAGCAATTATACGGTCTGTTGCCCTCACCGTGGGGCATATCAGGGGCAGGTCAAGATAACAGTGACAGATAATGACTTGTTTGGCAGTCCCACCCCACTGCAAACTATAAATCACAAAAGGGTAAAGATTCTCCTGCAGATCATTTAATACAGCCATAAGCAAAGAGATTCTCACTGCAAGGTTCTAACCCCAGATAAATAATGTAAATACTACTCTACTTCTGCTATTGCATAATTGGACAGAAAGACCCAGAATATCAAAATACATGACCAACATCACATTGAATCCTTTCAGTTGAAAGTACAGTAATTTACAATATCTAAAAGCCATATATTTAATAGTTCAAAAATTACTAAGTAACCACACAACATTACAAACCCCAGCACATCAGAACACCAGAAAAAACTCAAACAATAAAAGGCAAATGAACCAAAAAAATAACTGCAATGACAAGAGACTGGGTTTTATTTCTTTCATATTTATCATATTTACCGGTACTTAACTACACAAAGCTTTGATCTGATCTGAGCATCAAGCAGCAATTACCACACCTGCCACAAGGACATTGGGTTATTTCATTTAATAGGCATCCCTAAGTTTAATAACACACTTATTTCAAGCAGTGATTACAAGTACAAAATATGACTACAAATCAAGTAATCACAAGACAAACAAGAAAATAAATTTTAAATTTCACTTCACAGTTATAGCTATTACCGGTACATTGTACCAGCATCAAGAAAACATATTCACCAGAAAGCACTGAAGTCAGCAGAGCAAAGTAAGCTCAAATAGATAAAAATCTGAGTCAATATTCTACAGAATCTTAAGTGTACAGCTCATTCTCAAAGCATCCTTCAAAAGTGAACAGGGCTCGATAACAATTGTATTTAAAACAGCCTTACATTTAAATGAAATAACACTTTAAATTCAACGATCCCTTCAATTCGGATCTGAGCAGAATTTTTAAAGTGCTTACACAGTAAATCACCACCCGCAACTGCGCCAAGTGAGGTCTCTCGTCTAAGCGCATAATATTTTAACAATTCATTATCCATTCCTTTGCAGATGCAAGTTTCCCAAGTGCGTTCCAAATATGGAAATGAGGACGATTATTCAGGAAAGAAGTTCAAAAGAACCTGCTTAGAATTCCGTTTCAGAACCACAGAGCTACAATATTCTGTTATCAGGTGGTTGCTATTCATCCAAATAAACAATTTTCAATTATCTGGCATACAAGCGATGGAGGATTTCTTAAAAATCCAATGGATCAGACAATCAGAAGTCCAAAAATTTTTACTTCTAACGGTGATCAGACTTTCACTCCCACCAGGGCTGTCATCAAACAATGGGTGCGAAACCTTCCTGAACTAAGAAAAGTTGCACATAAAGGAGGATCTCCCAACAACCAAAACAGAGTGAAAGAATCATGCTTACTCATTAGCTCTTCCTCATTTTCACAGCAAGTTTAGTTTCCATCTTAAAACAATTGAAACAGGTCAGATTACTTTTTAATCTACTCGGTTGGGTTTCACCAGTCCATGCATAAAGACCTCTGCAGGACGTCCTCTCGAATTTCACATCAACTGAGCATTGAGAATGAGGCATGGAGATTTCATGGCTCCTGCAGCCAGGTGTTTCAACAGAAGTCGGATTTAACAATGCCTTCTACTAGACTCAAATTAGCATCAGTGGCCCACTCCTGGTGGTTGGCTTTGAAGACTAAATTGGCAATCAAATGGAATAAATAGCAGGTCAAACCTTTGACCATTCAGACACAGGCTGAAACCAGAACCAATGCTCAAGTTCTGTTTCTTAGATCATGGCTGCTTGCAGGTCTAAAAGCCCCGGTCATCTTGTACGAAATGGACAAATAATTATTATAAAAGAACTGCATGGTCTGATAGGTGGAGACTCCCTCGAAATTGTACTTTCAGTTTAAAGATTATTTCATAAGATTACGACGTAGCTTATAAAACGGTCATAAAAATGTATCCGCCAAAACCATAGACTGGTAAACATTGAATTGCAATATGGGCAGCTGACCATTGCTAATGAGAGCTAATGAGTTGATGGCTCTCTCCCACATTGTATGTATGTGTATATGAGAAATGCAAAGTACACAAACAGCCTCACAGGTCTAACCATAGAGCAAGGCTCAAACTTATCACTTCAGCAATCAGCAGCAACAGTCTTACCTGCTAAATATTTATTAAATACCAATCAATCAATCAATCAATCAATCAAACTGCTATGATGCCACTACAATAAAGCCTAATATAAAGCCAGACAACAATCTTGATGCCATGCATACATGTATTGCTGCAAGATGCAGAAAAGAACATAAAAATGCACTTATTCTAGTGTGTTCGTTCAGATTCGGAGTAAGACAGAAACAATCAAATATTTTCTGGGTTTGTCTGTAGATTGCAAAGTGAAGAAATGGAACATTCTATAAGACATAAATTTTTGAATTATATAATTCATTCTGATCTACTGTTGCAGTGCAGTAGAAACTGTAGAAATTTGTGCAGACGGTAAGATAATATTATGTGGTCATAATACAATTGCACTCCTTGGTTTTGTCAGAGTCAGTTACATCCACAGCCAAAGTGAAGCTCCGTCATCAGTGGAGACACCAGAAAACTGATAATTTTACCATCAAGTCTTGAATATAATGAACAGGGAACATTTGTGACCTGGAGCAGTGGGAGGAGGATACATTAGGGGAACAAGATGAGCAGTGGGGGGAAACATAGGAAATGCATGGTTTAATGCACATTACTTTGCTCTAATTTTCAATATTATATTTATAAATTGTCACAATTGAAAATCTGCAACGAAATCCAAGCAATTATATCATTTAACATAAATACAGAGCATGCAGCAAGAATTGACGCAGATGTCTTGTCAGTTTTTTTGCCAGTTGGTGCATCTGAGGCAGCATGTCGTCCATCGCAAATCCATTTTTAAACGTAACTGGTAGGATTGAACAGGGTTGGTGGTGGCCCATTAACCTTTGTGAAAACAAGAGATGAAAGTGTACGAACACTGAGTTGATTTCTAACTGGTGTATCATTTATATTCATGCACGAGATTCTCCACTCACATTCAGCTGATGAGATACATGTAGATAGAATTTGAATTCTACTGAGTACTCAAGCAAGCACATTGTCGATTACTTTCACATTGTTCTTCTTGTACTGTCGGAACTGATCCAAGGCTTGTGACTAAGGCTGGTCTGAACAGGGGCTTTGAGCTATTCAGACGAATACGAATAGTCGGTTTCACTATTCGACTAATAGTCAATACGAATAGTGTATACGATACCCCTCCCGATGCAAGTCGCCATAATGCGGTCATCAATAGAGCTGTGTGCTACAATAATACTATTACTACTTAAAAGAATCCTCACATAACATATGTATACATATAGTTTAGCAACTTCTAGTGTGGACAAAAGCCAAATTGAACACGCAAAGTAGAAGTAAAGACTTTAGACCATCAGTTCGTCCGGGTATTTGTACGACATGATTATGCATCTCAGTTGTTGTGAACGACCTCAAGGAACCACCCCCGAGAAAAATGACGTACACATTGCTTTAATTTCATCTTCACAAATCTTAAAAAAAACTTCCAAATCGGATTTCGCCTATCCATCGCTAGCTGAAGCAACGATATTTGATTTTAGTTTGTATTCAAAGAAGAAATTTAATTCAAATACATTTCACTAACACTACGGTATCATTTAACTAATAGATTGACATATTCTACCCGGAAACGGATAGAATTATTCTTTTGGCGCAAGTTCAGAATAATACATTTGTATAGGCTGTTTCAGCTGGGACAATAGAACAAAATGTTATCTCCGGCACTTGAATTTACTAAACTGAAGTATTAAACTATAAGCATATTTTTAATGTCATGTGACCACTATTCGTATTCGTTTTGACCAGCACTATTCGAACGAATACGAATCAACCATTCATCACACTATTCGGCGTCACACTATTTGGCTCTGAAGCGAATACAAACGAGTATTTGGACCAGCCCTACTTGTGATGGATCCGCTTCGAACAGTTCTGCTAGGTAAACTATTGCTCTATTGGACTATCGCCAAATAATGATCTGTCAATTTTAATGTCTGGCCATGACAATGTATAACTGGTTTAATCAGAGACACAGATAAATCTTTTCAAAGGTTAAGATAACTCTCTCCCCAGTTACCACTGAACATCAAATTTTATTTTATAACCATGCTAGGTGTGAAGCATGCAATATTTTTCCCGCTGACGACTGTGAATGCATTTTCCTGTCACAGTGGTGGGGAAGATTGACTTCCCTGGTTGGGATGTCAGTAGCCACCTCAGTGGGGGGTGTAGCTGGGCAGTGAAAAGAAACATTCCCCCATTTCCCCCTTCAAATTGCACCCTGATAATGAAAGCAGCTTTGAAAAGAAAGCACAGATGGCAAACAGGTCCATTCAAGTGAACCGCTTACTGCACTCAATCATTCAAAATGAAGGATGTCTAAATCCACAATATGAATAACTTATCAAGCAGTAATACATCCAGAGTAATATGCTCAAAGTGCATTCATTCTGAAGAAGGGAAAGCAAAACTTGCATTCCGTGTTTTATACAGGCCTGTTAGGAGGGAGATCCCTCGCCCCACCTCAAAATTCCCCCCACAATCCCAGCACTTACACAAATTTTGCATTGAACTGTGTCTTTTCCCCTCCAACCAAGTCGACTCCCCCAAGCCTCAATTCCCCCCCCAGGCCTGGAGTCTGGATAAAACACTGCTTGCATTTATCTAGTCCATCACTTGCCACAAGCTTATATAATGAACTCCCTTCCTATTTTTATCAACGAGAGAGAGAGAGAGAGAGAGAGAGAGAGAGAGAGAGAGAGAGAGAGAAAGAGAGAGAGAGAGAGAGAGACAGACAGACAGACAGATACAGAGAGAGAGACACACACAGAGAGACAGACAGAGACAGACAGAAGTACTAACTGATTGATGTAGTGTAATGACATATCTTCTCATCCATTGGTTCTGATATGGGCATGCCTTTCTGTCAATAGCTAAGAATTATTATTCACTCACACTGAATTACTCTTTTTCATCTCAGACTCAATTTGGCATAAATCAAACATCTCTTTCTCCTCTTCAGTTGGAGGTAGACACCAGGTAAGAATTACTGGTTTCAAATTTCTCTGACATCCATTGCCCATTGGCTTCTTTAGAAAGAAGTCACAGACATAGCGGAGACCCTACTAGGTACTTGCAGACCGCCCCATGAAGACCAACAAGACTGTACAGTCAAAGGCGTGTGAAGTTACACCTTTTGAACCGATCCAAAATAATGACAGAAATGGCTTGGAGGAGGGAAAAACAGAACTCTGGAGCCAAAGGGACTGATATCCTGTTGTGAAAAAGATAGCTAATGAAGGCATGACTGCCACTTGACCCAACTAACTTAACTCACTTGCCCTCATTAATTAACAAAGCTTAACGTTAACACAATGAAATACTATCTCTATATAACCCAAGACCTAACCTTATAAAAAGGTCAAACATTTCATTATCTCTCCCAAAAAGCATAATTTTTCCAACAGCTTCTATACCATTATAGGCCTGCATCAACCAGGACAGAAGAGAACCCAACTGGAAAATTCCTCAAAATGCAATACTGTAGCTTTAAACAGCATAAATACAACAGCTGTAACTTACAGTTTTCACCTGTATATACAGTATATATAGCAAGGGGGTTAAAATAAGAAATTAGCAACAAAGCACTTTCCAGTGTGATTTCAAAAATAAAAAAGGTGCATTTCTACTGGGGTTGTACCGGATTTCAATTTAGGCCAGAGCCAGATTTACAAAGTAAATTTTTAAAAGTAAAAACGTGCAAAACTTGACTGTTGCCGTAGTGGTACATGGCTAAATTGACTGTTCAACTGAGCACTAACTCCACTAATAAATTACTGCATTTGTTACTAGACTTGTTTTAATCAGAAAAATTGTTCATTACTCATTAATTAATATAATTACATATTAGAACGTATAATTGCACTTAGTACAAAGGGTGAAACTGTAAAGAAAATTTCCAAGTGTAGGCAGTAGAAATATGGCCAGAATCCGGGCAGAGCCGGATTTGTGAAAATGGCCGGAATTCGGCTTTGCTGGAGCCAGAATTCATTACAGCCCTACTTTCTACAGGCAAATGCTTTCTCAAATTCGTCATTTAAAAAGAAGAACAGATGTGCTTGAAGGAAAATGCTTGTATTAACATTAACATCAAGGCAAAGCAATTTCAGTATATGCTTTAAACTACTGACCAAGAAATATGAGTTCATGCTCATATTCCATCACATTCATATTTCCCCATTTAAAGTATTTCCTGTCCCCCTCTGTCTCTGCCTGTCTGTCTGTCTCCATCTCTGTCTCTGTCTCCATCATCTCTGTCTCTCATCCACTCTGTCTCACCTCCATCACTGTATATCTATTTGTATCCTAATTTGGTGAATATAACACTCAAGCAAGGGCATACAAATCTATATAAATACATACATACATTAGGTAAACAACTAATTATTTATTTATTAAGCAACAGGATTATACTTCTTTGGATGCTGATTAAACAAAGAATTTATCAATCAGCAATGATGTAACCAGTCGTGGCCCTTAAGCAACAGAGTAAATAAAATAATAAATATATTAATAACTAATAAAATGATATTCAAAACTTTCTAATAGTATCCTCTGGCTCTTTCTATAACAATGAGTCTAACAGTTTACCTTAATCCAGCTTTCTGGTTAATCATCAGGTTCCTTCTGTTTAATTTAAATCAGGTAAAGATGGCAGGAGCTACATCTGAATGCTGCCATTCCTCACCTGTGTTCTTCAAACCCTTGGTCTGCCAGGCACTGTCAGCTCTGTGACTGACTAGGTGATGACTGACCTCTTCATCTTAGTGGACCTTATCAGCTCACCAGCCAACCCACGTGACCACCTAAAGAGCCAAGAATACATGGCACAGACCAATCATGTATAGCTGAGACACTAACAGGGAGGTCTCAGACCCTCAGTGAATATTATAAACTCATAAAACTCAGCTCTTTTCTTTTAAAAAAAGATGCAACACTGACACCGACAGTCAAATCAAAGCTTCTCAAATACTGTGTATGTAAGTGATTATGCATATGAGATGACCTCAAAAATTGTTCAAATAACTGCTTTACCAGCAATTTATCAAATCTGAAGTTGACTTTAAATACCCGACAAATTGTGATCAGAATTGCTAAATCTAAATAAACAGTTCCAAACCTCTGAACAAAACATCACTCACAATCATCATAGTCAAATAAGAAACTGCCACAGCCACAGGTAATTCCAAACACATGAGTGCTTCTGTAAAGCACTTCTCCATTACAACACTAGTCATTTATATATGGATAAATAGAAAGGAAGGATGAAAAGTTAACAGCACTTTCAAAAGATGGGAGCAACTGTTCAGATTTGCCTGATATGACCTCAAATGATTGCCCAAATGAATGACCCAAATGTCTTGGTTTTTACTCGACTAACTTCCACTGATATTCAGCAACCTAGGAATATGAGTACATTGAGTCGTGCAGTCTGACCCACTGCTGCTTGAAAAATTGACGGCTGAATGGTGAATAAATGCCTCGAAAACCAGCTTCTGTCTTATGCTAACACATGTACCAAGAACACCTGATTAGAGCCATAGACCTTTACAAAGTCTATATAGAGCAATGCATACACTGGATTGATTGGAGTTTCATTCAATCCCTTGTTAATGAAAAAGCCTCGTCACCACATATACCTGTGCCGCAATGCACTCATTGAACTCAGAACAAACTGTCACCCATTATCATCACTCCTTTTATCAAAGCTTTTCAGTTCAGGACAAAAGGTGCACTCCAATGGCCCATGCAACACCCACAAATTCTAAGGACACAGGTCGGTGAGTCATAACTGAGTATGGACAAATATCCAAAGATGCCCTGCCCATAACCCAGTTCAGACACAGGCATCTCAGACCCACAATCAGAAATGCCACCGCAACCATAAGGAAATGACAGAATCCCATTCTGCTCTGAAGAAGAAGAAATCATCATTGTCTGCATTAGCTTTAAGCAGTTCAAGCTGGACACACAACCACACAGCTAAGGTAACCGAATGTTTGAATAAACCCAATAACCTCCTGTAGGCATTCAGCCACCGCTGTCCAATAGGCAGGGGGGGCAGAGAAGAACAAAACAAGATATTCCAACTCTCCTAGTTTCTGTCAGTCTGTCTGTAGACTGCCTTCTCATCTATCTCAGTGGGAACAGTACTACAGCATTGATTGGCAATGGGCATGCTGTAGACTGGACCAAGCTAACTACAAAAGGTGTCATATTTTACTAAAGGGGACAGCATGAGATAAGGAAGGCCTGACAAGAACATCTTCCATGTAAGTACAGAAGTCTCTATATCTGCACATGGAGCTAAGATGACCCCAGTATAACCAGGTCTAAAACTATTTATTACCAGCTGTCTAGTACCTATATCAGATCTACTCTGTTTTCCATTGGAGTTCACACCCAGTTGGAGTCAAATTTCATGCATCTGGACTCCACTACCAACACACACTGAGTACTTCCATCACACACAACAAAATAAATAAAAATTCTTTGAGGGGCATAATTATCAAACTGTACAGTACAAGTGCTGAAGCATGAGAATTATTCTTGCACGTCAACTGCTCTTGAAGAAAACTGAATATGTTTAATCAGCTTGTTTCCCTAACAATTTCTAGCAAACAGGTTTCGTATATTTACTGCATCGGAAGAACGCTTGGACTGCCTTCAGAAGACTGCATTTGGCAACCACACAGGGAAAGCAACTTAATTACCGTCAAATGATACCCATCCATCAAATCCAATTACCAATCTCTCAACAGGAACATCTTACTTGCTTACTCACCCACCCATAGCATGCCACACACAGCCTTTCATATATCTGTCTGTACCGCTTTTTCTACCAGTCAGTTCTGTACTGGCACCAGGTAATACAAGTAATTTCTGACAGTAAGATGCACCACACAACATCACACTAAATCACCTACTGTGATGACCACTCTACCTTTGGAATCAGGTTTTAGTGGTCAATAGTTCTGCACTTAGGCCTACTGATCAGTTCTTAGGAAGGTCACAGCAGGGATGTTAACAAGAGCTCACGGCCAGGACCAGGAACTCAACCTTCAAGACCAGAACCAGGACCAAGAACTTGTAACTTGTCCTTAAGGACTCATTAAGGCCAGGACCAAGGCCAAGGATTGACATCCCTGGGCAAGGACTACTAGATTGCCTGGACGCGTAACTGAAAAAGGAGCTCAGGGGCTGGATAAATGCAGCCTCCTGTGCATTTGAGCTTTTCAACTTCCAATTGCTCGATTGTGTAAAGCTAAAATAAGATTTTTATCCCTCTTTCAAACCATCCGTGCAAAATGATGTCAAGACAGATCTCCTCCCAAAATTTTTTTATGTTCCAAGCTGTGTTGGATCTAAATTGCAAATTGGACAATATTTGGTCGAGATATGTTCTTCCTACCTCTCCTTCCGATAACCTAACAGCATTTGAATTTTCAAAATGTTTGATTTATTTTGCAACAGCTGTTCACAAAAGTTAGTTGCCAAAAAAATTTTATCAACACAGTCATTAAAAAAATTTTTTTTGAGTTCTGTTTCAGGCCAGATTGCCCTGTTATTAAATTTTTCACCCATGGTTTGAAAGAGGGATAAAAATTACGGCACATTGGTGTATACCTCATAATTTTAGCTTTCATTAGAATCCGAACAATTGGAAGTTGAAAAAGTCCAAAATTACACATCACACTGCAATCCAGCCCCTGAAGTATGGCTCCTTTTCACACAGTCTAGTAGTCCTTGCCCTGGGTCAATATGAGCTCTAGAGACCTAAGAGCCAAAAATGATGTCAAGACGAAAAAGGATCTTTGCAAACATAATTCCAAACCTAACAGCATTTGACATGATGCAACAGCTATAGTAAAGTCAGTCTCTGCTGTATCAAAAAATTTTTCCACCCATGAAAAATTACGGCACCCCCTATATAATTTCATTAGTTAAAAAACATATGTTCTGTAACACATCACACTCAAACACAGACCTCCAATATGGCAACCTCAGCATGATCTAAAAATAGGAAAGGTGTGAAAATTAACTCCTGACAATTTACATCTGTCATAAACTTGGCTAAAATCACATCTAACATAACCAATAACTTAATTAGCCTTAAAGTCTACAGATGTCCAAATTTAATTTTTAAAATATTACTAAAACTGCCTGATCACCCATCATCTCCCCTCTCACATATCCGGACCATCATTTATAGATAGCAACATATTTCTCAGAAAGTCAAAATTAGAACAACTACACATTATACCACGATAGTATTCATCTGTACCGGTACTTGTTTCTAGAAAGGATGCACTACCCGGTAATCATGTATAGAGGAGGTAGGGTCACAAGGCAATGCTGGATAGAAACTAGTTTAACTTTCTAACAATCATAATAGCCAGATCTAGGCTTATGCATGGACATTGGACACCCTCTTCAGTTTGCATCTATAAATCCATTCAGTTTTCCATCAACCAGTGTCCATGTGATTAACTGACCCAAAGACATGTCCCTCCTGACCACTCTGTTTCCATACGCAGCAGAATCTATTGACAAGATTCTTTGGCTCTTTGTAGCCTCATGCTGACTTTCTGAAATTATTACTTTGCAACACTGCAAAATTACAGATAACAACAGTTACACAAGTATTACACCTGATAAAGGCTTCAGTCACTTTTACACTTAAGTCAAACGCTGTTAACTAGTGAGATTAAGTTCACGCTAAGGCAGCTACTTGAATATTAAAAAAACCTGTCTTTAGCAACTCAAAAAAGTGACCTGCATCATCTGTGTTCAATAAAAATGTCTACAAATGAACGCATCTATTTTCTCACACACTTGAAGCTCTCTTATACAAAATAATTATGTAAACTGCTAAGCATACATATTATACATGCACACATAAGCATATTTCTGCCAAAAAATAGAATGTTCAATGTTCTCAAAAATCTAATACCATAACTTTCAATAGCCAATGTGGAAGGAAATACTAGGAAAGAGGATCAAGGAAAGTTTGCAATTAAACAAATTGCCAGAATAGTTGTATCCATGTTTTCATAAGATTGCCCTCCACTTAAGACATGATCAAACTCTTCCAAAACGCCTTTGCGGCACTGCTAAAAGTCCGGCCTATTGCTGCACCTTCTTGTTTTGATTTGGGTGCCAGTTTACTACCTGCAAAAGACACAACTAATCCAAAATGCCCACACACTTACTTGTCATGAGTTGGCATGCAGGGCCGGGCACTGTCAGGTGTACTTCGTTAAAATAAATCTGTAACTTCTGCCAAAGACTATGCTCGATTAAAGCCAGATTCAGCCGGTGCTTACTGAAGAGGCTGGCCTGCAATATGGTGCAGGTTAAAGAGGTTGGAGTTAGAGCAGAGTTTTAGGTCAAAGAGATCATTGGAGGGCCGGACCAGAAGTCCAAGTGATGAAAAGGCCACCTCAGTGATGACAAGCCAGATAAGCAGCAGCAGGAGGAGGAGAAGGAGGATAAGTAGGCGGAGCATCCTCCCTGGAAGACACATGTACTCTGTAGATGCTGCTTAAGGTACTTACTGAAAATGATTTGTGGCAAATCTCTGTACTGCTCATAGACCCTACTAATGTTTCCTAGCTAAAACCCTAGGACTTTCATTGGAAGAATTAATACAACAGATGACCTAGCAACATTCTGCAAGTTAAGATCCAGAGGCCAACTAGGAGGGAGTCATTGGAACTGAGCAACTGAGAGCAGCGTGACACCCACAATGCTATATATATGTATATATATATATATATATATATATATATATATATATATACATATATACACACACACAATTATACATCCTAATTACGGTAACCATAAAGGCTTAACAGAGTTCAAAACAGAGAAGATCCAAGTTTTGAACCAATAGACAATATGCTGAAGTAGCTGTCAAAACGGCAACCAAATCCTAAGAATAATTCAGAGGAAGATGGTGAAGAGTGATAAAGAAATAATAATGAGACTGCATAAGACCGGTCCGTTACGTTTTGGTCCCGCCGTTTTGGTCTCGGACTTTTTGGTCCCGCCGATTTGGTCCTGGACGTTTAGGTCCCTTTGCCCTTCCGTTTGGTCCCAAGACTAAGGAGGACTTCAATTTTATGTGTAATGGTAGAATGATATAATTTTTTGCAAGACTAAAATAAACAGTGGCTAACAGCAATTATCAATTGTCCAGACAAGTGTAATGGTAGAATGATATAATTTTTGCAAGACTAAAATAAACAGTGGCTAACAGCAATTATCAATTGTCCAGACAAGTGTAATGGTAGAATGATATAATTTTTGCAAGACTAAAATAAATAGTGGCTAACAGCAATTATTAATTGTCCAGAGAGTTTTAAAATCTGAGTTTTTATTAGTAAGTGTTATTCCATCAGGAAATTGTGAGCTAGACCTCGAAGATACTCAATTATCGGGCGGTCAGCATAAGTGGACACAATGTTTAATATGCGCTCGTCTGCATCCTGATACTTTTGTCGCTTTCTTGGTGCACGTTCACCTCGCACATACTGTTCGAGACCAAATCGCGACCTTTTTGTATCTGGCGCAAACCATCGATGAAGCGCCATATCGATGGGTGCTGTATGTTAAATTCTGTCTGCAGCCGCGATCGCAGCTTCAGCATGGTTATTTGTTCTGTCTTCTTTTTCTATAACACGGTCGTACACATTCCATAATGCCGGCGAAAAGGGTGGATCGCGACGACGACGGTTTTTCTTCCAACGCGTCTTCCCAGATAATATTCTTCAACTATGTCAGCATTGGTCCTAAATCGTCCGATAGTGTCTCCGAGAGAGCTTGAAAGGCCTCGTCTAAACCGGTAATGGGAAACGTAACGCTAACGAAACAATCATCCTAGCGTTAAGCGGCAAACGCTGGTTCCGTGATATACCTCTGCAACATTTTTGCATCGCCAAGTGTCTTCTAAAATTCTTCATCAAATGATATAGACAGCCTCGGACTTCCGCATTTGGAAACGCTTGACCAACCGCATTAATAACAGCTTTTTCAAAATCTACGGAGACAGAATCTGGATGGAACTGAGGCCAGATTTCTTTTATGAGGGTGAACAGGGCTTCATATGTGCATTGCTGTTTATTTGGGAGGATAGCATAAATAATGGGAAATACGAAGTTGGCGCGTTTGCTCAAAATTGCGTATATTTGTTCAAAAAGAGGTGGAGCCAGATTGAATGTGCCATCCATATAAACGTCTTTCATCTGATCACTCCAGGCCGCAAAACTCGCACGTCCAAAAACAAGAATCCGGTTTGGAGCATCTGGACCGTTATCTCCAAGTAAAAATAACTCACTATTCCCCTCTGGTGTCTTGTAGGTTTGATACTCTTCTGGTATAATAAGATCAGCCAGACTTGTTGGCATAGGTGGAGCTTTCGCATTTTTGATTCTGGCCTGTCCAATGATTTTACGCGTAGCGTCTTTGTTAGGCATTTGTCCCATTGTCGCTTGATCCAATCCCTGGATTACGTTGTTCAAGATCAGAGACGGCGGCTCCATTGTCTCAACTGCTCGTTTCCTCATAGCGGTTTTGACTCGTGCCACCTCCACCCTCGCTGCATTGCTTCCATGTGTATGAAGGCCAGTTCGTGAAGCAACAACATCGTTAATATCCATATGAAGTCTTGCTTTGCACCCGTCGCTTCGCCCTTGGCACCTCCAAAACTTCTTAGAGCGATCAGCGCTCTGTTTGTGGAAGGTAAAAAGATAACCTCCGTCCTCCAACAATTTTCGGCTTCTTTTCGTCTGTATTTCGTCCATATTAATGACCTCTGTAAGCAAATACATACAGGGTGGTCAAAAATTCTGACACTTTTTGTTGAGGTTTTTTGGTGAAGCTGTTTTTTCGTGCATTTTCCAATATATATTTTTATACACCGTGATCACGAAAATCGGGACCCCCTAGATTAATGAGTATAACTTAACAACCTTTCGACCAATCATGCTGAAATTTTAATTATAGTAGGCCTAGGAGGCAGTCTCGATCCTGAAAAAATATTTCGCCTCTACGCTGCAGCTGGTACAAGAAAGAAGGACATCACTGGCGCTCGTCTTCTGCGTACTCGTCCGACTTTCACCAAGTCCTTAATGGTATCAGTTGGTGTTTCAGCACTCGGTCGTACAGCTATTCACTTCGTCGAGCCGGGAGTGAAAGTTAACGGACAGTATTACAGAGACGTTCTACTGATGCAGGGACTGCTGCCGGACACCCGAACTTTCTCAGATTATTACACATTCCAACAGGACGGCGCACCGGCACACAGAGCTCGAGAGACAGTTGAACTGTTAGGTAACAAAACGCCGGACTTCATTCCGCCTACTCTCTGGCCACCCAACAGCCCGGATTTGAATCCGGTGGATTATAAAATTTGGAGTGTTATGCAGGAACGCGTTCACCGAACGAAAGTCCGTGATATTGAGGACCTGTGACAATGCATCATGCAAGTGTGGGATGAGATTGATCAAGGCATCATAGATGCGTCATTCAAGCAATTGCGTAGGCGTCTTCGTGCGTGTATTACAGCAAATGGCGGACTGTTTGAACACAAACTAGGAGTGGAATATTATTAGAACTATCTAAAGTACACGTACTACAACTTTGTTGAATATTAGTTGACTTTTCGTTGAGTTATATTCATTAATCTAGGGGGTCCCGATTTTCGTGATCACCGTGTATAATAATCTATAATTTAATATTACCCGCAAACAGAAATATTAATAAACTGAAATAAATAAGGTAACATACCGTCAAGAGGACACGCCACACCTGTATAGGACACGCCACACCTGTCTGTAAATTCCCTTTAACTTCATTTCCGTTTCCTGTATACCTGGGTCACAAGTATATTTTGTTGAGCATTTTTTCAGGGGACCGAAACGGACGGGACCGAAACGGACGGGACCGAAACGGACGGGGACCGAAGCGTCCGGACCAAATCGACCGGGACCAAAACAGCGGGACCAAATCGTCCTGCTTCGGCATAAGACAATGAATGGTACATCTGCATTTGGAATATTGCATTCAGGCAAGGAACCCATTTTTGAAGAAAGAATCTATTGACATAGATTTCAAAATGAGATCAACACAGAGCAACCAAGATGATCCAGGGATGTCAAATATTAAGCTATGAAGAAAGGCTAAGGCATTGTAGATTAACGACTCTAGAGATAAGGAGGGTTACAAGACATCTAACAGAGACCTACAAGATACTGATTAACAAAGTCAAAGTGCCATAAGATACATCTTTTCACTAGCACAGTATGCTGATATTCAAGGACAAGACAAAAATTGTTTAAGAAATGAGTTCGGAGGTACAAGCAACATTTCTTTAAATGCCAGAGTAGTAGACAAATGAAAAGAATGAGATGATAAGACAGTATCAGCTACCAGTGTAAATGCCTTTAAAAGTAACTTAAGTAAAATGGGATATTAGATTAAGCATTTATATGTTCATTCAATTTATGCATAGTGATTATAATATAAAAAAATCATGAAGAACTGAAATTTAATGTGTGTGCTGGTTCTGCATTGTATGCTGTCAATTGTGCTTGTTTTTTTTCTGAAGAATCAGAGATAACAGCTATAGCAGACAAACAGAAGTTGGAATAGAGGGCTGTATGAGTGTGACAATGGTCTTCAGAACAGGAGAAATCCTATACCAAACCACTTGAACATGCAGCTATAATAATAATTATTATTATCATGAATATTACAAATAAAGTGGAGGCAAAAATGCAGCAAGTAATTTATTGTCACTGTCTAAGGAAAATGTCAAAGCAGCAACCAACCTATTGAAAATCATAATTGAGACCCTCTGACTCAGCAGATTGCAAGCAGTCATGTAAAAGTTTTTGTAAGGAGACACACTTCACAATAGGTAAAGTCTATAATTATAGGGACCAACGCATAATAACTGTTGCCAGTACACCTGCAACTATAGCACAACATCTATGGAAGAAAAGCAACATATTCTCAGCCGCTGGCAAAGCTTTGAGTACCTCTCCGCCCCCAATCGGCCCTCAAAACATATGTCAGGCGCTTAATTACAGCACACGGCCGAGAGACCCGGTAGCACTTATCGTCTCTCAAGTGGCATCCACTTGGGACCAGTCAAACTCCAAGTTCATGCAAGAACTTTTCTTTTTCTAAAAGTGGAATGTCTAACAATGCCATGTCTGCTCCAGACTGAACAAGAGGATTTACTATAGGACGGCAGGACAACCATGTCACATCAGTCAGGCATACACTTATTAACACTTAACAGACAGATTTAACATGCTAAGGTAACAAGACCAAGAATTAAAGCATTTTAAAGCCAGAAACTGTGTTATGCTACAGATGACTGTTACTGCAACACCTAAAAGGCCATCTGTGTTTGAGTAGTTTTAGAAAATTAAAAGATGACTGAACAGATAAACAAAAACCAAATTTAAATACCAGCTTATATACTAAAATATTATTCTGGCAGTTAAGATCTGGCAGGAGTCTAGGACTAAGCATTGAAAACTGAGCACTTCATAAGATATGAAATACTTGGTATAAAAGCCATGATACACCTTCATCCCATATTCCTCTACTTCTACTAAAAGATACAAGTCTTAAGTAAGTCAAATCTTGTCAATTTCTATAGTTATTTTAAAAGCAGCACTGAGGTAGCTCCTTATTCCTAGGTGCTTAATCTTAATACGAAATAGCTATAGCCAAATGTGGAGGGGCATTTAATCCAAAGGGTCAGTGTGATTGGGACATAATCTTAGCATGCCCTTTTCTCTGTTCAAAATCCACAAATGATGTGAGACAATTGGGTACACATCAGTAGCAAATATAACCTGAATCAAGATGTCTTAACTACAGAAGTGCTAATCGGCAGAGGTGTGTGAATGTTAGGATCATGGAAGTTGTTGATTCCAAATCAGTCAACCGTAAGCAGCAGCAGTAGCAGCAACAGAAGAAGAACCAGTAATTAAAAAAACGACAACAAAACAAATAAGTTCCATAAGTTGATATAACAATGTCAAACGTTGATATACCTAATAACGGTACCTTTGAGAGAGCAATATTAAGGTGTAAAAGACAGATCATAAAATAATATAATGTACACCATCAAGGCTTAGTAATGAAATATGAGCTAAATAAAGGCTGAACATTAACATTTATATGTAATGCAATGTAACACTGCATCTGAATGGCACTTCTTCTGGATGAGTGGTCAGAAGAGCCCCACTATGAATACTATATTAACAGGAATTACATGCATACATATATACTAAATTTTTGTTCCAAAACTTAAAAATTAAAATTACTTTCCTTCCAAATCAATATGTACAGTGGAACCTCATTGTCTTGCCGCCATTAATGGATTTCTTGCCTATAAGTCAGTGAGGATGCTTTTTATGTAATATGACCTCAACCATTGCATATATATATATATATATATATGCAAAAACTGCATATATATATATGCAATGCAAAACTCTATATAAATATATATATATATATATATATATATATATATATATATATATATATATATATATATATAGAGTTAACACACATTAATTTTTGTCTCCAGACAATTTTTTTTCTCATAAGACCTTCAGGAATGAAGTACTGAGGGCATAATATATATATATATATATATATATATATATATATATATATATATATATATATATATATATAGAGAGAGAGAGAGAGAGAGAGAGAGAGAGAGAGAGAGAGAGACATGCTATTGGCCTCCATTTCAAACATAATGCATTGTACAGTGTACAGCAATAAAACTGCTGTGAAAATTATTGATGAAATCGACTTCTATAATCAGTGACCCATTAAATTGATAAAACTTACAGTCTTCCTCAAATCACTGGTTGGAGAATGAGGGTAGAAATTGGTCAATTTATAACCAATGTCTATTGTGTGCTTACAAATAAAGAATAAATATTACGCCATAACCAATATAGACATCATTTTGCAAGCATTAACAAATGTCATCTGAATGACACACTCCTGGAATGACTACCTGGTAACCAATTCTGTCAAACAAGAATACCTATCACAGCAGCAGTAGGGATGTACCAAGCTCACTGTGTGTGTGTGTGTGTGTGTGTGTGTGTGCATGATGTGTGTGTGTGTGTGTGTGTGTGTGTGTGTGTGTGTGTGTGTGTGTGTGTGTGTGTGTGTGTGTGTGTGTGTGTGTGTGTGTGTGTGTGTGTGTGTGTGTGTGTGATCCCTGCTGCCATTGGCAGTTTCTGCTGCTCAACTCACCAAAGATCTTTCTTTGAATAGATGTCTGTCTAGATTTGGAACTGTGCACTGCTAACAAATGTCAGTATTTGCACTGATACAGCTGCATAGGTATTAGCGTGAGATCTCACCTTTTTTTAATGGACTCCTTTAAAGCCACCAACATTGCATCTCGCCATAAAAGGTGTCAATACAGACAATGGCAAGATAGTGAGGTTTCACTGCACTCTATACATTCTCGTAAAACTCTACCACTCTAAAAAGCTGTACTAAAACAAAATACTTGATTATAAATGCAATTTAGGAAACACTGGTAAGCCTGGCATGTGTCAAACATAACAATTTCAACAAGCACATCCACTGGTACATACAGACAGTATAACATACATGGGCTTGCTAGTTTTACAGTTAGTTAAGAGCTATTGGCAAGATCAAAGTATATCTAAATTGTATAATTGAGCTACATAAATTTGAATCTTAAAACTATAATAATTGCTACCGGTAATTATGATCTGTGAATAAGCAAGTCTATGCCTGCAAGCAGACCAGCAGATTCTATTAATTATCAATTAACTAATAAGTCACTCAATGATAGGTATTACACAGGTTTTGTATTTCCTTATACTATATATCATATTTCTTTATATATATATATATTTATATATTATATTATATTTATTTATTTATGTATATATATATTATTTATATATTAAGATTATATTATATTATATATTATATTTCTATATATATATATATATATATATATATATATATATATATATATATACACACACACACACACACACATGCATGCAACAGGAACCTGTTATAATGTTATAACATGTTATATATGTACATAACAGGAACCTGTTATAAATGCTCAAAATAGACGTCAAAGGTAAAAGATATATTCCAAAAGAGCATTTTGAAAGCATTCATCACAGTTCCAAGACACTTGGTTTGGGCGCTAGGACAAAATGTCCTAGGACAAAATGTCATGGGGACAAAATGTAACCATAAGCCTAACCCTAACCCCAATTCGAACCGTGACATTTTGTCCCTGACATTTTGAATTCAGCCAGTGTTTGACTGCCTAAATCAATTACTCAAAGGGACATTTTATTATCTATGAATGATGCTTATTGTAGCATTCATGAAGCTTCCACAGAAGACAGAAGCAATTGCTAGGCACAAATAATAAAACACCATCAATGTTGATACTAAGTCTCTTGTTATAAACACAGCACTTGATGTATAACTTCTTCAATTAGGAGAAGGACTGGGCGGATGGTGGAAATTTATCTCTGTCATGAAACAACCCCCATAAAAATCTCCTCCTCCTATACTCCTCCACCATATTGTTTCCCCACTTCTTGTAACAGACCCTGGCCAGAACTCAAGAGCATTCTCTCTGTCTCCTGTCTCTCCCTGTCTGTCTGTCTGTCTGTCTGTCTGTCTGTGTCTGTCTCTCTCTGCTTCATCTTCTAAATACAAAGAAAACTTCAGCACACAAATACTTTTGCAATCCATCTAATGAGCAACTGCAGTTGTTTCTTGAAACTGTCCTTCTGCCAGTACAAGTGCTTTAAAATGTATCATTCAGCAACTGCTTTCTGCTACCTCTTCTGCGACTAAATACATATTATCCCCAAAGGCAGAGAGAATACTTCTGTGATGCAATAAATTCTTCTCAGCTTCTGTTTCTTCCCTCTGAGCAAATTCTTTCCCAGAAAAACAATTGAACATTTACTGGTAAACGTTTTCAAGCTTCCAAATAGCTATCTGATTTGATTGGCCATACAGTAGCTCCATTGGGACAGGAAGTTAGCAGAGTGGTAGCAAAACTGGGGTGGAGACCTGAAGGTCATGGGTTCTATACCTGCTGGAGCCCTAAGGTCGACTCAGCCTTCACTCACCAGATGGCACTGACAAATGAGTAGCAGTCACTACAGTCAAACAGACATGTTACGATGACAATGACCTCCTATGTATACATTGTATAGCATTGTACACAGGGCTGAGGGCCTCTGAAATGGAGATCAGCACCACCTACAAGCCCCTCCCCTTCCTTTGGGAACTCTGGAAGGACTTTTACTTGACCTTTGACTTGACTTTGATTTGACAGTAATAGTTCCAATTGGACTGTCACTGACAATGACAGGCAAATTAGCTGTCACTACCTGAGATTGTGGAAGAGCAGAATAATAAGTTTAATGAAGGCCTAAACCAGGGTCTCCAAAGTTTTTCAGCCAGGGGCTACATTGCTGACTTCTGACGGCTGCGCAGGCCACATGTACAAGAAACTAAATTTATTAAAATACAGCACACAGCAAATGAATAACTGACAACAACAGACTATTATTTATTGCTGAAGTACAAATCGCAGGTGAGTACCATTTGTATTCGAATATTAAAGTCATTAAGATGCATTAATAGATCTGCTAATTTCCAAAGCTATTCACTTTCTGTGAGTAACACCAGTGGATGGTCCCTCTCATTCAAGAATATTTGAATCTCACTTTGAAGATAAAAAATTGAGCTGGGACTTTCCCCATCTCACTGAAGTTTGGTAAGGTAGGCCTGGAAATTCAGATTCAATTTCACCAGGAAATCACAAAATTTGCAACAACTGAGTACACAAGATAGAGTATATACCACGGTAAGAGTAAGACAGCTGAAAATTGAAGCAAGTTATAACTAAAGTCTATGCCTCTATGACACTTGAAGGTGAAAAAAGAGATTCCTACAATAGATTTGTGCATGTTCCTCATTTCTTGCCGTGGGCCGTATTAAAAGCCTTGGCGGGCCGTGTCCGGCCCGTGGGCCATACTTTGGAGACCGCTAGCCTAAATTCTAATGTACCAGTTGTCTTCTCATATGAATTGGAATGCCTCTTAACCTGCTTGCTCTAACTCTCCCTTATCTACAGAAATTGCAAGCTCCTTTTCCAGAGTGGGTGCCTCCCAGATTGCCACTAGGAAACATTGATTTTCCAATGAAACAAGAAGAGCGTCACAGAAAGGGTACGAACAGAGGAAAATTGCATGGATAAAAAGGGGAAAAGGATAAAGACAATAACCTGAAGCATCAAGCCCTCTGTTCTAAAGGGTGCTGGTACACACTGGGTAAGGGCACACAACTAAAACCATGGGGAACCATACAGTAAATTAAAGTCTTTAAGTGTAAGTGTTCAGAGACAGTGATATTCAAGGTCCTGCAGACTTTATACAAGTTTTCAGTAGCATTCTCCTGCTACTAACAAGATCAGCAAACATTTGGAGATGAACTGATTTAATACAGTAAATACCCTTGTTATGAAAATAAAATACAGGGCATTATATTCTTTAGTCCGGCTGTATTGACCCAATAAAAGCCACCTGCAATGCACCTCTATGCCATATTTTCTTTTATATATCAGTCCAGAGATCTTGATATATAGCCAACCCAAGAGATCAACTCACAATTTTGCCACCATCCAGATGTTCATTTAAAACCACCTCAAAATAAAAAGACACCAAACACATTTTAGCCACCATCCAGATGTTCATTTAAAACCACCTCAAAATAAAAAGACACCAAACACATTAGTCATGCATTAGTTTACCTAAAACCTTCAGCCAAACTTCAGCCAATGCTATCAAGTAAAAAATTAGGCAAATTTTAAAAAAAGATGAACGGGTAACAGACAGAGAGACATACAGATAAGAATCATAAAACAAAAACAAAGCATATTCTCGCAGACCATTACCAACTAGAACAGGAGTGCTGAACCAGATCAAATGAATACAGTGGCGTAGCCAGGATTTCTGAAAGGGGGGTTTTGAAAAAAAGTTCATCAATAACCACCAAGGGGGGTTTTCACCCCAAAAATCGCCTAAAAAAATAAAAATTGCATGGAAATACATTTTTTTAAATTTTCGCCGTCCAAGGGAGGTTTTAACCCCCAAAACCCCCCCATGGCTACGCCACTGAATGAATATAACTATAAGCAACTCCATTTCTGAGAGTGAATCTAGGCAGCAAATTGATTTTAAAACTCATTTTCAGTCTGATAATCAAGTTGTCATTAATGAGGCCCTATGAACACAACATTCATAGGGTTTTATTTATGCATTTTAACCGTTGCTAATAACTGTTGATTGCAGAAATTTTGAACAGAAAATTTTCTCTCACACATATCTCTTTAAGTATAATTTTTTACTATCTGATGATAGTGCTGAAATTGGCAAAATCAGTCAACCATACATGCCTGGAGACCATTGCTATGCCTTCTGCATTTCAAGACGAAACCTATCTTGGTTTTATGCTTCATCTATTGGTTAACCTTATCAGCAAAACAATCAACCTTTGATGGATACTTCTTAAAAGTTTTCATTAAATATTTTAAACTCTCACTAAATGCAAATAAACAGCTAAGCAATTTAGAAAAAAATGCAAGTCTGGAACTTCTGAACCTCTTGGTCTTGTGCATTTGTTCAATTGTAAGCCTACACTAAATCTGTCAATGACCAACACCATTGCAGACAGGCAATTCAATTTAAGATACCTTTCAATTAAAAAATAAACTAGGACTAAATCAAATGGCTTGCAGTTATCTTAAAATTTACTATAAATAATGAGACATACACAAAAATTCAAGTTCAATAGATATCAAATCAACTTGCATATATCTCCATAACTGGAACAGCAACTTTATAAATCTTTTCAACACATTGGAGCCAGAGACAGTTGCATTCCAAACACATTGATCCAATGAATCATTAAGTACTAAACATTTTTGCTGACAACTTAATTTTTAAGACACACACACACACACACACACACACACCTGCATAAACTTTATGATAGAGAGCACAAGCACTTGCATATAGTCATTATAGCGCACTATTGGTTCAGAAACTCCTAACAATTGGAGACAGCATTCTGTCTTAGGTTGTTCTACCAGGTCCTATGCATTTCTTTACCATAATATTTGACCTTTTCATCCAAAATTAAACTGAAAGATGTTATTCAGCTGTTTGTGAATAGAAATGATAAATCAGACATATTTTACCAAGAAATGTAACCTGCAATTTAGAAACAAAGCAAAGGCAAAAATTACCCAAGGTTATTGTCTAAATATGTCCAACAAATACAGTACTTACCAGTAGTCAAATTTAACCCGTTCCAGGGGAATTAATTTTTTCAAGTCGTCCCCAATTGGGGTAAATAATTTGGGGGAAAGGCGATCATGTGAAAATGTGAACATACAAGTTTTAAACTTACTATATTTCAGGCTGTATAGAAGCTAGAAAGATGCGGTTTGCACCGCTGTTTAGCATTTTTATTGCTCTTTCGAACCATCAGTGCCCAAAAAATTTGGGGGTAGGGTCCACCCTACAGCCCAAAATAGGACCCTTCCCCAACATTTGGTCAAATTTTGTTCAAAGCCCCATAGCAAACTTTTCCGCAGTAACCCCCAAACTGTGAGCGAGAAAGTTGTAAAGGGGTGTAATTGGAACAGAATAGTGCAAAAATTTGAAAATTGGACAAAATTTGGGGTAGTTATGATTTTTCAAACCCTACTACTCATTGCTCGAAGAAATGACAATTTTGCGAACAGATTTTCAATCCGAAAAACCGAACAACTCAGTATATTTCAGGCTATATAGAAGCTAGAAAGATGCGGTTTGCACCGTTGTTTAGCATTTTTATTGCTCTTTCGAACCACCTGTGCCGAAAAGAAAATTTTGGGGGTAGGTCCACTCTACAGCTGAAAATCGGAACCCCCCCAAAAAAATTTCAAAGTGCAATAGCAAAAATTTTTCAGTGGTGACCACCCAACTGTGAGCGAGAAAGTTTTAGAGCTGTGTAATTGGAACATAATAGTGCAAACATTTTGAAGATCAGGCCAAAATTGGCAGAGTTATGATTTTTCAAACCCCAGACTTGAGTCTTTTTCGAGGCATTTCAATGCAAAATCCCAGCATCTGGACGATCAACGGCAAGTTTTCTTGCTTATATAGTCAACAACAGCGAAGAAAGTGCTGCCATCTATCGAAT
This sequence comes from Metaphire vulgaris, assembly GCA_018105865.1. Classification (NCBI taxonomy): domain Eukaryota; kingdom Metazoa; phylum Annelida; class Clitellata; order Crassiclitellata; family Megascolecidae; genus Metaphire; species Metaphire vulgaris. The sequence goes on along the minus strand of CM030839.1, from coordinate 6,128,589 downwards.
GGATAGTAACTAAATCGAATAGTTACTCTAGGGCGGTTTAAAACTTCAATGTCCGGGGTACACACATGCTTATGTGGAGCGCCGTTTATAAACGGCGTTTCCCGTTTGGATATGATTTTCTGGCGCCGTTTATAGACGGCGTTAACCGGGAACGAGGTTAAGAAGATATTTGCCAAACTGGCCGTTATTCACTCACACTTTCATGGCACTACTTGTGACCAAATTTGTCCTTAGATCAGAGGTACTCGAACTTTTTTGAAGCCAGTCCACACTCAGTCTTCCACTTTTTTGAAGCCAGTCCACACTCAGTCTTCCATCGTTTGTGATAGTCAATTAGTTACAAGGGAAGGAAAATCCTACAGTATTATATCCCAGTAACTATGGGTCCTCTTAATAGACTTTTATAAGTGCACCAAGGAAACAGATAAAAATGACAAAATCCAAAATGCAAATAATAAATTTTAGGTTTTTTGACAGGTTATTGACAACCCCCACTTGAAAACTGTTTTCAAGGTCATTAGTGCTCATAGCAGGATCTGGTACAAAGCCACAGTCTCAGAAATTTTGAGTAATATTTGAAATAGGCGATGAGCTCCAGAGCATATTTAAAAGACTTTAAGTCTTATGATTTATTACTGAGTGACCAAAAGCTGTGATAAAGCAGAAGCAGTGCAAAGGGGGTTAACGGAAATACATCAACGTATGATTTCAATGACAACAGTAAGTAAGTAGCTAGTATTTATAATAATAGCTGGATTTTAAGTAGTTTTGTAGGGGTTTTGCTGTGTTGAAAGCCACTGAAATTCAGGTTCAAAATTTTTCATACACATTTTAATTAGCTCTGGCAGTACACAAGAACCAGCCTTGCATTCCGCCGCACTGTGGACCACGGACCACAGTTTGAGTATCCTGCCTTAGATGTTAGTTATATGAGCAAAGAGATGGCAATGGGTCACTCAAAATTGAACCCTTGACCCATGGGTCATTGACAATTAAATATCTATAATCTATCCAGAACCCTTAAGCCAAGTCAAAATCAATGTTAATAAAACATAACAGTATATGACTACCTATTATACCGTAAAATCTCGATTATAGTGCACATAGGAGTATTATGAGCACGGCTTTCCGGGGTACAAATCACAAGTCAATTTGATTTTCATGAATATAATGCAAAACTTTAAATCTCCACACTAGTAACATCTTACTTATCACTGATAAGTTTAATTAGAACTGTGAATGTTGCAATTGTCAAGAGATTCACCGGGAGAAGTTCCTAAGCCTGCACTTAATGAATGAGATAGAGTGTACCCCAGTATCATATTAAACAGATTCCACTGTTAGACTCTCAATAATCATAAGCAGAGTCTGACTGCATTGACACCTTGGCTTTGTTCAAATGTATATATTTTAAATTAGCGATTTGCAGCCAACATTAAAAAACCAAAAAGTCCTTAAGACAACAGTCAACTGTACGATATGGTGAACAAATGCGTTTTCAGCTCTTTAGCAAACGTTTCAGGTGAAGTAATCTTCCACAGACGTGGGTTACCGCGAGTCATCCAAACTTCGGAGTCCTGGCCGGAGGAGGAACGTACAGCTGGCGGCTGCTGGATCTCAGCTGGAGACGGCACCCGGTCGTCTCGTCTCTCATGCCTGAAAATTGTCCCAACACCGCTTGTAAACTTTCTCTCAATGGAGCTTGTCCCTCTCATGGTCTTCAAGCCGAAAATAATCCGAGCCGAGGCATTGATGACTGCCTGAAGTCTAGCTGGTTCCCAGGTAGTCAAAGGAGACTGTTGCTATAATCCAGTCTTGAGAGTACCACGGACAAGATGAATAGCGGCGGTTTGTTATATAACGCCAGTGGTCAACTGGAGCATTCAATGAGGTGCCACTCAGCTAATGCCACTTGTTTTCTTCTTTGCTCCTTATCTCATCTGTTGGGTCTCCCTTCCGGAGTGCTCAGCCACAGCAGCTCCGTCTTGTCACAAGACGGTTGTCCATCTCTGCATCTGGATATCGCTCAGTAGACAAGGCCGGCGGAGTTGACACGCCCGACATCGGCGGCGTAAAGGGCTTAACAGTGGCCCTCCTGTGGCACACCGCAATGGACGGGACGAGAACAGCCATCCCAGGAGACCGTCTGTGATCTGTCTCTGAGATAGTCTTGCAACCAGGCCAACAGAGTCATCAAATATGGTGGTCGACGGTGTCGAAGGCGCGATCCGCTGGCCACAGCCTTGTCGTCGAAGATCCTGAGGATGGCCGTCTCCGTGAGTGGCTTCCTGTCTGCGGACTGGTTGCTGGGCAAGGCCGTTCTGGGTCAGATATGCAGCCAGCTGCCTGTTTACCAGCCTCTCATCCTTTGACAGAAATGGCAAGTTAATGACACATCGGTCATGACCGGGCGCTTGAGATGTGGGCGCGTGATTGCGTGCTTTGCGGTCATCAGGGATGTCAAATGACTAATCACTGCTTTGAGCAACCACGCCGGAAGCGGTCGGCATGGCAATGTTTACTACGAGTCCTTCCGTGGGTGGAAATCCAGTGTGGATTCAAACTCGGCAGGAAAAAAGACTTTGTCGTAATAGACGCAGTGGTAGCTCTCGGCAGTGAAGCTGGAGTTCTTGTTATTCTCGCCCAGCAGACTATCAAGGTGCTTCCAGGTCTGTTTGATGTCAGTGTGTGTGTGTGTGTGGATCTGACTGGACCTGCTCTCCTTGAGAATTTGGTTCGTGCATATATATATATATATATATATATATATATATATATATATATATATATATATATATATATGTAACAACAGTGCACAGTATACTCAAGATTTTATGGTAGATGCAAAAATTGCATTGCTAATATTTTATTTATCAATGAAAGTGAACTTATTATTTAACCCACAGTATTAAATATTGGAAGGTCAAGACCCAATGACCCAAGTGACCTGACCCATCAAATACTGATGACCCATTTGACCTATGACCCACTGCCATCTCTGACTGATGGATCACATAAAGTAAAATTCATCTGCTCACCAGACCCAATGAAGCTGCTCCAGTGTAAGGATATGGAGGAATGAAAGGATAGCCAAACGGAAGACGGCCTGCCAATGGATGGGCCAACGTATGACCTGCAGAAATATAATGTACAACATCATGTAGCATACAGGAAATTCAGTCCAACATTGCCTACTGAAGAAATCAATTAACGGAAATAGCTGGTATCAAGACACCATACATAGACGGTGCCTAAACACTGAGATTTAATGACCTGATAATATCCCTAAAACACCATAAGCCATCAGAAGATGGAATAGATAACCTGCAACTGCTCTTTGTACAAAAAGATAAACGCAAGATACAAGAGAGAAAAATTTCTGTCCACTGGAAGAGAAAATGCAATAAATTGCAACGGGTAGGATACGAAAGCTGCTAGCATTGCTTTCAGGAGGTCAGAAGATTAAATTAGCTAATGACCCTGTTGTTAATATGGACCTTAGGGTAAAATACACACGGAGACAATCGCAATGTCGCCCAGTTTCAGCATTCGCATTCTTATTTAACAACAATGTGCAAAACACAAATGAATTGAGACACATACTTTGCATATCATATATTAGAAATTCAATTCTTAAAGCTCGCTACATGTTTAAAAATTGCTCTTTTTAAAAATTGTGTATTGAATAATTAATATCTAACTGAAATGTCAAGCCTCATAAGAGTCAGTCACTGACCAAAATAATTAATTGGAGATATCATAAATCCAAAAATTGTCATTTGATGTCTAAATAACATAAGATCCACATTGGAAAACATTAATAACTACAGTCTAAGCAAAAACGCTGAGGCCTATAAATGAAACAAAAACTAATAATGATGACATCCTACATAAGTTTATCCCACATTTTGCTGGCCTATTAGCCATTTATCATATAATTGAATGCACATGATGATATACAAGTAGAGAAATAAAGAAGGCCAATTCTAGCCATTCTTTTAAATGCCTACTTCCTATAGACAGTCATGGAAATGTCAGGTAAAATCTAAGGCATCAAGTAAAGTAGGGTTCTGGCCATTGGTTCTGGTTCTCAAGCAAATATCTGGTTAAAATCAGTTTGCCAAAATTTAAATAGAAGGGATAGATTGAAGAACAGCAGAAACCCAAGATCATAAGTCTAGGCCAAACTGATTTCTAGGAAATTCTAGCATGATTTTCTAACCAGTGGTGCAAAGTAAGTTTTTTTTACTGAAGTTAATGAAATTTGTTACCTATTGATGATACAGCTCATGCAGATATTTTAAAAGGATTAATACTTGTTCAGTATGAAATACTGTCAACTTGATCATCACAATTCATCATGCACAGACTCAATGTTTCATTTGCTAAGGGTCAAAAATTTTGGTTTTTAGCCGTTTGGCTTTTCCACTGCATAGTACAAATATGTTGAGGTAAGAGAGTATTTCAACCCTACTGCCTTTATAATCTTTAGAAAAATTGAATGCTGGTTAAACTATATATCTAAGCCTGCAGCCTTCCGATTCTCTCCTCTTTTCTGTGTGGATTTCAGTTCATAGTTCTGCTATATATTTATGTCAACTTATGAAACTTCTTTTTTGCTGCTGCATGAAAACTGCACAATACATAAGGAAACAACAAATAAATAATGACATTTTCAATGAGCCAAAGATGCTAACAAAACAAGGATTAACAATTAGAAGCATTATTTGTAAAACACGATTCCTAAATCATTTTAAAAACATCATTTAATTACAGCAGACGAACATAGAAAGTCATGCAATGATACACACAAACACACACACACACACACACGACTCTTTAAAAACATTCTCACCAATCTATTAATTATCAGGATCTCCTTTGCACATGCTCGCATTTGTGTCCTGTTTCTTTTAGGTTAGAATTATGAATATACACTGGTTCTACTTTTTATTATCTGTTTGGATCAGGATGTGATGAAGTGTAGTATGGAATTGTATCTGAACACTTAATATTACAACCCATTCAGAAATTACATCATGAACATTATTTATACACAGGAGTAAGAAAACCTGTAAACAGAAACAGCAATGTTTGCTTTTTGAATGAGCAGAGGCCATACTGCTCCCACATTGGAAGAAAATCTCCCACCCCGGAAATCTAACATTGAGGCAGAGCCACCAGGTTAGGTCACAAAGTGTTATAGGTTATAGTACACATACAAATAAAAATATACAAATAACAAAGTCATACAGACATGCATTTGATGTAGCATCAGATCTACAAATGCCAGATCTGACGTTTGGATCATGATCCAAAGTTGGATCAATGACTCGGAAATGGTGAACTCCTAATGATTATCATCACAAGCATCTAGAGCTGAACAAAAACTATGGAAACAGTAAAAATGATTGAAGTGCAGCGTCCTGTCACAAAGAGCAATATAAATAACATAGAATGCTAATTTACATTTTTGATTGACTCATGATCACTCATCTATCATCCTAGTGGTCAAGATGTCTCCCATTGGCCCTGTTTGGCCATCTGCATTGGTCAGTCGGCTATTCCTTAAATGCATTCTCCAATAATACTTCTAATGCCAATTCATTAATTGCAGAGTTTAAGACAACACACAATTCCTAAAACTTCTGCAGATCATTATTTCTCAAATCCTGAACTAAACAAAGCCTGCACATCTGCACTCAGTGGGAACCAGTCCTCCTCACTGAAACCCATCTGCAGTTAAAGCTATTGGAAAAAATCCACTGCCATTGATTCCAACATCAGTTTCACTTTAAGCAAAGCACCACCCAAATCAAACAAGATGTTGATTGAAAGAACTGGTTTACCTGAGCAAGCACAAACGCAGTGCACTCTAAATCAAGTCAATATATATATATATATATATATATATATATATATATATAGTGTCTTTGAACATGGACTTCATTAGTGCTAAAGCACAGGAAGCCAGTACAGTCCAGGCCATATAGACACAAGATACCGCACTGAAAAACATCCATGCAATACAAACTTGAAGAATAGCGTGCTCCTCTCTCTAGGGATTTTTGCATTGCAGACATTAATCTGCTTGAAATAGCAAGCGATTGCCAAAACGAGCTGTCACTTAAAGCTGCACTGATTTCTGAAGTGAAGTGAACAAGAATGAGAGTAAACTATCTGGAATCCGGTGCCGTTTTTAATAAAGATATCACTTTACATAACACGACTTTAATCGACATATTAGGACAAGATCTGTTAAAGGCTGGATGTCAGATGATTTCCAGTTGCAGTGAATGAGGCGAATATCCTGCATAGCAGGATAGAAGCAATGCTGCTGCTGATGCTCATGTTGAAAGAAAGTTTGTGACAGAAGGACTTTCCTGCTTAGAATATTTACTCTGGCATCACTTTTCACATATTATACACAGTGTGTAGAGTTCTCGGCAATCATTAACTAAAGCCATCCGATTTTTCGAATCTGAGAACTGACAGCCAGGCAAAATATTCAATTTTTAACTGGTTTTTCATTTCGAGCTATTGTCCCGCAAAACGCCAGTCATTACCAAAGCAGTCCAGCAAAAGCTCTTTACTGCAGATGTTGGGAGAGGAGTCTAAAAATTATCGGAAATGAGTTCAACACAGGGCACAAAAGACAGCCCTAATAGCTACCAGGGTCAAGTCTCAGTAATTATCTCCCAAAAGTCTCAATATCAGGATCATAAAAGGCACAAAATGTCAATTGCACATTATAGGATCTGGTAAAGAAGACAAACAATGAAACACACACACACACACACACACACACTGTGCTGCAAAAATATAATTACAGATAAATATATTCTAATAGCTGCTGCTGTATCCATATAACAAACAGCCAATCAGTTTCATCCTAAATAAGTGGGCATGTAATATGAGTCAACTTTTTCAGATTGTTCAGGTTAAAACAATAATTTTGAAAAATAACAGCAGTAAAAATCATCTTTCAAAAAGCAAATCCCTTTGGTTGACACTCAAATACCATCCAAAAGAAACTCTTCAAAGTGAAGCTTTGGAAAAATGAATGGCAGAATAGTTGACCTTGAGACACAGACCACCTTCAAACCCAACTGATTCATTCAAGTACCATTCAACCCAGTCAGATTGCAACTCAAGAAAATAAAGAAACCTGAAACAACTCACATATCACATAATACAACCAATGGCAGTGCATCAGTTCAAAGATGGCTCAACATGTCGCCGTTTGCCAATTATTGTATCTTTTTCTTCAAAAACAACGCCAACAAAATCATCTGACAAACAATTCTGAAGAATTTTATGGATATGTTTCAATGATAAATGAGCATTTGAGCTAATCAAAAATGTAAGAAATTAGTACTACATAGTACAAGCACAATTATAAAATCTAATTGTCTAAAGCCTGCAAGTTCTCTAGATATGTTTTCCAGTGCATCAGTAGTGTCCTTCTATGGGAGTGGAGGCAAAAACAAATGAGCAGATTGGTTAGAAATCAAATCCAATTAAGAGTAGAGGCATAGCCAGGGTTGCAGAAGGGTGGCATCCTTGCCTATATGGGTGAGCTGCATCTAGTCTGACTATGGGGCTGGACAGCACTGTGAGCCCCACCCCTCTCATATGATAGTTACCTCAATTATATTACAGCTAAACTCTGAGCTTCTGAGCAATTTTGCAACAGATGTAAGGCTTTTCCTAATAAAATGTTGTTACCAAAAGCAAATCTCAGGATTTTTTTACAAAACAAAAAATCTCATGATTAGACTATGCCTGAAAAGGAAGGCCTCGGGCCATCCATGCCCTTCCATGAATGTGCAAGAATGAGGAAAACTATTTTGAAGTGATTGGGACAAAGTTTCTCCTACATGTACAAGATAGCTCAAACAAAGATGGCTATCACCTTCCCTGCCCAAGTCAGTCAGTAAATATTATGCCCAAACACAGTGATATCTTGTGACCAACATCAATTCATCACTGATAGCCTATTTATCTAAAAATAACAGCTGCCTGCAGCAATACACCTAACAATTAAAGGCATAATTACAGAAACACTTAAAATCATTTAGGAGGTCTTACCCTAATCACATGACTCAATATTTATCTAACACAGATCATATCTATTGTTTGGTTTAAATCTTCAACAATAATAACAACAGAGGTCCAAAGTCAAGTGCAAACAGTCCAAATATTGGCCAATCTTCAGGTCAGAGAATGCCAACAGCCAACTTCTGGCTCCCACTGAGTTACCAGTCTAATATATGCATCATGGGCTACAGCTGAAGTTTGGCATTCTGAGATTTGGCAAGCCCACTCAGGCAGCATTATCATATTGGCAAAGTCAAATCTCATCCTTCAGCAGAGAACAGTTGAGCAAATAGCAATCATGTCCAGCAATCTGTCACCGGAACGCCTCTGGTCACGTGCTCCCCCTCTCCGCTGTCAACCCCAGTCAATCTATAGACGGTGAAAGAGGAGGAGGAGGAGGAGGAGGGGGAGGGAACGCTGAAGTAGTGATGCCATAAAAAACACCTCACGTGTTACTAGAAACCTAGAAATGCTCTAAGCAATGACCATGTGATGCATTCCCCACTCCACACATATAGATTAAGACCAGTGTCAAATTTGTCAGGGTTTACTGGTAATTCCCCAATGACTTACCCCCAATATGGGTGAAAAGCTGAAATATTATTTGAAAAAAATGATTAAGAGCACGTATATTTTTTCATGTATATTTATTTACGGACGTACGGGTATTTCTTCATGCATCTGTTACTTTTAGTATTGGTGTGTATATGTTTCTTCCTCTATGTACCACAGCTATCTATCTGCATATCTCTGTACAAATGGGAGCAAAATAATGGCTCCTCTCTTCAGAGATGGACCAAATGGTGATACTGAGATAATTTAAGCAATGTATGGTAATTGCACTGATCCACTATTCAATTGCTAGGTCCACTTGGTAATTTAATGGACCAGTAACTTGAATAGCTAACAACGGTGCAAGACACCAACAGCACCAACTTATTCCAAACCGGTTCAATTGCAGCAATTTATAGTGACAGGCAAAACGGGGGACAGCAAAAAATCATTAGCCAGAGGAGGAGCCACAATACATGTATTTATACTGAATAAAGCTGATGGGAAAGGTCAAATGTTATCAGCCAGCCAGTAGTCAATCAAAGCAGAGGGATAGATGCAATGAGAGTAATAAGAGAATTATGATATTATTCATGAAAGTCATCAGTAGGCCTCCTAATGCCTGTTTCAGTGGGCACTTGTGTGCTACTTAGGCACACCTTACAACAATCAGGCCTGCACAAATTTATAATTTTGATTTCACCTAAACAGTGGTGTAGAGTGGGTTGGCACCACCTGGGGTGGAAGAGAGCAACATTGCCCCTAAAAAGTCAAACAAGCACGAGCAAGCAAAAAAGGTCTTCAGCACTAGCGCGAGTCACTCATATATTTTCTTTGTACTTCATAAATGCGTACCTTTACCAACACTATGGGAGGCAGCAATGACCCAATAAAAAATTTTTACTCCTCAAAATGTCCCTTCCCCCCCAACAAGCCATCCGCGGCGGACGTCTTCACTGCCTCTTCCTATGCCATTGCACCTAAATGATTCAATGTCATCTTCAAATTAAACTGACACCAATACTTGAGGTCAGAAAACCGCTCAGATTAAGTGATTACAAATGAGATACCGGTAGACAGCATACAAGATTAAATTGAAACATTGAGACAGGGATTCATTGTTAAATGGATATCTATGAACTGTGAGTACTGGAGTAATGGGCCCCTGAAAAATGTGGTCATAGAAATCGTTGAGGGGCCAATCAGTAACAGTTACAGTAATCCTGCTCAAACTAGTTAAATAAGTATTATTAATTAATTAATCACTGCATAATACATATATGCAGTTTCAAGGCTAGTAGTTAATTTAATGTCAAAGGTCCTGCAAATTTCCCAAAACCACTTATATGGACAGTACACCTTTGTCTAAAAACATTTTCAATTATCACTAGATTAAAGCAAGACAACTGGACTTAATAAGATAGAAAGTCATTATAAAGCAATCGTACTTCCTCGACTTTGACCATCGGATGATTTTCCATCTTGAAGAAAATGCCGATCTTCTATGTCGGAATTCTTACCCTGAAAAATATGAAATTCTCTTAAAATACATTGTCCTAAAAGCCAAAATTCATAAAACAGCACATTAATATATTAAATACAAGATAAACTGCCCTCCAACTTCTCAGTTGAACTAGAATATATCAGTCATGCACAACCTGTTCTGCATTGCACAAGAAATATAAAAAACGTGTGATAGACAAACAGCTTCTGTCAACCAAAGTCTCAGATAAATCACTGTTAAAGTAAAAAGGTTCACTTAAAAGCCCTTCTTACGGCAAACAATTCACACCTTCAATAGCAATGGGTTAAAACATAGATATGAAAATATATTCAAAAGTCTATTCAAAATCTGTTGCAACTAGTCAATCTCCTTCAACAACACAAGACTGGATAAACTGCCATGATTATCATGATCACCATCAAAACTCTTATCCATATACCGGTAATTCTTTCATTATAATCATCGTCCTTTCACAACAAAGGCATCATTATCATCACCAAAATATCGTCCAAAATAATCCATGCTTTATATGTGCTACTGTGATTAAACTAAACACCAGCTTTTACCATTCAACCAACACAAGCATAATTAACAAAATTCTGCAGAACACCAGCAAGTTAAGTGATCATCACCACGTGCTAGAAGCTGAAATTTTTTATGAAGGCACAAATGTTTGTCTCAAAACTATTCTCCAAGTTCTGAGTCATTTTCACAATTGTTAGTCCAATCCAGTGTCTGATTTTTAAAAGAGCAACAGGATCCAAACATGCACAGTGCACACTCAAAACTTAAACTTATCAACAATAAATATTTTGTTAAATAACAGATTGAGTCCACTATTCAAGGCCTAATCAGTTAATAAAATACTGAAACAGCCGTAACTATTATATCAGTGAAACTGTCAAAAATAATAGCACAAAGTGGGCAACAACACAACTTGGTACATTAAGTAAAAATATTTATATAAGTTTTTTGTCATCTACAGTACTTCAACAATTTTTGTCATCACTAATCAACACCCTATTATCCAGATACAGTATGTGTCAAAGCACAGCTCCAAAACTAGTTTCCCAGTTATAGAGAAATTAAGAATTGTCCAAACTTCTGTCCATGCCATACGTACTGTACACAATCAATTTCTTACATACCACTAAGATAAAATAGAGTTAATTGTTTCAAAGTCAAAACAAAGTTTCTGGCATAATTTCCTACAGATAACATCTATGATAACTCAAATCCACAGGAATTCTGTAACAATATGAAAATTTTTCACATCTTTCATTACAACTATTCAGCTATCAAATACTGGTACTTTTGTTTCAAGTTAAAAACAGCTTGGATACTTGTCTAAAAGTGCTGGTACTCATAGGGTCATGGTCATGACAGCACCTATCAAAAGCATGTTCTACCTGTAAGGCTAACTGGCCACCTGTGTAAATGTTCCACTGAAGAAATACAAGGGTCAATACTTTTCTGTTGACATAGGTTGTAATGCCAAGCTCTGCTCAATCTACTCCATTGTTACCAGTGGTTGCACCATTAATCAGTAGTGACCTGCATTCACTTGCTGTTGAATATGTCTTCACAGACACAAGAAAATGTTTGGGAAAATAATGTAAGAATCAAGACAAGTTTAACAAATCAAGATGTCACTATTTTTGTGATAAGTATTTTAGTGTCAAAATTTCAAAATTTTGGTAGCAGGTAAGTTCTTAAGGTGACAGACAATTTCATAATTATATATCCAGATCAGTATACAACACCTAACACAAACAACAGATAGACAGACAGACACCTACTGATATATTAAATATAGTTGGCAATTTTATTGAAACACATATCCATCATTAGACAATGACCATCTACCTTGCCTTCTCTACTCTTGTGTTTCAATTAACATACTGTATTCAGAAATTTTAAAAAATAACAATGAATGAAACTAAGATAAACAAATTTAAAAGCACAGCTGAAAATTAGCAGGAATATGGATTGGGATTCTGCAAACATGCTAATCAAAATCAAAAGTATCCATTAGGTTGAGAGTCACATTACCACAACCCAAATAACCTCAGCCCAGTCCAGTTATAACTGACAGAATTCTTGAACCATCAAAAATGTCAAGATAATGTTTATCATACTCTTAAGGGTCCAACAATACAATAGTCCTTAATTATGGACCACAGTGACAGTTCACTTACCATGGAAAACAAGGGGAACATCACTACAGCCAACATTAGAAAATACCTTAATCAGAAAGCCTAATGAGGTCTAATCATGTAATACATCAGAAAATAAAGCATAAACTGACCTTGAAACAAGATAAACAAATCTACTTAAATAATGCAAAGCAAGCAATTCAATTACTCTATAGGATTATATTATATCTGTTCACATGCTAGTTTTTAAAACATCTCATGCATTAGCTAGCTGATCGACTTCAATTTTGGTCAAAATTCACCCACACCAGGGTAAATCTTTCTCGACCAAAACCAATGAACTTTGGTTCACATTTGATTGGACAATTTTGGTCAAACCTTCTCAATTAATATTTCTGCATTCCACTGAAACAAAAATATGTTGCTGTAGACTTTTATCCAATTGTCTGGCATAAATTTCTAGACTGGACTTACAATTTATCATCAGTGTCTGTTTGTGCGCGGCACACTAGTGTGCCGCTAGAGATTCCAGCTGTGCCGTGAAAGAATTTCAGAATTTTACTATTATTTTAATTTTTTTGTTCCTTCCTAAAAATTTTGCCGGATGAGCAAGTGTAAAAATGGCGTCATATATAGAACCTCACACCAGCCTGCGGCACAGCCTACAATACAATATATCGGACATCCATTTTTTTATATACGTTAACGTTGCAACAACGAACAACTGCCAGAAATTAACGTCTTTTCGTTGACGTCACCGTCCTTGCGACCTTTACAATGTAAAAACAACAGCGTCTGAGCAAATTACCGTTTTGAAATTATTACATTGCATGTGTTGAGATGTTGCAATAGTAGGGTACCTATAAGTATAGTAACAGTTGAATTTGATGCTTTTACCGAGATTTAGCCCTATGAAATTTGAAATGGATAAATTTTTGGCAAGATCTGAGAAAATGCAAGGTAAAAACGACACTAAGGAAAACAACGGCGAGAATCTACAGTCTATGAACGTTACTTTAGACATCTACATATCATTATATGTGACTGCAGACCCGGCAGTTCCTTAATAAAGAACACTCAATTTAATAAATTGTTGGTTGGTTTTGTAATTTTATGAAGAATGTGCCGTGAAAAAAATGTGTTCTGTTTAGTGTGCCGCGAGGTAAAAAGTTTGCGAGACACTGATTTATATGGTCAAGCATATGCATGTGTATTATGACGACTGGATTGGATTTGACAAACTTAACTGCATATTTTTGTAGTCAACTGATCACCAGTCCCATGGAACACCTCTCAGAGCCCTAAGGAGTGGCACTGGTAAATCAGGAGGTCTTCCATTTAACATACCAATTAAAATAACATAATTAAAGGCTGGTCAGCATCAGCATACCAACCCAGCCCCATCTCACTTTCTCCCACTGAACAGGACACCTAAGGCAACACCCAATGTCAGCATATGCCACTAAGAGTATTTGAATTTCAACACATAGTAAGTTTTCTCTCTCTCTCTCTCTCTCTCTCTCTCTCTCTATATATATATATATATATATATATATATATATATATATATGCCAGTAACTACCAACATATTTTAACCAATGGCAGCAAATTGCATTATGGGTAAATAGCTGCAGTAATTCCCAAGTACTGTCATAATTCACATCCAGTCTTTTATTTACAACATATCACTCCAACCAAGTACAGAAGACTACCATTATAAAACTTCAACAGTCTACAATGAATTGCCACCCCACAGGAGACAGGACCCCACTAGATGACATAGTGGAATGGGGACACACAGATGTTAAAACCCTAACCTGAGCAACACATTGACAAATTGTCAACCAATCTGTGTCATCTAGACATCTACAACATCTACTAGGTGTACAGTACACATGGAGCCGTCACACCACACTGGGTCACAAACTGGGGCTCTGAATACAGTATTGTTGATCTCAGATACCCATCTGTCACAGTCACAGCATCCATGCTCAAGTTGATTACCGGTAATTAAGATGTGATCCAGTTTTGATGATTTTATTAAACAAACTAATATACTATAACAAGCTAGTAAAACAGTTATATATATATATATATATATATATATATATATATATATATAAGTTTATATACCAGTATATATAATTTATATACACTGTAAATCATGGAAATTCTCTTAAACAAGTAAGCATACATTCATCCCATTGCATTTTCAGTTCTTAATTTTCACCACATAATTCAATCTATCAAATTAAAGACAATCATTGTTCAATTGCTCAGTTTAAGCAAAAAATCAGATGATGGACAATTCTCAGACAAAACTATCTGACAACCGATTGAGTTGTCCTGAATTAGTTGAGCTTTTTCTTCACCTGCCATGTATTGCTACATCGGCAACCATGGATCTCCACTCTTCTCTGTTTCTGGTTTTCCTTATCAGTTCGATGTTGTCTTTAGTTCTTGTTGCTTCTCTTAGGCTGTCTGTATACTTTACTCTTTGTTTTCCTCTTGCTCTTTTCCTTCAATTTTTCCTATAATGGCTCGATTTTCCAATCCATCCTTTCTAATTAGATGTCCAAAAAATTCAAGCTGTTGCTTTCTAATGGTTTTAACAATAATTTTCTTTTTACACCAAAGGCTTTTAGTACTTTTCCTCATTGGTTATTTTTCTGTCCATGAAATTTTTGCATACATCCTGAAAAGCCACAGCCGCATCTCTGCATCTTCCAGTTTCCTTTCTGTTGTTTTTGTCAATGTCCATGTTTCTGATCCATGCATCAGAACTGCCCACACATAGTTTTGAAGAATTCTGAGCCAAGTTGTTACTAAAATAGGTCTGTTGTGAGGATTTTTTAAAGTTGTGTGAAATCACATTATGAATTTGCAAACAAGGATAACTCAAATCATAAGCATATCTGTCACTGGGTCTATACTTGGATGGCAGGCACACAGAACATACTAACATTTTAGTTTTTTTTAAATTTTCAATTAAACGCCAAAAAATTTACACATAAAGAACTATGTCGACCTTTCACTCTGAAATATCAACTTGAATTCAACTGTAAAAACATTTAGGCACACAAATTTTCATAGTTTTCACACTGATTTTTGTGACGTTTGGGTCGTCATCATTCTCATCATCATCATCATCTGTAAAATTTGCAGATGTCCATGAAACTCCAGCAAATAACAGCAATCTGGAAAATTGCAAGACTAATGCTGCAGCAACATGTAATAACTTCACCCTTCTTAAAAAACAAGACTTCCTTAACCCGTTGAAGGGGGAATTAAATTTTACAAGACGTTACCAATTTTGGTAACTAATTTTGGGGGAAAGCATTTGTTTGAACTGTGAACATGTACTTTTTAAACTTACTGTATTTCAGGCTATATAGAAGCTACAAAGATGTGGTTTGCATCATTGTTTAGCATTTTTATTGTACTTACCATCCATCTGTGCCAAAAAAGAAATTTCGGGGGTTGGGCCCACCCTACAGACCAAAATATGACCCCTTTCCAAAAAATACGTTCAAAGGTCAATAAAAAAATTTTTTCAGCGGTGACCCCCTAGGTTCAGCGGCAAAGTTGTAGGTGGGTGTCTTTGGAACAGATTAGTTCAAAAATTTTGAAGATGGGACCCAATTTGGGGGAGTTATGGTGTTTCTATACCAGGCACACGTTGCTCGGAGAAGTGAAATTTTTTTGCGAGAATCTTGAAATCTGAAACACCTTACCTTGCAGGCTATATAGAAGCTACAAAGACGTGGTTTGCATCATTGTTTAGCATTTTTATTGTACTTACCATCCATCCGTGCCAAAAAAGAAATTTTGGGGGTTGGGTCCACCCTACAGACCAAAATATGACCCCCTTCCAAAAAATACGTTCAAAGGTTAATAAAAAAAATTTTTCAGCGGTGACCCCCTAGGTTCAGCAGCAAAGTTGTAGGTGGGTGTCTTTGGAACAGATTAGTTCAAATATTTTGAAGATGGGACCCAATTTGGGGGAGTTATGGTGTTTCTACACCAGGCACCCGTTGCTCGGAGAAGTGAAATTTTTTGCGAGAATCTTGAAATCTGCAGGCTATATAGAAGCTACAAAGATGTGGTTTGCATCATTGTTTAGCATTTTTATTGTACTTACCATCCATCCGTGCCAAAAAGGAAATCAAATCAAATCAAGAAAACGTTTTTAAACGGCGAACACCGTGGTGGAAGAGCAAAACAGTTGCGCGACGTTTTAAAACGTCGGCCCCCGTTCGCATATGATTTCCGGGCGACGTTTTAAGACGCCGAACCCCTGTAACGGGTTAACTTTCAGTCAACAAAAAATTATATTCAACAAGTGCATCACCATAATTCTGTCACAGCAAAGCAAATGCCGGTACAGAGATTGCTATATTAGCTGAAAATAACTGAATGTCTTCAGTACAATTACAATTAACATCACTATTCAAAACCTGCCTACTTGTGCCAACTAATAACATTAAAATATTCTCACTCATCCTTTTGCTATCTCATCTAAATCTTATTTATACCTTATATCAGTCATCATAAAAATCTGCACTCTTGCCTTCTCATGCAAGCACTGCAACTTTCCAACTCAGTTCCATCTCTTGGCTCAGTCACAATTTAGGAACAGGTTCTTTTCCTTGGAACTTCCCTCCATTTCAATAATCCAATTATATAATCTCTGGTGAATCTGATAACAGATAACTCCATTGGCTGAAGATTCCAACTCAGTTCCATCTCCGCACTTGGCCTATCTTCGTGACTTGATTCAACCTAGGAACAGGTTCAGCTTTTCGCAATCCTGCTTGTCCCCCCCCAGCCAACTCCTCCCTCCATTTTTGAGAGGCAACAATCCTGTGGAAAACCCTAATCCAAGCGTTTTTGAAGAACATATAATGTTTAAAGTTTCTTTTTGGTTGTTAGACTTTTGACTTTAGAATCTGATAAATCGTCCTGAATAATAATAATAATAATAATAATAATAACACTGTGGTATCCAGCAATTTGGATGATTTTTTAAAATTCAAAAACTGAGGTTGGCTAATATGCAATGTTTAAAGATGTATAAAATCTGATGAAGTCAAGATCTTGTGCCTAAATCTGCTCTTATCCTTTCTGCCAAATCTCTTCTTACCAGAAGACTTGATTAGTGCAACTTTTTATGTAACAGTATCTCTAAATGCACTGTACAAAACTTAAAAGAAACTCTACTGTTTGTGTCACTAAAACTCACAAGCACATTAAATGCATTAAAACTTTACACTGGTTGCCTGTAAAACATTACAGTTTAGCCAACCAAACCACATCATTTTTAATCAAAGCTACAGCAAAGCATCCAAGGCTGTTTGAAAACTATGAAAATTTGTGTGCCTAAATGTTTTTACAGTTGATTTCAGGTTGACATTTCAGAGTAAAGGATCAACATAGTTCTTTATGTGTAAATTTTTTATTTCTTGGGAAGCATTATTAAGAATCAGCATAGCAAAATCTGCTTTCATGAAAATGAAACAGATACTGACAAGCAAGAAAACTTCAAAAGGAACACGGCTCAGAATACTTAAGTGCTATACGTATGGTCAGTTCTGCTTTATGGGGCAGAGACTTGGACCATATCAAAAGCTTTGAAAAGACATTGGGAGCTGCAGAAATGTGCTTCTACATGAGAACGGTAAAAGTTCCGTGGACAGATAAAAGAACCAACATAAATTTTACAGATGATGGAAGAGGTAAAAACACTGATGACTTGAGAACTTGGCAGTCACAGGTATGGTGGAGGGTAAAATATCAAGAGGAAAACAGATATCAAAATACACAGACAAACTAAGAGAAGGACTGGAAATAGACAACAACATCGAACTCCTGAGGAATACCAGAGATTGTGAAAGAGGAAGTCCATGGCAGCAGAGGCAGCAATGCATGGCACCTAAGAAGAAGAAATCATCCAAAACATCTACATGCAGCAAGATTTCAACATTCACTGTTAAATGTACCTAAAATCAAAACTGATATTGGCAAAACACTTCTGATCAATACCAAAAGAGCAAAAGCTCTTTTTCTCTGTCTGTAGATCTTCCAATGAACTGATACTTTTAAATCTATACTTAAACCTGTAGGTAGCTTTCCTCCATAGTTCGTCTCGCTATTTTGCACTCTAACTGATCTGGATAACCCGATTTTTTTGCATGAATTTGGTGTACCATTGATTGAAACCTTTTGAGTGAACTGGTGCCTAAAAGTGCCTAAAAATATTATAATTATTGCTATTCCCAACTTTTTTTCAATTCATGCAAGTTCTCAAGTCTTTCTCTCTAAACTTATAATCTTTATCTTCTAAAAATCACAATGACCTAACCACGGTCCCCTAAAATTTATCATCCTTGCCTGCCATAGCTCCTTTAACATTTGATCAAGCATCTTGTAATAAAGTAAGTAAAGTAAAGTAAAATCTCGTGGATTTCTATAGCGCCTTGGAAGGCAGCACAATAGTAGCTGCATATTCTTAGGCACTCAGCCTCTCTTAAAATAGCTATGGGGAAGGAATAAGCAGCGATCGCGGTACTATATTTATAAGCGCCATATCAATACATGATTTCACTGGCTTGTTTGCGCTAATCCTTTACCCCTCCCACTAATTTGTCCTATGCCATCTGCAATGCTCAGTCTCATCCATAAGCAATCAAAAGTTAATTGGCGTAAAATCATGCAGAACTTTTCGCACCGACCGTCAAAGTAATTTTTGCAAGAAGCGATTTAAAAAAGAAAAGTGGTTAGTGGCCGTGGGTCAGTACCACACCTCTTCAGTCTCTATGACCAGCCCGAGTTTATCTTCGGACAGATTCTCCGAAGCCCTCTTCTCCTCGTCTCCTTCGTCTTTATACACTTTCACTTCATCCGTCGAGGCCAAATCCTCGCCGCCGCCTCCTCCGCTGTTCTCGTGCGGCATCGTCCCGGCGACGCTAGATTAACGCCTCGCTAGAAGAAATAATCCGAGTGAACATGAGTGAGAGCATCTTTGTATTTCTCAGAAGAAATGAACGTCTCCACGGACGACCATCGTCGACCACTAAGTCTCCGATCGACTGCGCTCGCTTTTATTGAGACTTTGAACCGGAGACTTGTTCGCCATCTACCGATTGAATGCTCAACTATGCGCTGGTCCCCCGCTGTGCTTCTGCGCTCAGCCAGATACAGCCAGCTGATGCTATCGCCCGTTCGGTGCGCTTTTATTCGGTCGGTGACCTAGTTAACAGCCGTAACTAGATCACGAGTTGGACCCAATTGCCTTCTAATGATCCAGTTTTGTTGTCGGCGATGTCAACATACATCTGAACTGTGAAGATGATGTGTACTGCCGCCAGTTTTTGAATGTTCTTCTGCCTACTGGACTTCACTGTCATGTGAATGTTCCAACAAATGTGCTTGGTAATACGCTAGATGTGGTTATTACTAATTTACTAGTGCTGTTACAACTTACTAGGATTGCCAACCGTCCTTTATTTCAAAGGACAGTCCTTTAATTTAAGTCCTCTAAGGACAGTCCTTTAAGTCCTCTGAGTCCTTGTCCTTTATCGCTTTTATAAAGGACCATGCTTTGCCCTTTATTTCAAAAATCAAGTCATGAAACCACACATTTATTAGAAATTTCTTTTTGCTTGTCACTCCATTTCAGAAGGGAGATGACCTTTTTTGCTTGACATCGTATTCATGTTAGGAAAGATCACTTGCAAAACACTAGAGAGAAATTGATCTAAGATCAAGATCAAAGATCACTAGAGTATAAATGATCTAAGATCAAGATCACTTTAAAAGTGATCTAAGATCAAAGATCATACAAATATAGTTATTATATCATGTATGACGTGTCACGTATGATAACGATACAAATGTCCACTCACTCCACTGTACGATACATGTAAACTTTTGTAATACTAAATTACTAACACAACTGAAAACAGTTCATGACAATTTTAGCAACTACCTGTCAGTTCACAGTCAGTGTTGAACACGGCAGTTCATTTTCAGCATGAGCAGACGCTCAAACGTTGCGTCAAACAACCTGTTTCTTCGCGGTGTAGCTATCAAACCTCCAATACTAAAAAGTCTTTCGACAGGCGCAGAAGATGGCAGGGTTGTGTTATAATTATTTCACAAATGCTGCCTTGACACGTGGGTATGCCAACAAGCTAGAAAGTTCCTTATTTTGGTTATTCAGGTACAGTGTTAGGAGTGATCTTAGATCAAAAGATCAAAGATCACGATCTAAGATCACAATTCATGATCTTTGATCTTTGATCTAGATCACTTTTTACTAGTGATCTTTGACTCTGATTTTAAATCACTTTTTCGGTGATCTTGATCTTTATTATCAACAGAAGATCAAAGATCAAATTATACGTATTCTCCCAACTAAGTCAATCAATCAACGAACTTCTATGTGTATTGAGTAAAATGGCAGACAAATCAAGCATTCGGACCTCAATGATCATGTTAGTGCAGCCGGTGCAGATGATGAGGATTATGGGTATGACCCCTGACATTAGTACTGGCACTGCCACTGGGACTCAGAGGGAAGCTTGCTCAGTTGCAACTGGTCGAAAATGCAGTCAAGATAGAGGTCATGCACTACCTGAATAACCCAAATAAGGAACTTTCTAGCTTGTTGGCATACCCACATGTCAAGGCAGCATTTGTGAAATATAACACAACCCCTGCCATCTTCTGCGCCTGTCAAAAGACTTTTTAGTATTGGAGGTTTGATAGCTACACCGCGAAGAAACAAACAGGTTGTCTGACGCAACGCTTGAGCGCCTGCTCATGCTGAAAATGAACTGCCGTGTTCAACACTGACTGTGAACTGACAGTTAGTTACTAAAATTGTCATGAACTGTTTTCAGTTGTGTTAGTAACTTAGTATTACAAAAAGTTTACATGCATCGTACGTACATTTTGTATCGTTATCATACGTGACACGTCATACATGATATAATAACTATATTTGTATGATCTTTGATCTTAGATCACTTTTAAAGTGATCTTGATCTTAGATCATTTATACTCTAGTGATCTTTGATCTTGATCTTAGATCAATTTCTCTCTAGTGATCTTGATCTTTGATCAAGATCATTTTACAAGTGATCTTTCCTAACACTGTTCAGGTAGTGCATGACCACTATCTTGACTGCATTTTCACGACCAGTTGCAACTGAGCAAGCCTCCCTGAGTCCCAGTGGCAGTGCTAGTACTAATGTCAGGGCCATACCCATAATCCTCATCATCTGCGCCGGCTGCACTAACATGATCATTGAGGTCCGAATGCTTACTCAATACACATAAAAGTTCGTTGATTGATTGACTTAGTTGGAAGAATACGTATAATTTGATCTTTGATCTTCTGTTGATAATAAAGATCAAAATCACCGAAAAAGTGATTTAAAGTCAGAGTCAAAGATCACTAGTAAAAAGTGATCTAGATTAGAGGCGTCATTTGGGGGGCTGGGGTGTGGCCCCAAGGAAATGAAAATATTAATTTATAATGTATTAATATGCAAAAAAATTGCAAAAATTGCCCAAAAATATAAAAAATTGCAAATTTTCCAACATTGGCCCTAAAATTTGCCAATTTGCTCAAAATTTGCAAAAAATTTGCAAAAAAATTGCAAAAAATGCCTAAAATTTGCCAAAATTTGTCAAAAATTTGCCAAAAAAATTTCTCACCCCAAGAAAAGTGTGAAATGACGTCACTGATCTAGATCAAAGATCATGAATTGTGATCTTACATCGTGATCTTTGATCTTTTGATCTAAGATCACTCCTAACACTGATCGTATTTCAGAAGGGAGATGACCTTTTTTTGCTTGTCACCGCACCTCAGAAGGAAGTTAACCCTTTTTCCCCGCACCGGGTGACAATGCAACGGGTGTCCTTTATTGCAATTTGTCAAAGTTGGCAACCCTAGCTGTTACGGTTAACCAAACCGAACCAAAACCGCGGTTTTTCGGTAAAAACCGAACCGAACCGAAACCGCGGTTTTGACCATGCACATTGGACGGTTTTTTATTCTTAGAAAATAGCAAATACAATGCATGATTATGCGCGACTTTAATTAAGTCACCTTCTCTTCTCATAGCTCCTTTAACATTTGATCAAGCATCTTGGAATAAGCAGCGATCGCGGTACTATATTTATAAGCGCCATATCAATACATGATTTCACTGGCTTGTTTGCGCTAATCCTTTACCCCTCCCACTAATTTGTCCTTAAGCCACCTGCAATGCTCATTGCTCAGTCTCATCCATAAACAATCAAAAGTTAATTGGCAGAAAAATTATGTATCACTGCAGTCTATTTCTGCAATTTGCATAAAAAGATTCTTCTTATGTAAATAGAAAGTTTATAGTAACATAGTTGGTTTTGTTATGATTTCAAAAAATATTCAGGAAATAGCTAACATGTAGAAATCTATTTATAAACCAGAGTCGTTTTTTAAAATAAAGAATAAAAATATGCATATAATATCTTTTGTTTTGCTTAATTAATCAGCAGCAAACATTGTACAATTATATATAAAGCATTTACTAACTTATTATACCTGATGAATGTAGTTAACTTTGCAATCATATAAATGCTTGTATGAATAGAAAAACACGTAGTGAGTGATCAGTGAAGATCAGCATATGCACATGACTCCAAATCATGGATGCAGACAAGCAGGGGTTAATATAAGTAAATACTTGCACTTGCATACATGGTCTTTCAAATCAATTACAGTTGCATATATTCTGTAGAATTACATGCAAGAATACAATCACTTGTTATGTAACTTCTCAAAGGCCAGAAGTTTTCAACTAAATTTATGAAGGGCCAGGTTTCTATGACTAGTGACTGAGGGCCAGGCAATGTTTTATACAGGTCTGATAGAGGTAAGGGGCTGTCCATTAATTACGTCAACAAAATAGGAGGAGGGGTTTGAAAAAGTTTGACAATTGTTGACTGGTGGAGGGGGTTCAAGAAAAGTTGACGTCAACAATTTCATTTTTTTACACATAATCAAAAATAGAAAATTTCATGGATTTTTTTAATTTATTGCAAATGGGAAAAAGTCTGACAAGCAAAAAAGGTAATCACCACCTCATTTTGACACTATGATGAGCAAAAAGGGACTGGAAAAGTGGAAAAAAGGTATCATCACTGCAAAAAAATAATAACCTAAACTTTTCAGGGGTACCGTCACTGATCTTACGGGGGGGAAGTAAAAGTTTTTGACATAATTATAGAGGTCACTGAAAGTTGACAGTTGTTGACAAGGGGAGGGGTCAAAAATTGTCCAAAAATTGTTGAAGTAATTAATGGACAGAACCTAAATACCCCCAAACCACAAAAATCCCCCAAATCCCATCACTGACAATTTTTTGCATTGAACTGTGTCTCTTTCCCTCCAGCCAAGTCAATTTCCCCATCCAAAGGCTGGAGTTTGGAAAAACACTGGGCCAGGTATATATATATATATATATATATATATATATATATATATATATATATATATATATATATATATATATATGTATACACACAACACACTCACACATAAAAAATGTAGTTCACAAAAAAATGTAGTTCACGAGTAATAGAAATCAGGTAATTTGAAAACAATACATTTTAAAAATATTTCATTAGTATTAGATTAAACGTTATTTATTGTTTCAATATTCTCGTGGGCCATTTTGCACTCCTTGGCGGGCCGGGTCTGGTCTGTGGACAGCCAATTTGAATACCCCTGTATAATACACCATGCAATGACAAAGTTATAAAGAAAAAATTAAACCAATAAAGTCAAAAGTATTTTTTAACAGACTCACAGACAATATATTACACATATAAAAACAGTCACAGATGTCTGGTACAAATCAAAATAAGACTCGATTATTTATGCACTGACATATTACAAGCGTGAAAATTCAGCCATTATGCTAGTTCTGATGTTATATTACTGCTCAAAAGAGGAAGGCGCTTTGACAATTTGTGAGGTTTATTTCAGAAGCTATAACGGCAACAATCAAGTTTCAGCAAGTTATCTTGGTTTGAATATAAAAACGTGAGCATCATAAAAATCCAAAATTGCAGACTAATCTATTAAGAACTGCTGTCAGATTATGAAGTTAAATCTGAAAGTTTACAGCAAAGATAATAAAGCAATCAAATACCTATTATCTATAAATCTGTTCATCCTATTTTTGAACAGCTGTAATTTTGATCATCCAAAATCCAGAAACATGTTCAGACGATGCCTATTGCAGAATTAAGTATACCTGCAAAAACTACTTAAATCCTCGATTTGATTCCACTGCAAACTTCACACACAAGTTTTTGTCATTTGTTTGATGTACTGGCAAACTTTACTATCCATGTGGCAGCATAAACAATCATACCAAAGTCACAAATTAAGAAAAAAACCTTTAGAGCAGTTAGCAGTGGTCTAAAGCTTAGCATAAATGAAGCTAATAACTATACAAGCATAATCTATGAAATCAGCTTTTTTGATGGTTTTGTTTTGCTGACCTGCAAATTTTCCTCAAAGATGGCAACTATTTCCAGCATTCAACATTATTCTTTGAAACGTAGGCCCTGTTCTGATCCATTGTCATTCAACAATAATTTTCAGTATTTGGCCAGAAACCAGTATAAGTATCACTATTGAATAGTAAAATGCAGAAGCACATTATCAACATACTCAATGTTTAGAACTTTAACAAATAGTAATTATCACAAAGCTTCAATTTTAAATTTATTTTCACAAAAGATTTTCAAAATCATTTCAACAAGACGAGGACATGTTTTCATGAACCAAAAGAAAGACTCAACAACTGATTCAAGATTATTTGAAGACAGCATTGAAGACGTTACAACAACTGCCTACGTAGTAAATGGCACTTGCATGGTACGGCAATCGAGTGGCCTACTGGCCATGACTTAGAAGAAAACAAAACCGAATAAATAAATCCAGTTCATCACTTTTAAGTAGGGTTGCCCACAAATCTAAAATTTCTTGTCTGTACAATATTTATAGGAGCCATGAAAATGAGCAAATAATATTATAGTTACTTAACAAAAGCTAACTACCTCAACTGAAGGCAAACAGATTAAAATACAGTGTGTGATACTATACAGCATCACATTGTCTCATTTTTAAAGTCAAGAGTAGATTCTATTTAACAAAATTGTCACTCAACAGCCTCATGTCTTGGACTTATTACATTGTGCTAATGAAGAGTAGAAACAATTTTGCTGAACTGCCAATGATCACCAACTAATTCACTTCATGTCGACAGTCAGTGGTTTATGTCCATTACCGTAAAGATTTGCTCCAATATAATTTTGTCACAAACAATAAATTGGCAACCCTACTTAATAAATCAGCATTTCAAAGTATATCTGCACATGTTCTGACATCAGTTTCTATGCAACTATAGCCATGGCTCTGAAGTCAGTCCGTTTTCTATAACGGCAACTGCATCCATTCGACCCATCACTCTCAGGGAGTTCAAAAGGTCAGCGATGCTGGATGAGGACAATTCACCTTGATGTCTTGCTTCCCAGAGGTTGAGTACGTGCTCCGTTGGGCTCTGTTTTGTTGCAAAATAAATTATGAACCTGCATAAAATAAAAATATCAAACCTTATTTTTCGACACTTTAAAAAATTATTTTGCTTGAAATTCGAGTTAACCGAAAGTCTTTCTGAAACAAAGCCGAAAACTAAACACTTTTGTGGTGACCATAGAGGGCATTTGCAAGAAATGGAAAAGAACTTTACAAAATCTGATACTTTCTGGACCTCCTCAATGAATTGCTGTAGGCATGTGTTTAACTTAACCTTTAAAATTTCCATGTCCACCTTGTTTGACTTTAAAATGTTGACAAAATCCACTAATACACATTCTACTTACTGTATTGATGGCATGTTAATGAAAGATATCAATTTCTAATGGCAACAGTGGCCAAGTATTGGACTGGTATTAAAAGATATATTTTCATTTCATACTCATGGACAACTCTTAAGTTTATTTTGCCTGTTCAGATGCTCCAAGCAAATATCATAATTCCGCAATACTAAAAGAAATCACAATAACTGCACCATTATCTACTCATATTCTCTCTTGATTTAATAATTGAATCATAGGTGGATAATATATGAATATCATAAAATCCAAGCTGGATGTAATGCAATGTAGCTTTTATATAGCACCTTTTGTTTCTATTCAGTATTTTCCTTTTCTTCCAATTCCACACAATGTTCTGATTAAATGAATGAAGGGGATTCAAGGCACTTACCTATCTACACTCAAACGTTGAGCCAACATTCGCCAGCCAACGTTGCGGACGTTCGGAGGATCGAGCAGTGCACAAAGTTGCTGTTTTATGTGTGATGGTAACCTGTTTGAAAAACATATCTTATTACTTCTATTTCACACTAAACAAATTAATGGCAGAATACAATCTAGCAGACTAGCAGTGTTTGGATTTTGAAAATGTCTCATTCTCATGTAAAGCCAGATTTCATGATTGACCATGTAAAAAAACTGCTACTACCGTAAATTTTTCAATACAGTCAGATAAAACTGTCAAATAAATCAATGGTTTAACATTTGTTTGGTTGGCATTAAATCCATGAAATGCTACTTTAAATTCCATTTTTAACTCAGCCTGAAATGCTACTTTAAATTCCATTTTTAACTCAGCCGTTCTAATTTCTAGGCAATTTTCCTAACTGCAAAGCAAATATATATGTGCCTATCAGTTCAAGTTATGTGAAATAGTAGACACAAAAGAAATTGAGCAGGCTTGATTCTTTGAGTCTGCACACATTTATGCTGCATTT
Source organism: Metaphire vulgaris (assembly GCA_018105865.1). Lineage (NCBI taxonomy): Eukaryota > Metazoa > Annelida > Clitellata > Crassiclitellata > Megascolecidae > Metaphire > Metaphire vulgaris. The sequence continues at coordinate 6,101,395 of CM030839.1, read as the reverse complement.
AATTTTTCCAACAAGTTGTAGGCGGTTAGACTTAACCCAGATAAAATATTGAGAAGGGGTAGATCTTAACTGGTAGGTAGATCAAGTAAGTACCTGCATCTCAAGCATGAGTAAAAGTTGGCCAAATCTGCACTCAAGTATACTAACGGTACTATAAACCTAATAGCATCTGGATTTAAACAAGAGCAACTCTAAACCAATCCTAATGATCAAACAAACCTGAAAACTTGCTGACAATGACTGAGGGAGACTATTCCTTCAGAAGAAATTTTTGAATCCTGCAAATGGACCCGATGACGTGGAGAGATTGAAGAAGCGAGTTGATTAACAACATTCTACATAACAAATTAGCACAAAAGAAGATAACTGACTCATTATTTTATTCAATTCATCCTGCAAAGTTTAGAATTTAAATTGGTAGTTTTTTTACATACTAACCACATTCAAGAGTACAAGCATGTTTTGCTGCAAGACCTGACTTTTTGTCATTACTTATAAAAGTTAATAGATCCCTTGCAACAAAAAATGCTGTTTGCTATTTACACAATCACTCTCGAGAGATTAAGGCCCATGCCAAATACTGCATCAGCATTATCATCGTCGTTGTCATCGTCGTCATCGTCATCATCATCCTGCCACTCCGCCACACTGGCGCTGGGTGATGACATGGGTTAACTGCCTCAATGAAGTCCTGTCTTGTGCAGCTCGATGTGCTTCTGTATTCACTCTTCAATTGTATTCACTAATAATTTTAAACACATTCATCATTTCCAAGTTCTAGAAAATTCTATCAATTTCCCAAGGAAACAGCCATGATTAAATGTTACAAAATATGAAATGTTGCAATAGCAATATTAACACAGTGCAAAATTTTAAACAGAAGTGTTATTTTTAAGACAATATTGTACTGTTCTTGCACATTTATGACACATTAGGACGTTCTGTAGCGCCCTCTGCTGACCTGTTTTACATTGCAGGTAATCTGCAGCACTTGTCGGTTGGCCATGAGCGCCTTCTGGAAGATGTGGATATCACAGGAGAGAGTGTCCTGTGCTCTGTCTAGATGTTCTAATGCAAATGAGCAATGCAACCCATTCTGCGTTCCACTCCATATGTGCCAGAATGGAATTTCCTGAAGTAAAAGATCAGCGTTGAAAGAACTTACGCTACTATTGTTTCTAAGAAGCTACTAGAAGCCAGCCTCATTACTTCTCTGACTGATTACTCATTTAATTACTGTTGGAGAACATGGTAGCACAGTGGCAGTTGTTTTTGTCCTGCGAACAGATAGATTCGAATTCAGAACTGGCCAATGTGGCGACCTTTGAAAAACTGCCTACTTATTATTAGCTTAGGAGATGATAAGCATTGTACCTCTATTTTGGAATAAACTGGTGACAAAATTAAATGAATAAAATTAAATGAATAAAATTTAATGAATAAAATTTAAAAAATTTAGATGATGTGTGACATTCAAAACCTGAAAACTGGTCTGCTGATAAATAAGGGACAAATACACTTAAAATAAATGCTTTGTTCTTTCACTTGGCAATGGAAAGAAACATCTACATACAAATTTTCTAACCTGATAGTTTGCTGGCAATTTTGATCTCCAACCTGGTCCAACGTCTTCCATGGCAAGACAAAGATTAGCTCCACCAAACTGGAACAAAATTTGTTTTGGTTTCTCCACAAGACAACAGCCAAGTCTTTTTTCCACTTGCACCACACTCTGTCAGATTGCAAGAAAATGCAACAGAACAAATTTTAATACTTTACCAATTTACTTTTGAATGCAGTTTAGGAAAGTATTCATCAGATAACCAAAACATATATAACAGCAAATAGCTTGCATAGCAGTCTGCAGCAAGTTATGACAAGCTCTTGGGCTGACAAATATAAACCCTATACCAAGACTGTTTAATACTAAGAGGCTGGTCAACTCAACTGTGCTTCATTATCTCAAACCTCAAACCCGCCCATGACGTCAGTGGTTGATTCGGAACAGCCAGTCAGCCTGTTGCAATGTTAAAGGAATACAGCCAGTCGTTGTAATATTAAAGGAATACATATATTTGTTGATAAAAGTTAGTAATAGTATATTGACAGTACTTAGACAGTCAGGCTAAGTGTATATGATAAAATGCCACAAAATTGTGCCGTTGCAAATTGTAAGAACACGTGGAAGACAGACGATCAGACGATCACAGCATATCGTTTCATTGCAAGAAAGATGCCACACTGTGTAAAACGTAGATTAAACGGTGCTATCAGTCATTTCTTTACTACAGCAACTAAATATATTTGTCTGCTTTAATACCATCTAACTGTTACTTGCATACAGTGGCGTAAACCTGGCGTCAACATTGGGAGTGGGGGGAAGAATAACTTTGAAAGTTGACCCCAGAAATATAAAAAAACCGTCCATTATGGGGATATTGCATATCATGGTGGGGACTTTAGATCGCCCATGAAATACGTTAAGATGTTAGGGGTCAAATCGATAAAGTCAGACCCTTTCGTCTCTGGAAAAAGTCTTGACAAGCAAAAAAGTCATCCTGATATTTTTCTATTTTCCCCCTCCAAATACCCTGCTGGCAAGCAAAAAGGTCATCCGAAATGAGTGAATGCGGATTTTGCGTCATTTTGGCATCAACATCATGGGGAGGATAGAATTTTTTTAATATAGCGCATTAGCGCAAAAGCATTGGGAGGATAATTGATACTCTGTCGCCCGCCAACTAATTATTGGGGACCGTCCCTTGTTTTACGCCCTACTTACATATTTCAAATTAATTACTTTATTCAAGGCAGTGTTTATTCTAGGCCTTCTCTGGGAGGAATTCCCCAAGTTTAAAAATTCCCCAAGTTTTTCATATGTTTCATGGGATGGAAATTTTCCCAAAAGTGCTTCGACGGGGGCTTTTATTGTTTTGGAGGGGGAAAATGTAAGGATGACAATACTTTGCTTGGCAGGGCATTAGAAATATTAGGGAGGATGGAAGGATGACCTTTTTGCTTGCCAGCCCATTTGAAAAGGAAGATAACCTTTTTGCTTGTCAAGGGTTTTGGAGACTTAGACCTTGTCCCCAACAGTGGCGGATCTAGGATTTGGCAAGTGGGGCCGTTTTCTAATCATGGGGGCCAACCATTTGTTGTTTAATGTATGTAGCATTAAGTATAGGGTCCCAACTGGGGGCCACTGGAGGGGCCAGGCTCTCATTAGGGGGCACGGGCCCCTGACCCCGGTGGAGCCGCCACTGCCCCAAAACATTTCAAAATCCCCAATGTCAAGGTGGCTAGAATAAACACTGATTCAATAAACAAACTAAAACATTCCTAGATAGGGCCTACATTTGAACATTCTCTTGCTTTTGCTTGGTTGTTGTAACGCTTATAGTTGATGTTTTCTAATCTAAACTTTTACCAAATCAACTATACCACATTCATACAGGAAGATGGTTGGTATTCAAAAACGTTTGTGAATAAAGAAAAAAATTGTTATAAAAAGAAAAGGTACATTTACATTCTTAGATACGATTTCTCAGTAGCAACAGTCGCTCCAATCAACCAGTGACGTCATGTAGCCACGCCTACTTGACCTGTACGCAAAAGAAGGGTTCCTGGCCTGCCTTTGGTATTTAATTGCCTTGACCCTATACTGACAGTAAAGGTCATCCCATATTTAAATGCAGAGGCGGCGCTAGGGGGGTGGGTCCGCGGGTCTGAACCCACCCAGCCTCGGGCAGGGACACCCGAGCAAATGGTGCAAATCCGCAAAGAAATTTTGATTTTTTTTTTGGGGGGAGGGGTAGCCGAGCTGGGTCTTGGTTGTGTAGATTGCATTAGACCCACCCAGCTAACAAAACCCAGCGCCACCCCTGTTTAAATGAGCATTTGATATTCTGAGTACCAAGCCATGCCCGCTCATTGCTACTTAAATCTGGTGTCCTATTGGCAACCAACTGTAAAGTGACAAGTAGACCAATTAGCCATATATTACAGAGTAAATTTGAAAAAAGGTAACTCATCAAGTTTTTTCTCCAAACTTTTTGAACAGGATCTGCAATTGTTTAGATTTGCAAAATATCTACCAACCTCCAACGCATCCATTGTATCTTCCACAAAGTATACTCGTAGGTTGTAATCTACAGCACTGACGACAGCAGGAGCGAACGCTGCTATTCGCAGAATTTTAATTGCCTTTCCCGCCATGTTTGGTTCGCCAATGAGCGCATACCTCATCAAACGGTCGGTCATGACGTGACATTGACTTAGATCAACCTGAACGTAAACCTGTGTGTTCACGGTTTCTTGACCCAGAGTAGAAAGAAGCTGAAATCAATATCGCATGATGGTTATTTCTTTGCCAACTAAGTTTCATATACAAGGGAAGCCTGTCTGACCTGAATTTCTGGATTGGACTTGTTCTTATATATGGAATTGGTTTAGTATGCCAAAAGCTGATGTCAACCCCCATACAATATAAAGTGATGCAAAAGAAACTCAGGACTCAATTTGATGGGAGCCAATTAGCCTAAAATTAAAAACAAGACTTCTTGTGATTTGGAGCCCATTCTAATCTGATATATTACAAATATAAACAGACAAATCATTCTCTACCTCTGTAGAGGAATTGTAGAGGATGGTCCTGCTTTGCAGTAATTTTTATAAACAAATTTATTTATTTATTTTGAGACAACTTCTACAGCGCCGTGCACTAGGCTAAGGTCTATGACAAGCGCGCTGCACACGCAGTCAATCATAACCTAGACTAAAAAGGTGTGTCTTTAGTTCTCGCAGGAACAGCCCAGCTGAGCCAGCTTCAGTCACCGCGGGCAGTAAAGCGTTCCAGAGCAACGGGCTTCCGCATGTGAAGGACCTGTCCCTGAACTTTGGGATCTGCGACGGAGGCGGGACGAGCAGTAGGACATGATGGCCGGAGCGAAGTGCCGACCTCTGCACGTTCGACGTCGATCTTAAAACCAGTTTGGCCAGGTACTGTGGGCAGAGTGGATCATTTAACGCTCGGAAGGTGAACCAGCAGCGATTGTGGATGATGCGCTCCCAGGCTTGAAGCCAGTGCAGCTGGTCGCGCAGTAGGGGGTCACTTGTGCTCCCCAGGGGATGCTGAAGATGACTCAAGCGGCTGTGTTGAGTACGGACTGCAGTCAGTTCAGCTTCCCATCAGGGAGGCCCAGCAGCACGCTGTTGCAATAGTCCAGCCTGGGCAGGATGAGGGCGCGCACGAGGTGCACTGTGCCACTGATCGGAAGATGCCGGTGGACCAATCTGACTCTCCGTTGCTGATGTTTTCCTCGAACGACAACGTCTCATCGAGTAGTACCCCCAGGAGTCGTAGGCTCTTTGAGGGAGCAACAGGGTCACATCACCCAGCGTGAAAGGCTCAGGGCTCAATAGATGATTCCTCCTGGGAATGCCCATCCACAGGAACTCAGTCATATGCAGGTACTCAAATCAACTTAGATCAAAGCAAATTAGAAATGATTGCAAATCATAACATTTAAACAAATAAACCCAAAGTAGAGATTACAAAACAGTTGTTACCACACACACACACACACACACACACAGTATAAACCCTGATAGATTTATTTAAATCTTACTAAACAACACATGTCCTGAAAATATCCCACAACACTGACTTCCTTATACAAGCGTCGATATTTTGAAGAGTCGCGATTGAACATGCATGAACTATTCCTTCTAGAAAATGAATTAATTGCTTTAGACTGAATAACACTTACCGGTAGTTGCATTTTATTATAGAAGTTTGTGCTTTAAAATACAAATGACATCAGTCATAAAGCAAAAGTAATAACCTGCCAGTCAGGTGGTTCATTGAAAGGAGTATCACAGCAGAAGAGTGACAGCATCCACTGGCCATGCTTCACACTGGCACAGTGTTGGAATGAAATGATCAGCGGCTTCAGCAGTCTTATTCTTGAAGGCCCACAAACAACCACAGGACTCAGCATCGTCTGCGTTTCTAGAAAACAATCAATCAATCATCAATAATCTGTGTTGTGGCTCATTATTAATTCCAATCATATACAAAATTACTTTGCTAATAAAAATTACATGCAGCCAACTAAGATGCCTGAGGACAATTACACACAATTTTCAATTTTGAGAGTTAGCAAAACATACTAATGCAGCTTTAACACGTATGACGTAAGTAAGTAAGTAAACACGAAATTTCTATAGCGCTGCTTTCGGGCAGCGCTATAGAAATTTTGTGTTTACTTACTTACATAATACCAAATCAGAATTTTGACAAAAATGTCAGAAATATCATTAGATTAGTAAAACAGTAAATAAAGTCTTACTTCATCAGCTAACAGCTTTTTCTATCAATGTCAGTTTGAGAAATAAATGACTGAAGTACTTTAAGCTATAGTTCAGTTTTATAAATTTTCACATCATCACTCATTTTAGGAAAATCAATCTACTTATAAGAAGAAAAGCCGAAAAGAATAGAATTTAAGTATTTTAACTTTGCAGATTAAGATTAAAGTGAATAATAAAATGAATTTGATCATCTCAGACCAACAGTCTACATAAGAAAAACCCTAAGCAAATAATAAGTAAGAAACATACCAGCAAGCTTCAGTCGATCATTATCTTCTCTGAGAACAGCTAAAAACATTTCCTCTCTACAGCCCTTCAGAATGGCACCTTCGGGAATAGTTATGCAGATGCCTGTAATATATAAAAATATCTTTGTAAAACAGCAGAACACAAGCCTTTTTGTTATGATAGTCAGTGATGATTAACATTTTCAATGACATAATTATTTCTCTTGATATTTAAAGAATATCGCAGCCTACGACATGGTCAAAAAACTCTGAATCCTCTCAGTTCTTTTAATTCCTTCACTATTCCCTCAAGCGTTTAGGTCTAAACTTAAAACCTTCCTATTCCAAAAGTCATTTCCTCCATAGCTATAACAGCCCGACCCGCCACCTGATGGATACACTGACCTTTGTCCGGCGGACAACCCACCTTGTCTATAGCTATTTCAAGAAAGATTAAGCACATAAGAATAAGCAGCTACTACTGTACTACTTTCCAAGCTCTATATAAATTTATGAGATCTTACTTAGTAAAAATTTTCTTTTCTTGTATAATGTTCAAATATTGTTGATTAATATACAGATTCGGTCAGATAATATGTAAATCTGTCAACTATTTTTAAAAATATATTCTAGATGAACTTAAACCTAATAAGTAAACCTAATTAGCTATCAACAGACTTACACAAACATAGTTCAACAGAAACATTTTGGAAGCGAGATAGCACAGAAGTAGATTGGAAAGATTAGTGTGACATCCCAAGCTACAATCTGATTTTAGCCATTTTCAAACGAATGATCACCATATGTAGACGATACACAACATCTTACCGCATTTGATAATAAAACGTCTTTATTGTCATGGAAAATTGATTTCCTTGTCTAAATAGAACAAAGCCCTGAATTTATAATGACCCCCTTGTAATAGAAGGTTGGCCACCCTTGGATCAGACCAATTACACAATTCTGGATCTCATCTTTAACCATTCAGCTGGATCATTGCAATTCTTTATTCAGTGGTGCAGCCAACACTACCGGTAATGTGAAAAACTTTAGGGAATCCAAAAGTCTTGCCATCACTGAAACTCCTATGCATGACCACGTTAACCCTGTTCTTCACGATTTACCCTGGTTACTTGATGACACCCATTATCGGTTTGCAAAGCCAGTTGTGGCCAGTGCGATCATCCTCCACCGTTCTCGATCTTGTGCGGCGTCATATGCCTTTATAAATGTTAATCCACAGTCATGAGATATTTGCTTCAGCCATGTAAATGGTGGTCTCCCTCGCATGCATCTCAAAGAGTCCAAAGGTCTGCAGCCAATATCAATCAGGCATCGAAGGTAAAGGGCAGCATTCACTGGGGTGTTTTCTGGCATCCTTGCTACAAGGCCAAAAAGTCCGAGCCAATGTGAGTTTACAGATGGGCCGAGTTTGGTTTCGCCTGGATCATTTGTAAATTTCCTCATTCTGAATAAGTCATACCTTTGACACCCAGGATCTGGCATAAGTTGCAAGTTGCGAGTATTGGAAAGACTCCAATTTCTTCCAATCGACTTTTGTCAAAGTCCAATCTAACTCAGACTACTGTATGCAGGGCAGGTTGGTAACTCAGCAGAAGTACTAGTGTATCTTTTTTTTTCTTGGTTCCAGACATGATGGCAATGCCAATGATGCAGTGCCAATGATGCAGTGCCAATGATGCAGTGCCAATGATGCAGTGCCAATGACGCAATGCCAATATGCCTGTGGAGTTTGTCATGAGAGTTGGAGTCGGAGATAAGCAATGAACTATGATAGCAGAAGTTAATCGCTGCTGATATTGGTTGGTCATTGATTGGTCACCAATGTTGGAACCTTTGACATTTTTGGATCAAATTTTGGACCAAGACATGGAGTCCAAACTTTGATGCTGCTTGTTCCATCTGTAGGAGGGAACATGGGATATTTTCCTTGTTTTCCACAGACAAGGCAATGTCATCTGCATTGTCTGCAGACTTGGAGTCCTCGGGGCCGTGGCCTTGGCCTCAAATCGACGCTGGCCTTTCCTTGGCACGGCCTTGGCTGTTCATTTTGATGGCCTTGGCCTCTTCAGGTGCTGGCCTTGCCCCTTTCGGGTACAAGTCCTCGGCCTTGGCCTTGGCCCCCTCGGCCTTGTGTTACTTGAGGCCAAGCCCTCACACCATGGAATTAAACAAGAAAATCGCGCATTCAAAATGTTGGAAGTGACGAATAATATCTGAACAAAACGTCCTCTGTTCAATCCAGACCCTGAGAATTCCTGCTAGCTCTAGTAGCTTGTAATTATGTTGCTTGCATTGACCCCGCTGACATTGTTTGAAGCGAGGCCTTAGGGATTGAAGTAGGCATTTGGACCAGATAATTGCCAAAAAGTATTAAAAGGCTTGAACCTAAATGGATGTGGCGTCTATTTTACAGACAGGGGCTTCACAGGGGCCGGGGTTTATTGTCTCTAAAGTATAACAGAGACACCTGCGAGGCTGCATTGCTTAGGCTAAGGAGGTTATAGACTGAATAAGTCACTTGGAAAAGAAACGGTGCCTTAGTGACAGCAGGATCTGGCATTAAAGTTGCAAAAAATTGCAAAGAATATTGCCAAAATGAGCTAGCATTTTGAAGTTTGCTTTCAATCAAAATTTGTCAAAGTGGTCCAGAAATGCAAGCATTGTCACTAAATAAGTGAAACTGAGGAACTTCAAGGGGTTCAGAAACATCTGGATAGAAAACATGAGACTGGCAAACAGCTACAAAACATCAAAAGGTATTTTTTTTTATTTTTAAAACATGGTTGGTAGTGGTTGGACCTTACTGATGGACGAATCCATAAGGCCAGGGCACAATGATGCAGTGCCAAGCACTTGTTTGGCCCCCAAAATTTCAATGATTTGACGTTTAATCTGTGCCAATGATGCAAAAGGGGGATTTTACGCCTCTGCCAATATCCCTTCCACTGCCTGCAGGGCCGTTTGTCTTCGAGGCCTTGGGCAATCTCATATTCGTAGGCCCTCCTCAACTTATAAGCCAATGAACTAACTGATATTAAACTGTAGAGTTTAACACTGCTGATATTGACTTCGTTTTAACGGTCGTCATTTGATTGGTCAAGGAAATGAAGAAATTGGAACAAATAAATAAATAAATGTAAAATGTTCTGGAAACTTGTCAAAAATTTGGCAAAATGTACCTAAAATTTGGCCAAAAACAGGAGACATGGAGGCCTTGGCCTTGACTTTGGACCTGCTGGCTTGGCCCATCTGGCCTTGGCCTTGGCCTCGGACCTCCTGGCCTTGGCCTTGGCCTATCCTGGCCTTGGCCTTGGCCTTGGCCTATTTTGGCCTTGTTTTGGCCTCGCCTTGGCCAACAGGCAATGACTCATCTGATTGTCTGTATCAGAGAAATGGAAGTCGCCGAGCTTGATACTAATGGTACTCGTACATTGGACATGAGGTAGTCAATGGCACGACAAAATAATGCAGGTACTAATATGCAGCCCTGCTGTACATCGAACAATATTTCACAAAGGGGGTCTGAGAGGTCAGTGCCTAGACGTACACAAGCATGGGTACCATTATGCAGTTCTTTGATTAGGTCAAGTAAGGGATCAGGAATGCTGATCTCCTTCAGTACGATCGACAGAGTCAAATGCTGCCTTTAAATCAATGAATGCGGTGTAGGAAGAACTTGTTGACAAGAGAATTAAATTTAATTCCATTATTTCCAGTCACAAAAATGTTATAGACTCAGAAATTGTAATATTTGAAATACATGCCAAATCAAAATAGCATTCTCATTCAATGTGATTTGCTGATTCATTACTAGATGAACCTACATGTAGTAACTTAGATTTACTTAGTAAGAGAGCCTTTTCACTTGCAAAACTATCTTCTTCTTGCTGTTAAATCATCCGATCTCTGCAGACTTTCATATCTAGACTTAAGTCATATCTTTATCTGATGATTGTTCCTCTACAGTCCATCTCTCAGTTTCCCACTCTGACAAACATCTCTGATATTGATCTCACCTACATGCCGGCAAATTGGAGTACTGCCAATTCATATTTAGCATATTAGAGTCACTCTTAATGTCCACATAATTTTGCTGTTGTCATTGTCATCATCATCGCCGTCATCCTCGCTGTCGCCGTCGTGGTCGTCATCATCATCATCATCATCATCATCATCATCACCACTATTTGAATTAATAATAGTGGTATTTACTACTAATTTCTACCTGAATACGGCAGGGAAATTCGACCCCCGGCATGCGTCAATGTTGCCCACGTGACAGCATCAGAGTCAACATTAGCAGGGAATTGATTGGACATGATTGAATGCCGTTGGTTGACGCCAACATCATCAGCAATTGCATCTGGCTGGGCATATAGGCACTCCTCTTCTTCAGCATCCGTTGTCACTGGTTCCTTTTGCAGAAGGTAGTCGGCAACTACTTTTGGAAGCGTCGAAACTGGCTCCTTATTGAATACGATTTGATTATCGTCATTGCAAGTTTTGAGGAGTTTTTCATTTACTGTGACCTTGTTTTCATCTGGTAAAACGGTCTTTGTCAGATCTGGTTGAACTTTGATATCTTCAGAAAAGTAAAATTCATTCATCTTGTTCACATTTAAGATCTTCAGCATTTATTGAATACTATAACCCAATTTATAATAATTTGTTAGAATCAGAGCCGGTGTGTGACTTTCAGGGGCCCTCTGCAATTTTTATGAGCGCAACGTTTTTGAAATGTCTTGACGAGCAAAAAAGGTCATCCGTATATATTTTTGTCTCTTCAAATGGCCTGACGAGCAAAAAACAAAACAAATAGGCCTACTACTTAAGAATAAGAAAAATGAAAACTCTTAAATATCCGAGGCCGGCGGGGCCCCTGCGGCCGGCGGGGCCCCTGCGGCCGGCGGGGCCCCTGCGGCCGGCGGGGCCCCTGGGCCGCAGGCTTTGCAGGCCCCATGCGCCGGCTCTGGTTAGAATCAGAGGCATAATTTTGCTTAGCAGGAAAACCGTCAGATGCATGTTGCAGCTATGCCCCATGCGCCGGCTCTGGTTAGAATCAGAGGCATGATGAATTGTATAATTAGGAAAAAATGAATAATAACACTAAAAATGGTTAAAAATGTCTCAACCAACCAGATGCATGTGGCCTAAAGTGTTTGCTATGCTGGTGGTTGGGAACTTGGGAATGGGAGATTAACGCTGTCATTGAGTGAGACTGGTCCTCAATATTGGTCAAAACATTTGGACCAGGAGTTCATCTGATCATTGCTGCTTTTTAAAAAATGTAACACTGTTCCTAAGTCATGGCTAAGCTTTAGTTATACCATAGGCTACTCAAAATATATATATAATTGGTGGTAAGCTCTTGTTAATAAATCATATGCTCAAAATTACCAGGAAATCAATCAGATCTTCATCGGCATATTTGGAAGAGTTGAACATGTTGCTACTGTGTTAAATATATTGAAATATATAGCAACATATTGCACTAGATTATCCTATATAAATAAATAAATTATTGTTTAACCAAATGCGAAAAATTTCTTAGTCATTTGCCTATTTATACAGAATCAGTTTGAAGGTAGAACGTTAAACAACCGAAATCAAAACACAATCGAATCAAGTGTAGTTAAAATGTTGACAAACCTTCCACCATTTTGTTAAGTCTTTTCTCACCATTGGTCCCTAAATGAAATCAATACAAAACTCCACTTAAATGTTTATAAGTTATGTCACAATTTTCATCACATAATACATCATCAAAAGCCAAATAAATAGCATCAAAAAGTAAAAACGTTCTTAGACAAACAACATCTGCCCCTTTCCACGGACTCAGTTTCACTTTTAACCCTGATTATGTCTCAGATCCTCATCTTCTTCTCAAGGCATTTGTCGCCTCTTCAAGACTTTTCAAGTGCAAATGGGATTCTTCAATATTTCATCGCAAATTTTTGTCTTTCAGGCACTTAAAATAACCAGAAACCCTATGCAACATCTCAGTTGTCACTTTCTCCATGCTCATATTTCACAAGTCATAAGCATCTTCTTCTTGATTTATCTTGCTCTGACAGGGTCATTACACTCTGCCAGTCAATCTTTCATCAATTTTCGCCTTAGCTTGGAATGCAGAGATCAAGTTAAAACTTAAAACACATCAAACGGCACATTTTCAAAACTCCATTTTACTTATTGAATATTATAATCAACAAAGTAGAGACCATAGCCATCCGGTTAAACACATTTCGGATGGCTCAGATCTGGTGCCGTGTCAAAAACGTTTTCTAAGATGGCAACATGAAATTTCCTTGTGCATGGTAGATTTTCAGTTCTGAAATTCAGATTTCCATGGCAAACTCATTTGACTTGTCAACTGAGTCTGATGCGCATCCACAAGAGTTGAACTCCAAGATGGCTCTGGAGAGTCATGGTCACAAATTATTTGGTTGCAGCTTTAAAACATTTGAATGCAGTTTATCAACAAATTTGAATTAAGCAAATCAACAGACTACTTTGTTTAACTCGATATGATCAGGCCATAGTAGGCAGTACTAAAATTAGTAAAATACTTAGCTGCCAAGTTAACAAATGTGAAAAATAAAAACTAAAAAAGTATTACTCCATCTAGGGAGTATCAAGATAACTATGCTTGATAAGGCAGCAGACAAGTTGCTTCACCTCAGATAGCAGAAAGTATTCAAATGAAAGCAGCGCCATACCTGAAGCTTTGCGTTTTCGAACCAGAACAACAACCAATATGACAACCAGCAAAATGATAAAGACAACAACCAATGCTGGTATCAGAATGTAGAAAACTGTGTTGTTCACATCCTTTGACCCTTGGTCTGTAAAACATCACATGGAAGAATGAGGATTTTTCAAAATTTTCTAGGAACAAAATCGGCAAGATTCAATCATATATTATAAACAATGATGGGTACTAGTTAACTAAAATAGTTATAACTATATAGTATCGGCATTTTAACTGGAAAAATTTAGTTTAACTACTTTTTTCTTAACTAGCTATAGCAATAGTTTAACTACTTTTTAAAATAGTTACAGCTAACCACATTTCCGTCAACTTTTTTATTATACAGTACTGCTTATTTCTTATTATGCCGTAGCCTGTAGCTTTGCTGTGGCAGGTTTTTTTATCTTCTATGTTACTCAATTCTGGTCCCTGTTGCCCCAACACCTATGTTTATTTCTTACTCACTAACAATCAATTCCAAAGAAATACTCACTACCTATGATAGCATAAGCCTTCATAGATTGTGGTGATTTCTGTTTGTAACATAGAAAGGAGTCGAATAATAAAAATACAAAAAGTTGCAAAATAGTTGGAAATAGTTAACTACTTTTAAAAAGTTTAGGTTTTTGAAAATGTTAACTAATAGTAAAATAATAGTTTAACTGCAAATATTTAGTTTTTTAAAAAGTTTAGTTTAACTACTTTTTTTCAAGTAATGCCCATCACTGCTTATAAATTGCATAAATTGCTTTACTACTTGAGTATCAGCTACACTAAAATTCTACTAACAACAAAATATGGGCGACTAGCAGCTATAGCTTAGACATTCAAAATTTTGGGCTTTGGAACTCCTGCTGTTTAACAGCAAGCATATGAATGTGCAAATGCATTGAGAGCAGTCAGATACTATCAGCCAGCCAGCCAGCCGAGAAACTTCTTTAGCACTATTGCCTTATATAATTATATTAATGCACTTATGCATTATGCAACTGTCGGTTAAAAGGGTGACTAAAGCCATTAGAAATCATATCCATGGTCCATGGCCCATGGCTCATGGCCCATGGGTAGTTTGTGGCCATTCCAAAGAGCATCCCCGTTGTTCATCTCCAGAGAGATAGAAAGAGAGAGACAGACAGACAGAGACAGAGGGAGAGAGGGGAGAGAGAGACAGGGAGACAGAGAGAGAGAGACAGACAGACAGACAGAGAGAGAGAGAGAGAAGTGACAGCACTCAAAATGAGAAAATGCATTCAATTGCCTTGAGCATCAGTTTCAAAGTGCAGTCTGCTGAAACCATTGTAAGGGACCCTCAAAACAGGGTACCACAATAGCTCTCCAAGGGACAAGCAGCCATGTCAAACTTTTGGGTCTGTGATATAAATTGAACATGAAAGGATTCCAAAACACCGAATATTTTAAAAACCCTACGACCCAAGAGGACAGAAGATTCAACATTGGTTAGACTTATTAGGCCTACTATATAGTCATTTAATGTGAGCAATGTTTTGCTGCAAGCCACAGAGTGGCTTTTAAGTGAAAGCCCTAAATTAACTGTGTAGGCCTAATGCTGTTAGAAACAACTGTAAATTCAGCACCAAGCCTTCAGTAGAATGTCTAATGTGTAATCAAAAATCCAAAATGAGCAGCTACAAAGTTCAGACTAGGACAATTTTAGTTTGACAATTCTGTTTAGAGGTATATATGTTCCGGGTCTTACCTTGGAACCTTGTTCAATGTAAAACATAGAGTACAAATTTGATTCACTGCTTAATGTTTCATCTATTTGTTTGTTCATTGAATTTCTCGGATGAGCAAGAATAAAGCACTATTTGTCGACGCTCTATTTGTCAACGACTCAATGGCCATCCAAGTCATTATAGGTACTTGTTTGAGATCATTGTTTTGGCAGCAAAGGCTCTTGTCCGTGCTTTTTAAGCAGACTGGTGGTTACTTCAGTTTAGCTCAACAAGTTTCTTAAACCTACAATTCAGTCACTCAACCGACTGACAATTGCAGACAATTTACCGACCACAGCGGACTAACAACAGTGGCTGTATGCCTACAGTGCCACAGTGGAAATATTGGTCTTTAACCAATCAAGGGTGCTTTGCCTTAATGTGACAATGTCTACCGTCAATATAAGGTTTTCTGGGGCTGTTTTGTCAGGGAGAGATTTTTATCATATAATAATATAATATATAATATAACAAATATAATATATAATATAACAAGGTTTAAAGTGGTTCAGTAGGGACTGCCCTGTGTGAGAACCGCTGTAAGAGAACCACTTAAAGAGAACCACTGTAAGCAAGCCTTAGCAAGGTATACTGTTACAAAGTATGCAAGCATAAAGATTGCCGTTGTCTGCTAGCTTGGTTACGTATTAACCCCTTAACTGGGTATATTTAACTGTAACTCAATGTAAAATGAACGGATATATCCAGGGTCCCCAGTTAAGGGGTTAACAGCCTACGCGTAAACTGTAAAGGTAACGCCGTGTCTGTCTAGGGCTCTATAGGCGTCGCACGCGTAGCAGAAGAAGGTTCGTATGTACTCCTACTAGTCTCCTAGGAAATTCCGCTGATAGACAAATGAGTGCACTTCGCAACACTCCCTTTCTCCGTCGTGTCGTTCTCATCGTGTTTAGTGAGGGTCGACCATTTGTGCTCGTCAAGTTCAAGAATTTAGACAGCTGTTAGGCTACCATCTCCGAGAATTTTGATTAGAGCGAAAATTGTCATAAAGATTTGTCGGTAATAAAAAGAAAATAATTTTTTTTTAAAATGCAAATTCACGCAAATTCAAGCGAAAACCCCAAACGAACTTTGTACGGCACAGCAAACAACCTTAGAAATTGTCTTGAACTCTAGACCTGAACAGTGAACATCCCAACCCCAAAGGCCGTTGCGCTGTTGCGCCTACGACGGACGACACAGTCGAACAGATGACAGACAGACGCTGCTTTGTTGAAGTGTCTGTCTGTCTGGCTCCACCGGCCTCCACCGACGGCCACCGTTAGAGACGTCCCCAGCCCCCACCCAATCTCCGATAACGAGTTCGACAAAAGACAAGTATGTTTTCGACGGAGAAATTACTTCCAAATTTCACTTGAACCTGTCCACGTCGACTGACTGCAGACGCCTAACCACAGAGACTGCGCGGCACCGAACCACTTAAAGAGGGCAATTGAAATATAGAAATAAAAAAAGGTCTCTCTCTCTCTCTCTCTCTCTCTCTCTCTCTCTCTCTCTCTCTCTCTCTCTCTCTCTCTCTCTCTCTCTCTCTCTCTCTCTCTCTCTCTCTATTTCTCTCTCTATTTCTCTCTCTCTCTCTCTCTCTCTCTCTCTCTCTCTCTCTCTCTCTCTCTCTCTCTCTCTCTCTCACACACACACACACACACACACACTGCCCATATTGAAGTGCCACACAAAAAGTATATCCGTTTGGCTATAAAATATGGCTTTTATTACTTTATGCTCATCACATGTGCACGAAAAACTCGAGAAATTCATCGTTGCGACATTATCAGCGCTCATCGGTATCGGTTCTCGACCTCCCCCTCCCCCCAGGAGGGATCCGCTATTTTCCCTTATCAGAAATTTTAAGATTCTCGGACCAGAAGCTCCGAAGACGAGCGACATGAATGAGACTATGAAAAGCCACCGAAAGGTGCGTGTGAGCGTGCGTGCGTGTGTGTGTGTGTGTGTGTGTGTGTGTGTGTGTGCACGCCCTCGCGTGCGTGGAAAAGCTGCCGGGTCCGACTTCGAGTGATTCAGTTATTCATTAAATCATCCAGAAATCTGGAAACCGAAGACCCGGCGATGTAATTTCCGTCTGCCCCTCCGCCTACTCGACCATAAAACTGTTACTACATAGGGCCTACTATCGTCTGTTTGTAAATCGAAGTCTTATAAGATCGTTGTGAAATAATCGTCGGACTCTCTAAGCAACACGGTCTCCCACACTCCGTCGGGTCAACCTTTTCATTAAACAGACCTCTCTTCCGTCTCCGTCATGTATAGAGCACTATCAGAGCCTCCTGCAACGGAAGATAAACCCGCAAATGTTCGGCAGTCGACGACGCAATCGTTCGTCGTCTCTCTTCTCAGTCTCTTCCATTTCTAAGCAATAAAGTTTTTCGGCAAGAGTCATTTCCACGACTCTCTGTCTGTCTGTCTGTCTGTCTGTCTGTCTGTGTCTCTGTCTGTCTGTCTGTCTGTCTGTCTGTCTGTCTCTCTCTCTCTCTGTCTCTGTCTCTGTCTCTCTGTCTCTCTCTCTCTCTCTCTCTCTCTCTCTCTCTCTCTCTCTCTCTCTCTCTCTCAGCGAGCAGAACAATTACGAGAACTGCTTATGGCACTGCGGGCGGCGTTCTGAACCCATGGTACCATCTGCTTTCTCTTCAAAACGCAAGTTGCCTATTTCAGAATCTCATATATACATGTATACTGTAATTGCATACATAGGCCTCTCTCTCTCTCTCTCTCTCTCTCTATATATATATATATATATATATATATATATATATATATATATATATATATATATATATATATATATATATATATATATATGAACAATCAAAGCCGTAGCTAGAGTATTCGGCGCCCGGGTCAAGGTATACATTTTTCGCCCCTAAAGTCCAAAAACCGGCGATGACTTTTTTCCTTATTAGACTTTTCACGACGTTGCAGGAGTAAAGTGGTTAGAGGTTATAGAATATGTACGAAGTAGTGTGCAGAATGACCTTTTTTCCTTGTCATACTGGCAATGCCGTAGTGAATAAAATCAACCGTGGTCTCTGGTAACCCGCCCCCCCCCCGGACGACGCCCAGGGCAGCTTCCCCTCCCCTAGATACGGCTCTGAGTCTGAGCCCAATCAGCCATGCAACACTTATTTTCATAAATGAGTTGGGTTGTCATCTTTCCGTTCTTTCCGGAGACACACGGGAGTGAAGTTTTTTGCTCCAGCGCTTTCCAATGACTCACAGCGTTTCAATGAGATTGCCTTCAAGGAACTTTCCTGACTCTGATTCAGATCTAGACGAAAGCTGAAAAGTATATATTTATCTGTCTCCGGACACTTTTTGTCATAAGTCCTTGGAAACTAAGTACAGAGGGCATTTATATATATATATATATATATATATATATATATATATATATATATATATATATACCTCGATACTTAATTCCCGAAGGTCTTATGAAGAGAAAAGATATGTATATATGCACACAAATTTACGAATTTACTAACTTTGTTGGGGATTTCGTGAAATCACTAGTTTCACATTCTTGCTAACATAATATATATATATATATATATATATATATATATATATATATCTGATAAAACGATTATATACTTTGTGCTTGACGATGACGGCGCCAGACCGGGGCTAAGCGGCAGACGGCCGGACACCGTTCGACTCAAGCAGCTTCAGACGTCAGCGCATTGAACCCGCACCACAACGCCCAACCCCCCAACCCCCCCGCATCAGCGCACACAATTTGCCAGTTTTAAACGCTGGCGCCGGCAAAAATCTTCGCTGGCGAATATAGGGCGTCATTAGACGAAATGAAAAGTATACGCTATATACGCAGACGGCGTTTAGTGAATCAAAACGCATTGTTCGAGTCAAGACGGCCGCTTGAACTCACGGATCTGACGTGAACATAATCGCCGGATGATTGTATAGCATTGAGACGTCGTCGTCGACGACGACGACGGCTACAAAAGCAACCGAGCGCACGCTATTCGAGGGGCAACAATACAAGTCTAAGCCACCGGGGACAACGACTTCGCACAAAGACAGCTTCTTATAGGTCTACAGATAACACGCGTCGTCCACTAATTAGTCGTACTTTATACACGAAATGGTTCAAATCGTTCTCTGCGCTTCAACTAAGTCTAGCAAACGACAACCTCTGTGCATGGCAGTAGTCCCCAACGTCCCCACAGGGGGGGGCTATTTGAATTTTTAAGGGGCAATTAGAAATTTTGAAATTATTCTTAACAGAGGGCAATTCGAGAATGATATAGTAACAGTGAATCTTTGGAGTTGCTTGTTAATTATCTGGGTATCTATTAATTAAAGAATCTAGGCATCTAGAGTAGGGGTACTCAAACCGCGACCCAGGGTCCACAGTCCGGATCTCAAGGCTGGTTCGTGTGGACCACTCGCAGTTCTTTTAACACGTGTGACGGTGTCTTGTGTATTTCCGTCGTAGTAGGCTACTGTTCCAGCTTCATTATTACAGCTTTTGGTCACTCTGTATTAAATCGTGATCGAAGTCTTTAACATATGCACCAAAGCTCACCTTCTATTTCTAATATTGCTCAAAAGTTTCTGCAACTGGAGAGGAGTCCCAGACCAGATCTACTGACCTTGAAACATTTTTCAGGTTTGTGATTGCCAATATCCTGTATAAAGTCTAGAATTTATTATTTTCATTCTAAACGCATCTGTTCCAAAATATTTTCCTTAACAGGCGTAAAGTCTAGAAAATAATTATTATTTTCATCATAGTTTTCTCATTTTAATCTCTTTCCTAAAGTTTCCTTGATGCACTTATAACAGTCTATTAAGAGGACTCGTATATAGGCCTACTCGTAGGCTTAGTTGCCTATGAATAATAGGGCCTAAGACTTCCCGGTTCTTTCCCGTTATCCGGACCCCAGTTGAGGAATGGTGCAGTTGGCGTTAGGGTTATGGTTAGGGTCAGGTTCCCGATCGAAAAGCCATTACACTTCACTGGGGTCCGGATAACGGGAAGTACCGACTTCCCTTCAGGGTTTAATCTAGGCCGTTTCCGGGGGAATTGCCCTTTTTCCCGGAAATTTCAAATTCCCAGGAAATTTTGGCATACTACTACATCAACTAACAGCAGCCCTCTAGCTGACTTCCTCCTGGCCTTGTCAGTCCCCCCCACGGAGTCCAGAGTTTAGATTAAACACTGTTTCCCTTATAGTGGACCCTCACTAACGATGGAAGACAGAACGTGGACAGGCTTCAAACAAGTTCGAGTACCCAAATACTGTGTCTAGGCACTGAATCCATTTTTAAAAAAAGATATAGGGGGGCCTAGGCCTAGAGCTTTTTAGAAAAGCGCGAAGACGAGCAACAAAGACGGTCAATGGATGCAATAATTTAAGCTACAAAAAGACTCCAACATTGTGGATTGACAACAATTGAAAAGTTATTATTTTTGCTTTAGGCAACTTTAATTTAGGCCTAACTATTTTAAGCACATGGCCTAATCATTTAGTTTTATCAGATTGTCATTTGCTTGATTTGTATAAAACCATATTGTGATGAGCTGAATAAATAGGCATAAAATAATACTAATAACAAATAGGCCGACTGATGAAAAAAATTAGAATCGCATCACTAAAGAAATTGAGATATTTTAAATACAGGAGACTGTAGTTGAATGCGACATTCAAAATTTTTGAAAAATCAATTTTATTTTAATGTAAAAAAACAAATCAACGCACAAAACAAAACCGAACATTTTGAGAACATCAGATGCCAACAATCTGCGACGGCAAAACAGAAAACGTGGGTCACCAATACGCCTTCGGGGATTTAGATACGTTAACAAACACATGCACACGAAACAACAATCAATTTGATTTGAACATCGGGACTCCAATGCCACTGGCCTCTGGGTGTGTCTTTCTTAGTATTATCCAATATAGCAAAAACTCATTTCTGGTTTCTATATTGCATGCCTTCGGGTTATCACAAATATTGAGCAAGACGTCTATTTATTGCTGAAACTCTCTGACCCTTTTGGATTGCGTCTGATCAAGGAAAACCTAGCCTCATCTGTCTATGAATAAATGGAAGCTCACAGTCAAAACTCAAAACTGCCTAAATACAAAACAAATTAGAGGAGCTATTAACTGTAAAATATTAACAGAAATTGTACACAATATATGCTTTGAAATGTTACAAAACGACAGCAAAAAGTCTAATTTTGTTCAATCTGTGATAAGCAGCTCAATGTTTAGAATGGCTAGACAAAGGCCTAACCATGCACGCCATTCAGTTTAAAATCTTTTGAGAAAATTGCGTTATATTATGAACGATCCCGTAGCAACATTGATGAAGCAGTGGGTCGACTTAAAATGCCGGACTATAAAATCAGGACGTAAAATTGAGGATGCAGGAAAAAATAAAATTGAAATTAGGACAAAAATGACGGACCAAGTGGCAGGGCATGAAAATCTGGACTGGAAAACGACGGACCAACTTTGTTATGAAAATGCAGGACTGGAAAATGACGGACCAAGTGGCAGGCCACTTTACATGATGACATAACAATGATAGAAGGACGTTTTTAAATGGTCAGCAAATTGCAAATATAAAATGTTATAATCTATCGACAAAACGCCAAATAAGAAAACTAATAAGTGCTTTTTGTTTAATTGGCGCCATTTGGATTTTTAAATATGGCTATGAACTGACATTTCTCGCATATCTGTTTTCTCTCCACACAAACACAAACAAACACACACAGACACATACACAAACACACCCTATTAATGGAGGGCGACGGTTGCAGAACGTTTGATACACGTTTTTGTATGTGACAAATTTTTTCTCCTTTTTTGGCTACGCGCCGTTTCTTCCCCGTTTGACGTAACTTGTTTTCGGATTTAAATTGATAACTGTCAGAGCGAGTTAACGCACACATAACCACTGAACCACGCTCCCATGCTTAAAACCAATCACTTTCCAGACCAGCGTTTTCATATAGGCATACGTCATTTGCCTATCCGCGACACTAACTGCTATGTCAGGGCATTGCCCAATTTGTCGTCAATTGACATTAAATGCATTTGTATGTTTAATTAGTTTTTCCGTTCACTGTGCAGTTAGTTTATCCTAGAATTTCCGCTCATTTCCTTTTTTGACAGATATTTAGTAGCCAAAATAACCTGAGTGTTGTTTTATCTTGCTATAGTCTTTATTTCTATTTCGATTAGAACTTTTCAGTATATGTTTTCTAGTTGCTGATGTCATAACATTTAAAATAGTTAATTATGTGGATTAGTTCTAATGCAATAATTAAAATGGCTTAGCATTAATGCAATACTTTAAATGTTAGTCTGCGACATTCTACCAGTTTTATATGTGGAATGCCATTACTATTTGGTTTTTTTACCTTCAAAATTGAGATACTTATGTGCTAATTGCCTTCTTATACACAATTTTTATTGATTATTCCTGATCACAGTTTTTCACTTTGGATACATCTCTCGTTAAGACCTACTCCCTAAGCCTGTCCTTAGTCATTGGCACTAGTTTTTCGGCAGTAATAATTAATTTGCCAGTCCTGCATTTTCAGGCCATGCCATTTGGTCCGTCATTTTCCCGTCCTGCATTTTCAGGCCATCCACTGAAAAGTCAGTTTCCAGTCCTGCATTTTCAGGCCCTCCCAAATGACGTCCGTCATTTTCCCGTCCTGCATTTTCAGGCCATGCCACGTCACGTCATTTTCCCGTCCTGCAAATTCATGACGTCACAACGGGCCGACCCCCGTTCTGCATTTTCAAAAGTCGCGTCATTTTCGTCCTTTTTCATTATTTATTTTTGCTTCTGTCATTTTCCCGTCCTGCATTTTCATTATTGTGATTTTTGCGTCCGTCAACCCCGACAAGCAAAAAGACGTTATAGTTGATTTTTTTCCGTCATTTTCCCGTCCTGCATTTTCCTGAAAGCGCTCCCGAAGGTCAACGGGTTCAGCGTAAATTGAGGATGCGAAATAAAATTGAATTTAGGTTAAAATTAACCCCAACCTGTTTTAAAAACCGAACTTTGTTATAGCGTACCGGTACAAACCGGTTTGTAAATTTACCGAGATATTCGCTCGAGGTGAAACCGTTATAGGCACTAAAAAATACAGTAGCACATCACAGGGGACTGTACATTGCCATACGTTATAACAGAATGTATGCTATAACCGAGTCCCTTACAATGAAGTCCGACTCTAGTTTGTCACATAAAATTTTTTATTGCATGTTAGATCCAGTACTACAGTAGACTTTAAAATTTAAATAAATATTTATAATTACATTTGTCAACTCTTTTTGTAACCAACTGAACTACAGAAAAATTGAGGGTAATGCTTGAAAACACACAAATAACATGGCTAAATGTTTCAGCATTTGCTTCTTTGGTTTCTCCTGTTTTCTAATAGAACCAGTGGCGGCTCTAGGATTTGGCAAGTGGGGGACCGTTGGGGTGGCAACTTCTAATCATGGGGGGCCAACCATTTGTTGTTTAATGTATGTAGCATTAAGTATAGGGTCCCAACTGGAGAGGCACTGGGGGCCAGGCACTCAATAGGGGCACGGGCCCCCCTGGCCTCCCCCCGGTGGAGCCGCCACTGAATAGAACTAGTTCTTGATAAGAGTCAGACAGTGGCAGACTTATGATTAAACCAACCTTTTAAAAGTCACCTAATGCTTTTATCTCAAGTGAAACTAATGTTAGCAAACCAGCATTGATACCTTATCTAAATGGCTTAAGATCAAATTGAACGCTCCTTAGAAATCAGAGTTATCTAATATGTAACAGAAAACTTTCCTATTTGTCAATGTGATTGCTTCAATATTTGAATGGCAATCAAATAAAAGATTACAAGACTCTGATAACGTGAAGTGCCTAACTCAACATTTCTGGCTGTTACAAAGTGCAGGCAGTTCGAGGTTGAGTAGTTTGGCAGATACGCGATACCTACGGATCCTGAGGAGGTTTATCAATAGGGTTATTTGAATAGATGCCATTAGATGTTCATGCTCTATAGGCCTTTCAATGCCGATATAGGCTAATCCATATCTTAGTTGCCCGATAGGGCCAAACTTTCATACAACATGAATCTGCATGTACATGCATCTGTTTCTTTTCCAAACTGACAGGTATAATAAGGCATGCAAAGTATCTAAGTGTTTCATGAGTATCAAACTTGATAAGTCATTCAAATGACTACAGGCAGAGCTGCAGGGTCTAAAAATGAATTGCTTAAGAAAACTACACAGTACAGTGTTGGACACGGAAGAGGTTGAGGCGATTTGCCCGCTCACATCATACAATTGGTGCCAACTCCTACACTAGAAGTTACAAGTGTTGTTTTACAAGAGTTCAAAATTGACTACCATTAGGCACATCTGGAGCTTTGAAGATGAATTTCATTACAGGTAGTGATGAGATTTTCAAAATTCCTCTGTAATATTATATATATATATATATATATATATATATATATATATATATATATATAGAGAGAGAGAGAGAGAGAGAGAGAGAGAGAGAGAGAGAGAGAGAGAGAGAGAGTCCTGCCACCGAGAATATAGATTGCAAACTACAACAATATTAAATACTGATTAATTACTTACAAGTAGATTCAAATGTTCCTCCAAAGCTGTGTCCTGCCACATTGCCTCCTGCTCAATAGTAACACATGCAGCATAAGTATAAAAGAAAGTAAAATCTCGTGAATTACGCAGTAGTACCAAAGTAGCTGCTAAGTTATATTGTCAAATCCTTAAAAGAGTAGGCTACTACTGCCTGCTTTTGGTTTAGCTCAGCTTGTTTGACTAATAATGATTATCCTTAAGTAACTGCTACAGGTTCTTTTGTGGCTTGGCTATATCAAGATATTTGGTTTTTAAGGCTGGTACTGATTAAAATTTTCTTGTTAAATTCGATTAATTGGAAATATTTTAATTGATTAATTTCGGCTAATAATTAAATATAGTTTTTAACTGATCTGCTTTAATACTTTGTAACTCTACATTAGTATACTTTGCCATATGCAGCCAGTTAGTTTAAAAACAAAATGTTTGATCAACTCTTCCCTTTAATGCATAACTGCAACATTGCTTTCATTACTCGCCATTGTTGTTTACTATCTGAATGGAAAAAAATCTAGTAAGCTACATAGTATTCAAGTAAATAGGCAACCAAAATACTAAAAAAATTAATCGAAAAAATTATCGATTAAAGAATATTTAATCATTCAGAAATTTTAATGATTAATCAATTAATTAATCGTTAATATCAGCAACCCTAGTTTTTTTATTTAGCAACTATTCTGCTGCAACAGTAGCCTGCATCTGTGTGCAACTGATTTTTGCAATATTACATTCACACATAAGAGGGACAAAACAAAGCTTTAAACCCTTGCCAGTGTTTTAGTTTACCCTCCCCACAAATTTGATTATTCACTGATTCTGTATTAGTTCCTGATTGCCTTGTTCCATTTTATTAAGTAGGTATATGCAGTACGAACCGTCACAAAATATTTTGTCTGCAATTCAATAAAAATCTTAAAAGTTCTACAACAGTCTCCATAATCATTTACGTAGATGAAAACAAAATTATTAACAACAACCGACAAACTCTTTGCTAGATTTCCATTTGGACGAAATAATTATTCCAAAGATCTCAGACAAAGTCATTCATTCTGTGGTCGTGGTGTGAAACAAACATCCCTGATAAAATAAAATCCACTCTCCAAACCAGAAAATGTGTGAACAAATTACTTCTGCGACCAGTCTCTCCTCTCCCTGGAAGTATAACTGGGACTGTGTACAGCGGGCGTCAGTAGGAAGCCTTTCCAAATGCTTTGTCACCTAACTGCCGATGATGACTCATTCGCTGTGAATCTACGCCCGTAAAACGAAACGATAACTGGATTGATAGCGAAGAACAAAACAGCGGCGGGCGATCGTTAATTCCGCTATGATATCCAACGCTGCTGTCTCTCCATTCCCGTAATGGACTAATGGGATATATACAAGTACGAAGGCAACGGCGAATCGCCGTTTGTCACTTGAGACGTCAGGCTCAATCGAAATGCCTCTGCGCGAGCGAAGCAGGGCTCCAGCTGATGGCTGACTCTGGCATTGACAAATACCAGATAGACCAGACCAAAAACGGTAATGCATGGACTACTAGAATTCTAGTAGTCCTTGGGTAATGTCGTCGTCGTGAGCGCTGATACTCTACTCGACCGACACTGACCGCGGGCGAGACCGTTTCCTATTTCGGGGTGACGTTTAAGTGGCTTTGAACTCAGATTACCACAAGGTGGGAGAGAAACATAAACTATTTCTCATGATTTCAATGGTATCGCAATTATTGACGCAATATATGTCCATCTAAGAAATGGAACTACAGTGTACGTAATTACAGTAAGAATTGATGAATTGGTAAATAGGTCCAGGATACTTAGAGTTAGCTTTCATTTAATGAGACGGATCGTGTCGGTGACAGAGTTTTCTTTCTTACGAATGGCTTTCATGTTGCTTCTGACGTTTCCACAATACAAACCTATCCCAGATATTACAGTATATATAGATTGATTCACAGGGCAACAACAACATTTATAAAGGGTCGCTTATTATTTACCAACTCTGCACCCATTCAATAAAAATTTCATTCAGAACGCCATACATATCCTCTTAGCTCAGCTGTCTACAGCCACCTAGGGCCTGATCAAGAAACTATTATCCAGAAGCAACAAATAAATAGGCCCTACACTTAAACACCACTCCAACAATGGTTGTCATAAAACACTTCAGCTGCAGTGAGGAAGAAAATAAGTGCCGTTAATGACTTCTAATGACATAGCCACAGTGGCGTAGCGTGACTTTCGGGGGGCTCAGGGGCATCCTTGATATGGGGGCCCCTATAGGCTAACATAGATTACACCGTTTTAAAAATAAGGTTTACTCCCTAATTCAATAATTACTCACTTTGTAGCAATAATATTGAAATAGTAGTAAAATGTAAAAATAAATCATTGTTTAGTAAGTTGCAACCACTCTTCGAGGGCCCCCTTCTTCCGGGGCCCGGGAGGCTTTCTGCAAATTGCCCCCTCGCCAGTGGCGTAGCGAGGAAGGGGCAATGGGGTCGAAGCGCCCCAGGCGGCACTTGCCCTATGGGCGACATTTTCGGGTTTTGTATAGGCCCCTATAGGCGTACATACACGGCGATCTTTGTTTGCTTGCAAAGATTTGTCTCATGTTCAATGAAGGGGCGGCACCAATGTGCCAGGGCGGCATTTTTCGGTTTTAATGAAGATTAAAAATGCGCCGACTTTTTGCTTGTCAGGATTTTAGATCTTTCGTGTGTTGTGTTTTTTCAACGCGAAAGGCGGAACTTTTTTATTTTTCGCCCCAGGCGGCACTTTGCTTCGCTACGCCACTGCCCATCGCCCCCCTCAACGTTACGCCACTGCATGGCCGGTGTTATAGCCTTATAGGATATGTACCAAATGAAATAACACATAAGTTATGAAAGAAACTGACTAAACAGCTTATAAGTGTTGGATAAATTTAAATGTACAACATGGCTAGTATTTGACTTTTCAAAAGGACATTGAGGATCAGACTACTCTCACCTCAAACCTTTTGCCCTTCGGTGAGGGTAGGATGACTAACGCTAGTACCATAAATGTTGATGCCAAAACTTATTTCATTATCTGTAAATGCAGTTCAACTAATTATATCACAAGGGTCTGTAAATTGCGTACAGTTGAGTGAGAGTGAAGTGGCTTGCCTTTGCAAAGTCCAACTGTACAATTTGACATATCAAGGTCGCTGCCTTCGCAGACCTGACCGCCATTCTGAGGAGCTGGACTGTCGCACTGTCTTCGCCGATGCTGTCTGCAATCTAAGCTGCACTTTGACCACGATGACCACGTTGACCACTGACCATCCACTAAAGAAAACAGTCTCATTTGGAAACTACTGCAATACTGGAAATTTCTTTGACATAATTGAAATATCAATATTAGCTATAAATATAAACACAGGACAGAGTTTTGCACACTAAACGATGTCACAACAGTACAGGCAAACCATTGAATGAGTCAGACTGCAGGTGTTAACAATAATTGAAAATATAAAAAACAATCGAGATCAAAGTGACAAAATTAAAATCACCAACAGGTAGTTACAAAGAGGAGCACGCACAATACTAAACAATAGACTCCACATGTTCACACTTGACAAATTTAAATGTATTACAATAGCTAACAGAAAGCAAGTTGTTTTACAAATGTATACTTGCAGAACCTGTATAACTTATCTAGGATGATGCATTACCACATACCTGTTTCATTTTCCATCCTCAGGAGGTTGCATTTACTGTGAGGTGTATTGGAGGTGTATTAAAGTGTTAAGGCCATTGACTGATTTGCAAGTGCAAAATATGGATATCTTCTAAACGATTAAATAATGAGAACCCAGTTCTTAGTTCATAAAACCCTTTGCAAAAGCTCTTTAGTAATTAAAACTACTTTAGGCCTAGGCTGCGGGCAGCATTGCAAATGTCATTATGAAGATAAAGAGAGCAAAATTGCTTCCAGCACCAAAAAAAGTAAAGTGCAGAGGTACAAAGAGAGTCCTTGTGAATCTGCTCTTCTATGACCGATCTATTCACATCCGAACATGCGATAACATTCAAGACGCAAACAAATGACATGAAGCATTCCTCTATCGATGTTTTTGCAACAAAGTACCGAAGAAAAGAGTAACATTGTTGTGAATTAGAAACCTGAGTGCATGTTACTTACTTACCTTCATGGCCTATGTCCCAAAAAGTCAGTCGCACAAATGAGTACATGAAGTGAATTAGCACTATAATAGTTACATGCAAAGTCATATAGGCATATATAGCAGAATGAATAGGAGGCTATCTATTGCTGCACTGCGGACTAGTAATCCTCATCATAAAAGTAATGCACAGTAAAACCCCATTGGCACACGATCGGATAATACTGACCCTTGTTTAACAAGAATCATTTTTTGGACCAGATGAGGCTCTAAGGTTTCTTCCAACTTAGCTAACACAGACTTTCTGCTAATATGTAAGCTTTTTCTGATCTCAAGAAGTGCTAATGAGGTTTTACTGGAAATATCTGAAAAGGTTCGTATAATGTACCGAAAAAATCATTCATTAAGCCATATATTCTCATCAGAAATAGAAAGCATGATTTTCTGACATTCTCCGCGTTAAGAAGGCTTCAGGTTTGAAGATTCATGAAACATTCACCAATATAAAGTTTAATAAAGTTTGCCTTGTTTCCTCATTGACACATTTGTAACTGCATCAGTTTGGAAACACTGCACTTGCGCTGCACGCAAATGAACAGCTATGGCACGACCTACTCTATTATGACAAAGCACCTAACAATGTTACACACATACATTCATATGTGTGTGTGTAAAAAGAACGAAAATAAGTATTGTTACTCTACACTAGAAAGAAAATATACTATAATTAAAAGAAACTGCTCTTAACCCGATATATATATATATATATATATATATATATATATATATATATATAGTGTCTCAGAGAAGAACACCTCAGCAGAAAAACTATGATTTTTAAAATTTGCTAAATATATTTCTATGAAATTTGCAATACGTGTACAGCACATTCCCCACCTTTCTTTATATTTTCATATCATTTGCACGCAATCTTGCCATTTTGTGAGAAATAGAATAACAATAGAAACAGTAAACAGAATCAACAGACAAAATTGTTGGATTGGATTCA
The DNA here is from genome assembly GCA_018105865.1 of Metaphire vulgaris. Classification (NCBI taxonomy): domain Eukaryota; kingdom Metazoa; phylum Annelida; class Clitellata; order Crassiclitellata; family Megascolecidae; genus Metaphire; species Metaphire vulgaris. The sequence goes on along the minus strand of CM030839.1, from coordinate 6,071,441 downwards.
GCTTAAGCCGTTCCAGCATGGCTCCCCAGACATGATGATAGTCGAGGGGATTGAGGTCTGGACTATTTGGCAGCCAAGAGTTTTTGTCAATGAGTGTGGTCTAGAGGGAAGAAGTCACAGATTGCATGCAGTCGTCTGCTTGTTGAGCGAGCTAAGTTTGCTCCACATGTCATAGTATCAGCACTGATTCAGCAGGAGTTTGTTTCCAGGGAAAGGAAAGGTTGCATTTTGTTGACGAGAAAACAAAGGTCAATGCAGTGGCGGCTCCACAGGGGGCCCGTGTCCCCCTATTGAGTGTCTGCCCCCCCCAGTGACCCCCCTGTTGGGACCCTATACTTAATGCTACATACCTGGTACCTAACAAATGGTTGCCCCCTCATGATTAGAAGTTGCCACCCCAACGGCCCCCCCGCTTGCCAACTCCTGGAGCCGCCACTGGATCGATGCAAACTAATACATGAATAAGCTATTTCCGAAATTGGTGGAGGATTGTAAAATTTGCTGGGTAACAACTTCTTATTTCGGCAAAATGGCGCACTGGCTCACAGAGCGAAAGTCACACAAAAATGGCTTTGTGAGAACTGCACCGACTTCATTGACAAAAACTCATTGCGTGTGTTGAAGCTGAAGAAGGGCATTTTGAATATTGCAGTAATTAATAAATAATCATTAACAAATTACGACCGATGATCATCTTGAGCAATAGTGTTTTTAAGTTGAAATTTTTTGCAATCAAAAAAATTTTGTCTGTTGATTCATAAGAATCGAAGTTTGACTTTGATATCTCACAATATGGCAAAATTACATGCAAACGAGATGAAAATATAACTAAAGGTGGGGAAATATGTGCTGTATATGTATTGCAAATTTGATAGAAATATATTTAGGAATTTTTAAGAAATCAGTTTTTCCACTGTTCTTTTTCTGAGACACCCTGTGTATATATATGTGTATATATGTATGTATATATATATGTATATATATATATATATATGTATATATGTATGTATATATATATGTTTGATATGTTTGATATGTTTGATATGTTTGATATATATGTTTGATTATATATATTATATATATATACTCAAACTTAATTACCTGACATAGAAGCGTTTTGCACACTAGGCAAGTCACACAAATGATGCGTTTGTCAAATAGGAAATTAAGCAGAAAACTATTTACCAAAACATGAAGGAAATTCGTGAAAACTCTTTCCTGTTCAATGCAATCTGATAAACTGAACTCAATCTACTTCACCCTTAGGCTAAAGTCACGGACATTTGATCAGATAAGTGTCGATGGTGGATACATCGAATCCTTCCAAAATCAAACGCAAAGTGCCATCATTTACCACCAATCAGAAGTTAAAGACAAAACCGGGCAAACATTCCATTTACTGCCGACCGTTTCTGGTTGGAAATCGAATGAAAGAAATCAGAGATTCTGTTTACAAATCGGTGAAAGTTGGTGCCCAATGCGATCGAAGCTCCCGATAAGGCGACTTCTCGGTTGATGAATAACAACGCTTGATGGCGCTGATATCGCGGGCCACGTGTAGCAGTCAGGACGGGGGGGGGGTTCGTAAAATAGAATGGTTTGCTGGCGATATTACAGAAACGTCAAGAGATATGGAAGTGGAAGTCTTCCGACATTGTTTCGATTCAATAAAGATGCAATCAAGATAAACAAACCGATGCATTTGCCGTCCCATGCAAGTCAAACATCTTTAATGCGACCCTCATAACTTATCCGTTGCGCTGACCACATTATTCACATGGGAATCACTTTAAAAAACCATGCTCACTTTTTTACACGAAGGCAGTTTATTTTTAAAAGTTATCATCAAGATTATCATCATCATCATCATCATCATCATGATCACTATCATCATAGTTACTGTCACCTCCAATGGAGAGCAAAGTCTGGTCACAATAATCTAAGATGCAAGGTTTATGTTCGATTTCATAAAAGTCTTTATCAGTCAATTGGTTAATATCAGTAGAACTGCATTGAAGCTCACAGAAGCAACATGCATCGTTTCTTACGACATGAGCGCCCTGTGATGTCTCAATGTTAGTGCATCAGAGGGACAGAGCTCTTCGATCAGTGAGCAATGGTTCACTGTTTCTGCAATGAAGCAGTTGCTCACTGAGCAACAGCCATTTCATTGCACTTAATGGCACTGTTCCCTCCAACCATGACAGCAATAACAAAAGGCAAGTGAATAATGTCTCATTAGATACAGGTCTTTTTGGTTTTCCAGCAACTAAACATGCCTAAAGAGTACTACTAAATCTCATTTATTATATGCTGCTACTTTGTTCCCACTGCCAAGGGAATTACAATGATGACAGTGATGACAATGACAATAGATGACAATTTTTATAGGCAAAACATACTGACACGTAGTGAATGAAAAATCAGTAAATGATGATAATGGTGACAATAATTATGATGACAGCTATAGTGATGACGACGACAATTATGATGATGATGCATGTCAAACAAACATCAAGAAAAAGCAAGTGATCACTTTATGTGCTCGATTTGGGGGGGGGAATTAAGAATTTAGAGCATTAGACTAGTCTACAAATTTTTGAAATCCCATGCAAGCGTGGCAGAAATGAAAGCCAAGAGGTATATTCAGTGTGGCATTTCTAGAGGGAAGAGGAACTCCTAGTCACTGCTCACTGACTTTGCAGTGGGATGTATCATGATGTTATTAACTTAGTTTACTAACTTATTCAACACAATGAAGCAATAAAGAATTCTTTGCCCTCCTCTTGTCTGACTCTCAAATAGGCTACTGCCCTGGGTATCCGTGCATCTGGACAAATCTTTGCCAATGATACATTTTTGCATATGAATAGTGTGAATAGTGAATATCGTTTGGCACTACAACAATAAACCAGTGAAATTTCCCAGGTATACAGATTCGGTCGAAATGCGTGCCTTAGGGATTGTGACGGCACAGAGAATCCGTGTCTGTGATGCTCATCTGGAATGCCTTTGTTGCACCAGAGAGACGTCATCGTAGGGAATATGGAAGACGACTTTGTCTGCACTCGGACATCTGGATTTGCATAAGTCTTGTTTTTTTAAAATTTCTTTATCAGTTTGGTGTATTGTGCATGCGTGTTTCAAAGAAGAAAATAATTGGCGGTAGATTCATTTCATGTGCACGGTCCGTTTGGGAAACCAAGTTCTTTCGGTGATCATGGATGATCTGCCATTTGGCGTCAAATTTAAATGAATAAAGTGAAAAGTAAATCTGCATCAACTCTCAATTCCCCCTAAATCTGGCACCATGAAACAGTCAGGAACAAAGGAAACCAAGAGCAGAACACAAGCCCAACAAGCATGACATTAGATAACCAGAAATGGTTTTTCATAAATTACTAAATACGAGTCTTTTTTTGGTTAAGCTTTCTTTCATTAATCGGTGAAATCAGACAAATTACAGAACATTGCTCTTCTTTTAATTATGACAATGACTAGGACGACGATGACGATGACGACGACGACGACGACGACGATGATGATGATAATCATCATTAGCGTCGCCACGGGGGGCAAATGGGGCAACTGCCCCCAACCTGCCCCAGACCACCTACCAGATTCGCGCAAATCCGGTGAGAAAGTTTTTTGTGGAGGGGGGTAGGGGTGGGTAAGGAATCTGACACGCCAGACCCCTTTGCCCCAAACCAAAAATTCCTGGCGACGCCACTGATGATAATGATGATGATGATGATAATGATGATGATGATGATGATGATGATGATGATGATGATGATGATGATGATGATGATGATGATGATGATGATGATGATGATGATGATGATGATGATGATGATGATGATGATGGTGGTGGTGGTGATCATGGTGATGTTGCAGATAAAGTAAACAGATTCATCAAATAACTTATAAAATAAACCACAATTATTTACTATGGCCGTCGAAATTGTTGCAAAATGATAACAGAGACGAATTAGATTATTAGATACAGTCATTGTGATGGCTGCAGTATAGCCTAAACGCTGATGTAGCAAATACAGAAGTGCAACTAAGCGATGCCCTTTCAATTGACCCTCTTTTTAGTCAAAACGCTTAGTAACTGGGAAAGAATAATACCTGCACAAACAATGTTGCAAGCGGCTTTATGAAGCGGCTCACCAGGACACAGGTTGCCTCCGTTCAGAGGAGCTGGATTGTTGCAAGAGCGCATTCTACGCTGGCTTCCCTTTCCACACGTAACACTACACTCACTCCATTGACTCCAGGTAGACCAACCGCCATTCACTACAAATCGCACGAGAAGATGATGAAAGAATTTTCCAACAAATAAAACGTAGGCATATTACACACATACACACACACACACACACACACACACACACACAAACACACATTGTATATATTAATACTGTTATATATACTGTATATATGTTACAATATGTAGGCCCTATATAATATGTATTTGCTTCATGACCATAATTATTTGCATTTCACCCAAATGTTTAAATTCTGCTGGATACAACTCAGTTTTGATGATGGTCTATGAAAGGAATATTTCGACAACATTTGATCAAAATTTCTTGAAATAGGCCTACACATTTTCAGTCCACAGCCCTACAGCGGATGTTCCAGAAGCATTGTATCTCTGGTCATTGCTCTTAAGATGCATGTCTATTGAGAACCGACATCAAACAAACCTCTCCATTAACCAGAGGCTTAGCCATGGTTTCGGAATGCGTGTGGACAATGACGCCTGACCCTGACACGTTCAAGTAAAAAAATTCAACAAGCAAAACTGGTCAACAATAATATCTTGGTTCTGAGCTTTAATGCTCTCTATCACTTCTGTTGCAATCATCCTAAGACCCCCTCTCCCGAAAAATGTCTTGACAGTTTTGCTCAAGTCTTATGACGGATCCCAGCCAGAGCAGAATAGGGGTCCGGCCCAGGCCATTTTTTATGTCCGGCAAGTAGGCCTACTGAAATGGCCACATTTACGCAGGCATTAGACAAACAATTTGTCATTTTGTCGTTCTCTTGGAGAAGAATGATACCAAGTGATAAAGAGCAGAGGAAGAATAAAACACTGTCCCGGACACTGAGGTGACTGAGGACTACTCAAATCAAGATCTCTGACCTTTTTGCTTGTCAGCGCCTGGAAGAAATAATAGACACAGGAAGATGACCTTTTCGCTTGCTTGTCAAGGGCAAATAGAAGAAAGAAAGATTAAGATGACCTTTTTTGCTTGTCAAGATTTTTCGAAGTTGGTCACTGGGTCAAAACCAAACCCCTTCCGGAAAGCCTGCTACGCTGGCGTAGCCAGCATTTTTCGGAATAGGGGCGGCACATCGACGTTCCAGAGGTTTTCAGGTGAAAAAAGTGTTGACGAGCAAAGACAAACGTCGTTGTGTGAAACACCAGCACCACTTTAATCTTCTTTCGTTCGTTCTGTGTGTGTGTGTGTGTGTGTGTGTGTAGGTTTGTTTATAGACGCGTCCGTCATTAGACGATGGGCGTCTGCCATGGTCGTTCGTTCTCTTTTCTTACAATTTATATAGCACCTGCCAATACTTTATCTCTCATTTGTGTACCCCTATCTTGGTGGATGCCCTGGGCCGGTACCCCCACCGGTTCCCCTTTGACGTCTCCAAAGTGTATCCTATTACACCCGAGTAACCCACACAATGAGTTTGCACTAATTACAAGATTAAGTACAGTATAAGCATTCCATTGTATATAAGTGCTTCACGTCCAGAGCTGGGCAATTGGCGCAATTGGCTTTGAGTGACTGCCTGCATTAGCGTTCCGTCGACGTCATTGATGGATGACGCGTCATAACCGACGTCTCCATTACATCATTAGACGTCATTGCACCGCAGGGATCGGCGATAGAGACCGAGCAGCGGCCATCGCTCCCCGCGGGGGTCAGCGGGACACACTTGCGGAAAATTGTATACACCTCGACATGTATACAGGATCGACGCTGTCAATGGCCGAACATACATGTCGACGGAAAACATTCTCCGACGAACAACAACCAGCATTCGCCGGCGATCAGTATGACAACGACAACAGCAACAACAGCAAGTTAGCGATGTTGATGTTACTGCAACTGATGATGATGATGATGATGATGATGATGATGATGATGATGATGATGATGATGATGATGATGATGATGATGATGGTGATGATGATGGTGGTGGTGGTGGTGGTGATGATGGTGATGATGATGGTGGGGGTGGTGATGATGATGATGGTGGTGGTGATGATGATGGTGGTGACGACGACGACAACGCTCACATCATTCAGGAATTATTGTAGTGCACGAAATTGCGAGAACAATAATCCGTGTATTTCTGTTAGAAACCACCATGTTGTTGGTCACTGAGGATTTTATATAGCCTATGCAAACTGCCAGACTCTGAATTTACATTTACAGTATAGGGTTTTGACGGCCTATAGAAGCAATGGACACACAATGACTAAAGAAGATCATATTGCTTATTGTTTCAATTGATATAGCACCTTAATATAATGCACTAGGCATAAATCTAAGGCAATACTAATTCTGTATTTAGCATAGATTTAGCATGTGATTAGCATCCTCCTACAAACTGGAGTCTTTATTCTTGGTAAGCAGATAATCTTTTGACTTCACTGCTTACGCCAAGAAAGCAGCATGACAAGGCGGAGGAAGACTGGACGAATTGCACCAAACATATTAAGCGAATGCATAGGAGATCTATGATCATCTGGTAAGAATCAAATTATTATTATTATTATTATTATTATTATTATTATTATTATTATTATTATTATTATTGTTGTTGTTGTTGTTAATTATTATTATTTCTAGACAATTTCTCGAGCGCAGTAAACAAGGCTAAGGCCTACGACAAAATGCTCTTTGACATATATCATTTAAATCCTATACTAAATAGGCGTGTTTTTAAGTTCCTAAGAGAGCATAACATGTTCTGACATAAAAGCTCAGCTCTGCACAAAGCCTTATGCTGATCACAAAATATGAGGACCTGACCACCGCTTTTCAAAATATCCTGTTTCCATCACTGCGTAAACCACACGTTCCCTAGGCTCCCTACATGCAATAGTAGGCCTACTACTCCTTCAGGATTTTGAATGGTCTTGAGCCCTTGGCCGTGCCGTCTCATCCAGCCTCGTTTCTGTAATGCCTGGCCCTTGAAGGGCTGTCAACTGAAAGATGTCGGCAAACGATGATGAAAGTCACAGTGCTGGTTGCGGCCCAGGGATATTTTTACACCCCCTAACACATCCCCAACATCACATCAATCTGAGACCGACACCCCCCCCTCAACGCTTCCCCCATCTGAGCCTGGGATGGGATGACCTTTTTTGCTTGTCAGACTTTTTCAGCAGGACGGCAGAGGACCCCCAGAATATACCCACGCCCCCCAAATTGATAATCCGAGAAATAACCCTGTTGCCGCTGCAGCTCAGATGTAAAAGAGGTCAGAAAGGAGATTTTGCAACTCTTAATAAGCAAAAGCAACCCTCCAAATTAGTGTAATATTCTTAAATATCCTAAACACTCTCCAAATATTTCTTCGAAATTCAACATCTAACATTACAATAGTATATGCAACTTGATGCAAGCAATGTAGGAAAATATTTTCATTTAAATCTAATAAATGGCATTTCTTAAGGAGAGATTTGGAGATCAGATGCCCATGAATTTAAAAATTGGGGTTGAATTCTGGCCAGTAAAAGAAATTAGTTTCTAAATTTGTTAAGTATGGGTCTCGTTCTTTCACAACACTCTGTCGCTCAGCATGGAACCTACGTGCGATTTTTGCAGTAGCGAGCAGAGGGGGCCGGTGGGGCGGTGGCCCCTGGCATCCACCAGATAGGGGCATCCAAACAGACTTAGCGAACTTTTTTGCTCGTCAACACTTTTTTTACGCGAAAACCCTCACACGTTATCGATTTGGCCGAGGGCATCCACACCAAATAAGGGCATCAAAATTATTGTCTTGGCGACCTTTTTTTCAGTGATGGGCAAATAAACTTTAACTAAACTTTTTTGGGCATCAAAATTATTGTCTTGATAACTAATTAAAAGCAGTTTAACCTTTTAAGGCTTTTTTCACTCGTCAGCACCTAACGGCTAACACCCAGGTGGCGGGGGGGCACTGAAATTAAAACTTTTAACTATTAGGCTAAAAAAATGTCAGTTTAACTAATGTCCCCCCAACCAGGCGTCCACCGCTTTTGGCACGCCACTGGATTTTTTATTCCTCCGTCTTTTTGGCACGCCAATTTTTATTCCTCCGTCTTTTTCACAAAGCACGTGAATTTTATCTGCATGTCTTCTCACTGTCATATTTGGGGATTCTATTTCATCTGAAACCTCGTCGTCCTTTAACCTCTCTTAGTTCAGCTTGCTATTCGTGGCGAATAAACTGCTCGGAAATACTGAGAAATTTTCAGAAACGTGAGCAACTGTCAATCACATATTTTTTACCATGGGTGCCTAAAACAAAAAAAAATCGTTTCAAGAGCACAGTGCGTCAGAAGGGAAATGAAGCAGGTAACGGTCGCATAAACTGAGTGTAATGCGAAAATGAATAAAAAATCTTTCTCTCATCTCTGCATTTCTGACACATTCCTAACGTAAGTGCATCACTCTCAGACAGGCCCGCTGAGAGGCGGCAGGAGCAAATGCCCCGCAGGGGCCCGGCGGTCTGCAGAGGGCCTGGGCGGGTCCGCAACAAAGCTATCTCAAAGTTATCTCAGAGTTATCTAATGCAATATTGTTTATTACTGTGAACGCCGCGAGGGCGGTGCATGGGAGGGGGTCCTGTGACGGCGAAGGCATTGCGTGTTGTCTTTTAACGTCTTGAAAAAAGTCTGATAAGAAAAAGCATTTCCACTTTTGTACACTAATAACTTTTTGAGGACAAAATTTTTAGGGTGCTCTGCCCAGGGACCAGCAAGTTCTTTCGACGGGTCTGTTCTCCGATCTTAAGCACTTCGTTTAATTGAAAAGCATTTTTTGCTTAGTAGGCCTAATAGAAGTCGATTGTCATATCAGCTGAATTCCTCAGAGATAAGTCAAACTTCGTTTAAGAAAGCTTTTCAATACAATGCAAGGAAAACACGGCCGTCTCTTCGAAAGAATATAATTTCAGCTTTTAGCTCAATACTCATTTCGCATTTCGGATACTTTTAGGAGTATGTTAGAACAGTGTTTATTCTAGGCCTTCTCTTGGGTGGGGGGAATTCCCCTCTACAGTTTGAATTCCCCTCCAAAATTTTGACATTTTGGCAAGTAGTATGACCTCCCCAATGTCTTTTACCTCCAAATATTTTATATTCTCCCCCAATGTCTAGGTGGCTAGAATAGCCACTGATGTTAGAATGTCAAGAGATGCGAAATAGTACCTACCGAATACGGTCAGAATGGCTGATTCACTGAGGCGTCTGCTGGCAACGTTCTGTGCTCCGCACGTATAGTTGCCCATGTCTGAGGGTCTGGCTTGACTAATGATGAGGTTGCCTTCGTTGGAAATGATGAAGTTGATCTCTTTGAGGACGTCAATGACCTCGCCGTCCTTAGTCCAGAAGACCTTCATTAAAAGATCGCGCCATAACAGATTTGTCACTGCCAGAATTTACAATGTTCTGTACAAACCTAGATTGAGGTCATATTGGATGAATGGCCCAAAATAGGAACTCTCGGATATTACGGGAATGTCTTATAATAAAATTGTTGTCAATGAATCATAAGGAATTGAAACAACAGACAATACAGGCTGTTAAGTCGGTCGTATTGCAAGCTATTAAATCTGACTCAGTCATGTTACAAGCTCTCAAATCAGGCATTTTATTTAGCAAATGTCCATAAGCCTATATACTCTTTGGCTGGTACCGATCACTACCGGTAATTGCATCAAAGAGAACAAGTTAAAATAAAGGGAATTACTAATGCGCAAATTAAAAAACCACCCAAGCAGAAAAATGCATATATAGTTTTAATAGTGTCATAATCCAGATGATTACTATGACTAAAATAGTAACGATGATAACTTTATTAGCATTCCTATATAATACACAACATGAATTTGACCATATTGTGCTTATTTCAATGTAATATATAATAGCTCAGTTATTATATTTTTGCTCTAAAATAAATGAAATTATTAAGTGATCGTCAACAAAATCTATAATATTAAGATCCTTATCTGTATGTCTCTCTGTCTGTTACCTTCAAGCGTTCTGATTGGTTGACTATTGGTAGACGGTTTAGTCCTTACGTCGCGATGCGTTGGTGGCGATGTTCGAAGACGACGTTGCTATTGGTAACAATTGTTCGTAGAATCGTAGTTTAGCACGGTTTAGTCGAGTCATTGCAGCATCAGAGGGGTGGGCGTGCGACGACGTTGCTATTGGTAACAATTGTTCGTAGCTTGAGGAAGTTGCGCAATTTTAATTAATGTACACAAAATACGTGTACAGCGTCACAAATGGTCACAGTTGCGTGATTTTAACGTACATAGGCCTAATTATTAGGTCTACGTGGCGCAGAGCTTGGCTAGGTGGCGTATGTACAGTACATCTTTGAAATGTTGTTCAGCATGAATTCAATGATTGGGTATTAGGTATAGGTATTGGATTAGTATTATCCTGCACTGCGAGCGAAGCGAGCATCTTTCTAGTAACCATAATAAATGAGCTGAAATGCTTACCATTGATAATAGAATATGCTCTAAAATCTATTTCTTATGATCTCAAAAGTCACTAAAAGTGTTTCCAATAACAATGTAAAAATGCTATCTACACACTACACAGTGCAAATTTAAGGGTTTCATTGCATTCCTTTAATCAGCTAAGCCTGCGGTGGAGTTAACTAAAAACATGATCAAATCCTTTGAAAATCCAGATAGTGTCAGCGAAATAATAAAAAAACAGCAAATTGGCTTTTCCAGGTATGAGGGCAGGGATATTTTTACACCCTAACATCCCCAACACCCCCAATTTGAGACCGACACCCTCAACACCTGACCCCCAATTTCAGCTATGGAATGGTCTTTTTTGCTCGTCAGACTTTTGTTGGCAGAGGATCCCAAGAATTTACCGACCCCCCAATTGATAATTCTAGAAATAACCCTGTATGAGGGTCTCAAACAGCAGAGGTCACGGCGTCAGAGACCGCCTTCTTTCTATGCTGAAGAAGCAACATACAAGGTAGAGACAGAAAGACGTCTTGACGCTTGACATTTCCTGTTCCTCCTATAGGTCTACTGGTCAGCAATTTTCGGTTAATTATTCTAGCTTGAGGCATTCAAGGCATCTAAATACCTGCGTGCACATTTCATAAAACACAAATATTAAACTATAATTTAATTTCAACAGTATTCAGATTTCTAAACATCACCGTTGGGTGTGTTCTCTCAATTAGTTCAAACAGACCTCTGGAAGCGGTTCGCCGATTGGCGGCAGACACTGCAGCTGCGCAGCGGAATCCAACTCAACCGAAGTACTCAGAGGTTCTCGCTCAAACTGCTTTCGCAGATCTAAAGTACATCAGCAGATGCATTAAACGAGAATTGTAATTTTTTATATATACTTCTTTGAAGTTTGGCCTCAATTAAATTTTGAAGGACAATTAAAATTTGTTGGACATATAGTGAGGAAACATAATATGGATTGGAAAACGTAATAACAACGGGAAAAGTCAATGGACGCAGAACAAGAAGAAGACAATTAAGGATTAACATTTGCATGCTGCGTGCTCTCATAAGGAATGGAAGTGTATCCATTGATGATTGAAGGAAATGATACAATTAGCTCCCAGCAGAAACAGATGGAAGTCCATAGTCGCCACCTGAAGAAGAAGAAGAAGAAAAAAGAAGAAGAAGAAGAAGAAGAAGAAGAAGAAGAAGAAGAAGAAGAAGAAGAAGAAGAAGAAGAAGAAGCTTTGTGACGTCTAGTTCCTTACAATTTTGCACTCCTTTAGAGATGCAATTATACAGGAATGACAATGACAAGAAATAGAGAAAAGAGACCTACACAAAGAGACACAGAAAGTGATTCCCCTTTACCCCTCCCCTCAATCAGTTGACACGATCATTTAGCAAATGCCTGTAGCCTTTAATATAAGTTTCTAGTTTCTACGGCATTTGAGGCAGGGAATTCATTGTTCAGCCAACAAGCATTTTTATCTTCATATTCAACGGATTAACCTATAGACGTTTGAAAAAGAGACCAAAAACTACGGAGCTATGAAGGCAACGTTAAAACAGGGACAAATTAATCAACTTCTCCTGCAAATTTAATAAGCTGCTGTTGCTTCAGAATTGCAAAGCAGGTCTCGAAATGCTCATTATTACCACATGAACTAAAGCAAAATATTAATTTCATTCTGACGATTGCAATTACTATCTGTGCAGCAAAAACGCCAGTAAACTACCAATATTGCATCATATGAGAGAGAGAGAGAGAGAGAGAGAGAGAGAGAGAGAGAGAGACTCCAGAGCTTTCACATGATTAAACCATCCAAGAGTTGCCTCGTATCAGAAGAGCTGCTATTAAAATTAATCACTGTCATATTCTTCGGCCGAACAGTCTCAGTGCAAAGATACGGGCGCAAAAATCACGGAACACCTCGAATACAGAACGCAATAACGCCACCAGAACCTCCTCATATCGGAGCGCATTGCACCGGAGCATCACAGCTAAGGATTCAAACGGAATGGGAAAAGATAAAAGTTGCAAACAAATTATGGAATGCTCTTGGACCACAGGTGATATAACTGATAAAGCAGTCAGTCTCCTGCATATTGTGCGCCTTCAGCAGTCGCGGGTTCCTCCAGTTTCCACGTCATCTGCTGCTGCTGCAGTCCCGCTCTCAGCTCTTCTGAAGGTTCACAGATGCTCATTGACCAAGTGCAAAGCAATCAGAATTCTTCACTTTCTCATCAATTTTAAAACAGTTAAGTATTTATTGTAGTTTAGAGATAAGGAGGGAAAATCAGAAACAGTCAAAAATAAATCCATCCTTTTTACTGCATATACGAGAGTCATGCATTCCATTCAAGTTATCTTAACAGCAGCTTGAAGGATTTTTCAATCGAAGCAAAAGAAAGAATATGTGTCTAGCAGTGCTACTGATTGCAATTGATTGAACTTTTAAAGGAAATAAAAAAATTATAAAAATTTTTCAGATGCAATAAAACTTGCTTTAATAAACTTAATCCAATCTATCATTCTTTTTTAGCAGAAACTTCTCAATAAGAACACAATTTGAATAAGACTCAAAATAGAATGTTCAATTAGGCAACTTCTCTTTATGCTGTAAAGCATATATTATGTCCAAATGGACAAAAATTTAACCTAATAGCAATTTATTCTGCGGTCAGTCAGCAATGATGAAAATCAAGAAACAGCAGGGTGACAATACTTCTTCTCCTTCTTGTTCTTGTTCTTGTTCTTGTTCTTGTTCTTGTTCTTGTTCTTCTTCTTCTTCTTTATGTGTCGTCCTCTGTCAGAGGGTTGACAGTCATTATATTACATGTCTCTCTATCTTCTGCTGCTCTTTTTAGGGCTTCATAGTTCTTTGTGTTTGTCCATTCAAAGATGTCGTCCATCCAGCTTCTTCTCGGTCACACCCCTTCCCCTTGTTCCCTCTATTCTGCCTTCCATTATTATCAGTGGTAGGTCTCTGGCCGAACCAGCGTAGGACATTTTTCTTCTTATTAATTCCCGTTTCCACATTGTTGTTGTTTTGCTTCTTTCTAGGACTAGGCCTTGTCGTTTGTTACCCTGTCCATCCAGCTGATTCTTAAAATCCTTCTGTAGCACCATAATTCAAATTCATCAAGAGGTGACAATAAAACAAACCCCAGTTCAAGATAAAAATGCCACAGTTGTCAAAAGCAATGGTTCAGAGGTTTCGAGTAAAATTTCTTGCGGCATGTTCATTTAGTAGAATGTGGCGAGGGACTTCTCCACAAGAAAAACACGCATAGCTACGATTTCTTTGTGGGGTGCACTTCTAAAATACTCTTAACGTTTGTGCCAGAAAATACTGAAAACAAATTTTTGCCCACACATTTTGTTCCAATCGCCCTCTTCCTTGGTTCTCAAACAGAAAAAGGCAAATGTTTTTTTCATTATACATCAACTTATGACTGGAACTACCAGAGGTTCGTCTGCAACTCTGCATCTACGGTACCCCGTCTATGCCCATGAAAACACAACGCACCCCTCTCCATTTTGGAGTGAAGCGTATCAACAGAGCCTTAGCTAGGTGGTCCAGGGGGCAGGGGGCAAGCCGCCCCGGGCGCCGACCAGTGGGGGCGTATTTTGGATGTGAAAAAAATGTAAAAAATAGCTGTGCTGGATAATTTGTGACTTTGTCACGACTAAAAAAATGTCATCAGCCCATAAGTAAACGCTGTAACAACTTTAAAAAAGGTCATCACCGTAATTTAGGGGCGCAAAATGTAAATCTTGCCCCGGGCGCCGAAAACCCTAGCTGTACGGCTCTGTGTATCAATTGGAAAGTAAAGAATAAATCGCATAACAATGCACTGAAGAGCTATTCCTACTTAATGCAATTCAGTGTGCAGAAGCTGCAGCTAGGCTGCCACTGTGGACTTCTAGATGATGTCAATGGAGCCCTATCGATGAACGATATCTACACCCGCATCTATCGAAAGCACATTTGAAAGTCGAGTCAGAGGTATTTGGTGGACGCAGCAGAGGGGTGAACTGCTTTCCAGATGATATCATCGCAATGCAACTGGAGTCAGTTTGCATCACCCAAATGCAAATTGAGTTCCATTGCCCATTATTAGAATCAAGAAATCAATTGAATGAAGTAAAGAACTTGAATCAAATCGGTCAGTTGAACAGCAGAGGTGAAAATCACTATGAACAGGAAAATCCTTATGAAAGCTTCAGTTGGAGATCTAAGAGACAGCTGTGCTGCTGTATTTCTTAATTAAAATAGCCAGACAAGATTTCTACTTCTAAAAAATAAGAAAATATATTTAATTCCAACGGTTTAACACAGCCATAAAAATCAAGTTGAAGTAAAACATTTAAGACAAATGTGCGTCAATACAATCAGTACAATCAGCAATGTTTAGCAATATCTCAATATTAATTCATTCATTCCTGGACAATTTATATAGCGCTGTAACAAGGCTGAGGCCCACAACAAAAGCGCTTTCACATCTCAATGACTATACCCCATCCTAAACAGATGCGTCTTTAGGCTGTTGATGAAGTGCTCTCAGCAGTGTCAGCCACTGTGACGTCATCGAGAAGAGAGTTCCACAAGATAGGATTACCCAGAGTGAAGGATTATATATTATAATAATTAATATCAAAGTGCTATATAAATTGAAAATTATTAGCAAGGTCCAGCAGTGACTATGAGTAGGGTCTGATCATCCTGATGACTGATGACATTCTATGATCATCAAATCTGTTAATCACAATAAGGTCATCGCATGGCAAACCATCAACATCAATTTACAAAGCAAATTTTTAAAATATTTAAGATTTGAATACACACTTGATCCAATCTTCCAACACACTAGTTTACAGCATCATAGATTATAAATTTCATTGATTATAGAGCTTAGATTATAAATTTCCCTGTTGTTCAGCATTGCATTATTAGATTTACCCCGGTAGTGGCCTACTTTTAGGAAAGCATGTGAAGCATCACCTGCGTCCAACAGTAAAAAGGTTTTACTGTATTTTATTACCGGAAGTTTTAAAGTGCAAGGATATATTTTCCAACTGATTTTCTAGATAACATTTTACTCCCTTTTGATTTCAGTAGTTTTAAAAGGTTATCAAATTACATTAGACAAAAACGGTCTCCCGGCTAAGAGGGTTTCCGCAGGATGTGTTTTTCTAAGTGGCTGTTTACTTCTCTTCCTCTTCCATTAGCTGAATCCTAAGAAAATTTTTGGTTGCAAGCATTTGAATGGACAGCGTATGTAAATCATTGGTGTAGTCAAGGCTCAGAATAGGAGGCACCATTGAATAGGAAGCACCACTGAATAGGAGGCACCATTGAATAGGAGGCACCATTGAATAGGAAGCACCATTGAATAGGAGGCACCATTGAATAGGAAGCACCATTGAATAGGAGGCACCATTGAATAGGAGGCACCATTGAATAGGAGGCACCATTGAATAGGAAGCACCACTGAATAGGAGGCACCATTGAATAGGAGGCACCGTTGAATAGGAGGCACCATTGAATAGAAGGCACCATTGAATAGGAGGCACCATTGAATAGAAGGCACCATTGAATAGGAGGCATCATCAGGGCAGACATTCATAATTTCATATCCACTTTAGTCAACTGAAAATTTTGAATAATATTAGAGTTAGAATGTGGGTTCTGGTACATACTTTGAAGACGTCAATTATAGTCCATTATATTATAAAGTGACCAAAAGCTACAATGAAACTTAGTATATCGACCCTGTCGACAATGACCCTACCCCTCACTACAGTAAATATTTCTCGTCAGTTTTGCAGAAGTCCTGCGACTGGTCCCAGTCCGAATAGGGGACACGGCCCCCCGTGCTCCCTCGTTTCTACTCAGTGGCTATGCCACTGAGTCTACTTATTCTACTACAATGCATATATCATTTTAAAAGTAAGTAAGTAAAGTCAAGATTAATGTGGTGACTAGTCGATAGACTGCGTAAACACATTAGGCCTACAGACCTAAATAACTAAATAACTAGTTCTAAATAGCCAAGATTTGAGACGTTTCTTCAATGTGTCGAGTGATGGAGACTCCTGGATGTCGGCAGGAAGTGAGTTCCAAGCGCGCGCAGTGCAACTATGATGAAACAATTGACCTGTATTTACTGTGGAGGAGCAATGCGGACAATCAATAACTAGAGTACCAGACAAAAGCAGGCAGGAAATTTATGCAATTCACATACATTTAGACTCCCCTACTTTTTCTGTCATGAAAGCAACGCAAGTAGCGGTATTTATGGCAGGTACAGAAGGACAAAGAGGTGCTAACTCGTATACTCTCAGATCTGTGTCTTACAGCAGCAAACACGTGTATTGGGGGAGGGAGAGGGGAGGGGGTGAACCACCGCTGTGAATAAGTGCATTCAGCTTAGAATATGAAGAGATAATACGGCTGTGAATCTGTCATAGAACGGGCTGCATGATGGATTTCAGATGCAGACGCTGAGAATCTGAGTGCTTACAGGTGTGGACATTGACTCAGTCAGTCAAGGACAAGACGTGCATAAGAGCCTACCGTCAGCACTACTGCAGTCATTAGAATTGGCAATTGATGAAATGGGGAGGAAGAAAAGCCCCCCTGTCCTCCTTGTACGCCGAGGCCATTGCAATCAGAAGACGCTTAGGTCTCTCTCGCCAATGGCAGAGAGTAGAAACATCTGCTACAGTTACACTACTTTACAAGATACAAACCGTAGAACGCGTCGCTACTGCTCTGTGTTTGTTGTGCTGCGCTGCCACTTGTAAGTTGTAAAGATATTTAGTCAAATAAGCTAATTAATTCTAATTAATTATAAAATATAAAATAAACCTGATTTTAAATCAAACTCTTAAAACTCAACAGAGCAATTAACAAGCAGATATTTCTTACAATTAAACTAAGAATGCAAGCAACTGATAATGAGAGACGACTGCGCGAAGGTAGATATACTCACAGGCCACTTTTATCACTCCGCGTCTGCTCTTAACGGAGTTGTATTGACGTTGAACGTTTTGGCTCGGTACCTCGTTCCAGGCATGACACTCGCACCAGTATCCATCGTGTCCAAAGTACTCCTCAACTTCTGACCTGACGACGTCAATACTGGTCTCGATGAATTTCTTCTGGGTGACAGAATCGACGCCCTCTGTCGTGATGTGATCGACAGGTTCCATCCACTGCCCGACGCATTTGAAGTTCAGCTGTAACGCTCCTGCCTTACAAGTCACCGTTACTGGTTTTGTTTTAACGATGTGGTACATCTGGTCGGGCTCCTTTAGAAAGACGATTCCGGTGATGGGCGTATTGTTATTATGAACAGACGATCGAATTGATTCGTCATTCACTTCACCTAGAAACAAAAGGCAAACTGTGATGATGTGCTTCGTATTTTTGGTATTTTATTCTATGCGACTATCAGAACCGACAAACAAACAGAAATAGAAAACAAAATTATCTGGTCAAAGCATCTATGCACAATTTCAATCATATGGTATCCGAAATATCAGAATCGCTTTGCTGATTTCCAAAATCTGGATTCTTTCTGTTGATTTTTCATGCTTATATGACACCTAATATAGTCAGTCCATTTGCGTTTGCAGCCTTTCATTACTGCCGATCAGACTGTGTCTGGTGTTCACAAGGCTAATGGTTTGCCCAAAATGACGAATGTTCTACGACCGGTTCTGGGTAAAATCAAGATAGTTGAAATTGTGTTTTTCCTGGGGTCATCAAATAGTTGATCAGTCGGCCTAAATACCAGAAACAGACAACTCCATAGAGTCCAGTCATAGTGGGCTGTATGTTATATATATAATTATATATATATATATAGTGTATATATACTGTGTATATATACTGTATATATATAACATTGGTTTAATACGGCATAGTCATAGCGGACGTTCACATGAACATGCATCTTCTAGACAATAACGTAAACAATCAGAGGCTCATTACAAGTTACCATAACTTCATATATATATATATATATATATATATATATATATGTGTGTGTGTGTTTGTGTTTGTGCGTGTGTGTCTGTGTATGTGTGTATGGCTGTGTTTGTATACGCATGCGTGATTGCATAACAATAGTTGTAGATTATTTGAGTAATGATATATAAGCTGCAGTTAAGTCCGAAGCTACAAGCAAAACATCCCAAATAAATTATTATAGCAGAACCATCTTATGTTAGATTTGAGCTTTTTTTAAAAACGGCAATCTTGAGTTTTAAAAAGCATATATATATATAGACACTACCGGTTGTCATGGAAACCAGCTCGAACCACAGACAGCTGAGGAGCTGCAGTGCACCGAGCATGATGCCCAGAAACTGCAACAAGCGACGACGGAAAGACGGGAAGAGACGACCACAGAAGCCTCGTCGTGCGTGTGTCACGCTTGTTGCTGCTGAATTAGCCGCAATCAAACGCACGAAATGGTCGCCGCAATGCCGCACGAGGGTCGGTCGGTCGGTCGGGCGGGCGGCGGCGAATGTCACCGGTTCTCTACGGACTTCCCCTCGGCGGCACGGCGGGCATACATCGAGCGCGAGCGGCGCTCGGCGACGCCCGGCTGCATCGCCGCCGCCCGCCGACGACGATGACGCTTGGAGGACGGGTACATTAACTTCACGCCCAGACATTAGATGTCACTGCGCTGTATCGTCATCGATATATTTCACAAATAATAATGAATGACGAAGAACTGCATTGTCTTAGAAGACGTCACACGACTAATAAGTCACGTTCAGAAGAAGACATCGCCGCACGCCTTTATTAATAATAATAAATCATCATCCACCGTCTTCAAACTGCAGTCGAGCGGCCATAGGACTCATGCACACATTAGTGAAATTACATTCGTATTTGCGTTTCAGTTATAATATACGCTGAGATAAAGACAGTTCCCGGCATGGGCATTCGTCATTAGCCAATTTCATGAAGCGGATGAAACCCCAGATGACGTTGTCTATATATTCACATAGGCTACTGTATAATAAAGTGACTGCCATTCACCCACGGTTATTATTAGTTGCTTTAAAATTTATTAATGGTACATTTAGTTCTCTGTCTGTCTGTCTGTCTGTCTGTCTGTCAGTCTGTCTGTCTGTCTGTCTGTCTGTCTGTCTGTCTGTCTGTCTGTCTGTCTGTCTGTCTGTCTGTCTGTCTGTCTGTCTGTCTGTCTGTCTGTCTGTCTGTCTGTCTGTCTGTCTGTCATGGGCGCCCGCACATTGAGGCAAGAGGGGCACTTGTCCCTCTGGAAAATGCAAATACCAATATTTCATGTTGAAATTTGAAAACCTTGCTAAAATACATGTATTGCGTGACCATTGTGTTAAAATGCGTTTTGCCCCCTCCTGGAAAAAAGTATGTGGAGCCCATGCTGCCTGTCTGTCCTTCTCTCGCTCTCGCTCTCGCTCTCTCTCCTCTGTCTGTCTGTCTGTCTGTCTGTCTGTCTGTCTGTCTGTCTCTCTCTCTCTCTCTCTCTCTCTCTCTCTATATATATATATATATATATATATATATATATATATATATATATATATATATATATAGCCTACATCACGAAGTTTATTTAACAGCTTAAAAAGATTTAACTGACAGTGAATATCACATTGAAGAGCAGAATCAAGTCAGAATCAATAGCACAATGAAATGATCCAGAAAAAGCATTATGTCCATTACTAACGATGTTTTTGTTGAATCATTAACGTATACGCTTATAGTTCTCTTTTTTAATTTAGCAAACGCATCGTAACACAACGACCAATTATCAAAATTGTCAGCCTTCAAACCCGCCAAAGAAGAAATTTAAAGAAATTTAAAATATTGGAAGTAATAATTCACAATCTGTGAAATTCACATCAAATATGCCATCCGTCATTTGACGACAGAAACTGAATGAGCACATTCTTAGAATTCGAATTTCGGATGTCCAAACCTTGCACATTGCACAATCACTATACAGGGATTCGGTTAACGCTGGTCCTGTCAATTCATAAATCATTCTGAAATCCTTGTCAATCCCTTGACAACTGCATTCCTCGTGCATACAACTGATTGCCCTGCAGGGTCGTAGTCCGTTCACAAGACAAGCATAGGACGGAAGACTCGACCGACCCTTTCAAGTGGATAATTTCACATAAGAGAAATTGGATTTGTTTGCCTCGATGTCTCTGCTATGGCGGGGCATGACGACCACCACCCCACGTGACACGTCCCACTGCGGTGCAGAGGCGGCTCCAGGATTTGGCAAGTGGGGGGGGGGGGTGGAGCGTTGAGGTGGCATCTTCTAAGCATGGGAGTCAACCATGTGCTGATAGGTATGTAGTAGTAAGTATAGGGTCCCAACACGGGAGTCAGACATTCAATAGGGGGCAAGGGCCTCCCGAGCCCCCCCCCCATGTGGAGCTGCGGTGGTTCCTTATATAATCTCATCTGATCTTGAGATTAGAATAAGAATTCTTAGCGTCCATTAAAAAACTGAATGTCGTGGTTTTAGATTTTCAAGTCCAAATTGAGAAAAAAATGTCTTCAAAATAAGCTTATAGAGTTTGTAGGACGGGATGTTGCTATCTCGCAATGGTAATGAATTTGGAAGTCAAACTCAACGATTAGGCCCATATATTTGTGAAATCATTTATCGATGTATACATAAAATAATTCTCTAGCGCATATCACTGTTTGCAACGACTGAACGACTGTGCCTTGTCATTTTACCAAACGGCAAGTAGCCTACAATCGCAAGGTAGTGCAGCGATTGCTGGCAGTATATTTTATCCAGACTCCTGGCGTTTGGTGGATGGGGGGAATTGACATGGCTGGATTGAAGAGGCATAGTTCAATGCAAAAATGTGTTTCAGTGCTGGAATTTTTGGGGTGATTTTTGTTGTTGGGGAGGGGGAATTTCCCTCCTATCAGGCCAGTATGAAGCGTTGATTGCTGGTTTTAGTTAAGTTGTAGCTACCCTTCAGGCAGACTCCCCTAGAAGAAGCTCATGATCTTCGGACACGATGGCGTATTCCTTAATGGCGTGTCCTCGCGTAGAACCTCCTCTCTCTCTCTCTCTCTCTCTCTCTCTCTCTCTCTCTCTCTCTCTCTCTCTCTCTAGTAACGCGTAACAAAGCGTTCGTTTGCTGTGCGTTGCATTCTTCTGCACTGAAGAGTTCGTTCTCTCTCCATTGATCTCGGTAATGATAATCTGTGCGATTTGCATTATTCGACCCGTGTTCGTCGTCGTATTACCATAACACGGGCTCCTCCTCCTCCTCCTCCTCCTCCTCCTCCTCCTCTGCTCCGTTCGCTTTATATACTGCAGAGATCAGTTTCTAACGCAAAAGTCTAAAGCAGAAACGGTTCTTCGCTTTAATTTTGTTTGGCGAAGTCCAAGAGTGTCCTGACAAAGAACAAACTGAGCGACGCACTTAGAGACAACGTGAGACATTTCACATGCGTCTCTCTGACACCGTCCATGCCCAACAACCTCCGAGTCTGTAACTGCATATGCCGTAGCTACTAGCTCACCACGCGAGGCTACACGTCGCCAGAGAGAGAGAGAGAGAGAGAGAGAGAGAGAGAGAGAGAGAGAGAGAGAGAGAGAGAGAGAGAGAGAGAGAGAGAGAGCGAGAGAGAGAGAGAGAGAGAGAGAAGAAAGAAAGAAAGAGAGAGAGAGAGAAAGAAATAAACAGACAGACAGACAGACAGAGGCAGAGACAGACAGACAGAGATAGACAGACAGAGACAGAAAGACAGACAGAGATAGACAGACAGAGACAGAAAGACAGAGACAGAAAGACAGAGACAGACTAGACAGACAGACATACTGACAGGCAGAGACAGAAAGACAGAGAGACAGAGACAGAGACAGACATACAGAAGGACTCCACTAAGTTCTCAAATGCTGTCTAGTGCCATCGAATGGATGTTCACGTCAAATACGAGCAAACAAAAACTGATTGCGCCTTAGATGACATTAGAGAAAGTTTTCAAGTAGGCCCTATTACGCTGATGAGATAAAGTGCTGTTATTAAACAAATCACTCTACATTTGATATAGCTTAACTCTACCCCTCCCCCTCCCTCCATCTGCATTGCATCTTTATGCCGTCCACCTTGTTATCTTATCGTAAATATTCATTCCCCTTTGAATTTCAGCGTAATTCTGTCTCGACGAGAGATCTCACGTCGATGCGCCCACCTGTTCAACCAATTCACTCTGACCCGATAACGCTCGGAAATAGCTGTTCGAATGATAATGAAAGAACAAGAAAAGGCTGGTTGTAAATAGAGAGTAAAAACCTCATCTCAAGTTTTTTACTGACAAACTTTCAAAAGCCTTCAAAATACAGAAATAACATCATTTTCAATTTTCTGTACAGCGCTCAGTTTTGAAATTGCTTTTAAAGTAGAGACTTTTGAATATTTTCTTTTCAAGTAACATTTATATCGCAGGTTATAAAATCAGTTGCGGAAACAGACGCGGGCTAACACTCCATAGTCAGATAAAAATTTTAAATATCTGTAGCATCGATCACAATCATAAAATTCCAAACTCACAACACTAAAATCACAACAAATTTCGTCCAAATAGAAACATCTGTTCTAGCAACACAAACAGCCATAAATCTACACTAGCTCTATTACTTTCTATCAAACTGATTGTACTTCATGGTGTCCTGACTTCCGCTGTCAACGGCATCCAGCGATAGGTTCGCCGAGAGGGGCAGCTGGGGGCAAATGCCCAGGGGTCCAACGATCTACATGGGGCTCTGGCGGACCCGCAATAAAGTTATCTCCTGCAATATTATCTATTATTGTGAACGCTGTTGGCGCGCGCGGTGTACGCTGCTTGGGGCGCAGAAGGAAGGCTTTGCGCATCCTTAACCTCTTGAAGAAAGCTGACAAGTAAAAAAAGTCATTACCACTTTTCACACTTGTTTTGAAAATCGCAGAACTTTTTGAGGACAGTATAAGCGATTCACAAAGTTTCTGACAAAATTTCCTATAGGTCCCGTGACTACTCTGTCCAGCAGTGGCTCAGTCACCGGGTTGCTTGGGGTTGTTCAGACAACCCCATTTCAAAAAATATGACCAGTCCAATTGATGTAAGTCCGTTGACTTTTTGTTGAAGGAGGGGTGTAGTGGGAGTCGGCCGCGGCCCCCGCTGGTGTTCATTGGCATAGGACGGACGTGCTTCCAGTTAACAACCCCACTTTGCACAAGCTGGCTACGCCACTGCTGTCCAGGGTCCCAGAATTTCTCTCTAGATGGGCCTCTGCCTGTGAACTGAAATGAACCCCAATACAGTACACCTGTTTCTGTTGCCTTTTCGCTTCTATAAAGTTGGGTTAACTTAATTTAAGCGACGTGTTTTTCACTTTAAGGCAGCTTATCGTCAGCGTCAATGGTTTTCTGCGCCCACGCAATCGTTTTCAGCAGAGTTCAGTTTCAAAGGATTCGATATTCTTATAGGCCTACAGTAGAATCATCATAGGTTAGGACAGAGGGACATAGTCTATGACAATTACTCGACAATCACTCTCTCCCGTTAAAAATTTTCTCATCAGTTTTGCTCGAATCTCATCTCACGCAAATACAGAATTTATAAGAGCAGGAATCACGCATGCTACAATAGTACAATAGAAACATAGGCTAGGCCAAAGGGAGGTCACCGAGGTCAAGCACAGACCCAGACGTATACGAAGGTCAGTGCTGTCTTAGAAAGCAAGGTCAAGGTCAATTCGATGGAGGGCAGAAAACAGCGACCAAGCGACGCACAGAGCAGACGACGAGGAGTGAGAGGAGTGAGTATTCTCCATTCATCTCAGAGCATGTTCCTCTATAGATTGGATATATATATATATATATATATATATCCAATCGCATATATATATATATATATATATATATATTCAATCGTCAATCCATTTATCACCACCACCACCGTCGCATTATTCCAAATCGTTTCTCGGATGATGGTCCAGCTTCACCGGCGGCGGTCAACGCGGCCACGGACCGCCGTCGAGTCACCCGGTGCTGCTGCTGCTGCTGCTGCTGCTGCTGCTGCTGCTGCTGAGGCGCGAATTCTGCCTTTGTAAACAACGCGTTAAGTGATTTATTGCGGGTAAACAACGAATCCGGCCATAATATTGTAGATGACGATTTAATTCTGTTGTTGAACTGAGTCAGTCAAACGCCACACAGACAGACGCAGCAAACTCCGTCGAATGAGTTATTACCCAACAATCACAGGACACGCCTTATCAATAGACTGCACACGTGAAAGTCTACTGGACAAGGAGGGAGGGGACGGTGGAGCGTTTAAAACAGACGCCAGCTGAGCGTAGACAGTAGCGTCATTTCACACTTTTCTTGGGGGGGCGAGAAAAATTTTAGGCAAATTTTGGAAATTTTTGGCAATTTTTGCAAATTTTTGGCACTTTTTGCAAATTTTAGGCAACTTTTTGCAAATTTTAGGCAATTTTTTTTGCAAATTTTTGGCAATTTTGGCAAATTTAGGGCAATTTTTAGGCCAATTTTGGCAAATTTGCATTTTATAAAATATTTTTTGGCAAATTTTTGACAATTTTTGCGATATTTTGCACATTAATACATTATAAATTATTTTTTTCATTTCCTTGGGGGCCACGGCCCCCAGCCCCCCAAATGACGCCCATGAGCGTAGACCTATAGGATACATTGTTTTCCATCACTCGAATTCTTGGCTCAACTCCAATTCACCACACTTCAGTCCACTTGAAAACGGTGTTTAAAAAGCATCTGATTAATTAAACATTTTGAATTAAATGCAGATCGACGTCGACGTGGAATAATCTTCTGGTTGCATTGAATGACTGAATCTACTGCCTAATGCATGAGCGCAATTGATAATGTTGATAGATACGATGCAGTGTAACAAACTACGAGTCAAAGTGAAGAAATACCTCTACAGGAGGTCTCCGCGTCTTATATAATTATCAAAACAGACAATACATTTCAGCAGCAACTGCTGCGCTTGACGTCAACGCCTTTAAAGAAATTCGTTTTAAAATGTCATCTTACTCTTGTTTTATATATATATATATATATATATATATATATATATATATATATATATATATATATATATATATATAACAGTAGCGTAGCCAGGGTTCCGGAAAGGGGAGCACATCGACACTCGACACTTTTGGGTGAAAAGTATACGAGGTAGCAAAAAACTCGTTGAGTTCTTCCGAACTAATTCTTCGCACATTCACGTATTCTCTTCGCTCATGTGCTACATCCCCCACCACAATTGCTCAACATTTTGAGCAAATCCCACAACCGATCCTATCCAGAATAGGGGAGCACGGTCCCCATGTTCCTCCGTGGCTACGCCAATAATATATGTGTGTACATGGTTGCTAACTGACATGGGCGTCCGCATAAATTTTTCCAGGGGGGTGCAAAACAGGGTCTTGTGACGAAAGAAATGAACAAAATTTCCAGGGGGTGCAAAACAAGGTTTTGTGACGAAAGAGACAAGTAGTTTTACATATTTCATAACTCCACAATTTTTCCAGGGGTGTAATTGCACCCCCTTGCACCCCCTCCGGACGCCCATGCTAACTGAGTGCGTTTGTTAACATCCCGTTCCATGTCTAAGGAGATATCACAGAATCTTAGTCTCGGCGAATGAGTTGGGTCTGTATGGTCTGCAGGCGGTCGCTTATTCTTGGGCACAGTTTTAATTTGAGACCAATGTTATTATGCAAAATATTATCTATTAAATATAGAATGCGTCCAATGGGATATTTACGTCTCCCGGTTGAGTTCAGACGTCCGATCATCGATATACCAGCGCCCGGCCATGGAATGAACTGCATCATTTGGATCACCATAATATTTTCCATGTGTTATCGTGTTTTCATGCATAGCATTTGTGATGTCTGTGCTGATTCGATGTTTGGTCTGCCTTTTAAATTTCATCACACTGTTCTATCACACGAGACCACCTCACTCTGCCAACAAACAACGTCACTCCTCCTCCTCCTCCTCCTCCTCCTCCTCCTCCTTCCTTTATCAACTGCGTCAAGCAACAGGAAGGAGTGAGACGGCTTGACATCTGCGTGTCGTTCCGTCAAAGACGTCGTAGAGAGACGTAGACATTTAGCCTTTGGCCTGGATGGCGCTCAAAACCAATTGGTCATCATCACTGCAGGAGCAATCAATAGTTTCCAATTGGAAACGATTCTGTCTTGTCTGTCTGTCCTCTTGCTTGCTCTCTCTTTCTCTCTCTCTCTCTCTCTCGCCCCATCTCCCTTTCTCTCTCTGATCACAGACTTCTTGCAAATGTCAGCGATTTGTGCAACGACAGCTGTTGCACGTTCTAAAATGTCATCAACGAAGATTACTTTTCAACCGAATCAAACTGCTCGATTCTTCACTCTGCATAGAACGCTGTAAAGAAATTGCTTTTGAGAGATGACGACGACGACGACGACGACGACGACGACGATAACACTGTTCAGATAATTAACACAATATTATGAATTTCTTTGGCCTGCCATACAATGGATGCCAGTCCAGTTGGCGTCTTTTTTTCTGCAAAAAGACAGAAGGTTATATGAATATTTATGAACCGCGTGACACTCTTAATGTTAATATTTCTAAAGCAAAGACAACTTTATGGGTTAGGGTTAGGGTTAGGGTTAGAGTTAGGGTTAGGGTCAGGGTTAAGGTTAGGGTTATTTAACCCTAACCCTAACCATAACCCTAACCCCCTAACCCTAAACCCTATGCAAAACCTTCTGCTTTTTTGCAGAAAAAAAGACGCGTCCAGTTGTACCTGTATATAAATCGGGCTTCATATTATATAGAGAAACGGAAATTTCGATTTTCCTTCGGATATATTTCCGATCCCGTCTTTATTTCCGACTGTGGGAAGACCACACCTGATATTGACAAGCAGCAGTAGCGGCCTCGCTATTCCAGAAGTCCGACGTGATATCCGTCTGCCGCCGCTAGAGACACCACGTCCACGTGCATGGCCTCGTGTCAGGATTATCGCGCCCCTCATCTTTCCCCTTCCCCTCCATCCTCCTCCTTCCTCCTCTTCCTCCCCTTATCTGATAGTTCTTGATTAAATGTTCGAATTTCACTGTCTTTGTAACGAGATGAATCACCCACAAGAATACAGAGATATGCGCACAGCACATGGCGACTACGGTTACGCTTACATAAAAGAGTTCGGTTCGAAGCAAGACTGAACCGGGTAATGGGTCTCAACTTATGTTCGGATTCATTAATACTTACACTTTTTTATTTTTTTTCACTTAGAATTTTGCGCCACGAAAAATTTTTGCACTCGGGTCGCCCATCCGCCATTCTTCCCACGCTACGCCACTGGTTCTGCTACATGCATTTGCCTTTCCCTTGCTCCTCATTCCTCCCACCCCGAATTTCTGGTCGACAATTTCAAAAGCGCCTTTAGTCAAAAGATTAATTAAGTACAGTGTTTATTCTAGGCCTTCTCTGGGGGGAATTCCCTCAAGTTAAAAAATCCCCCTCCAAATTTTTATATGTTGCATTGGGAGATAGAAATCCCCCTCCAAAAAAAAGTGTGACGACGGGGGGCTTTTTTCTTTTTAAGAGGGAAAAAATGATGACTTTTTTACTTGTCAAGATTTCTAGAGACTCAGACCTTGTCCCCCCAAACATTCCTAAATCCCCCCACAATGTCAATGTGGCTAGAATAAACACTGAATTAAGTATAAAATTGTCGTACAATTGCAAACGCTATTACTCGATGACCGCTAATGCATTGTAAGGTTGAGCTTCATTTGCATTCGCTAGGTGGACAACTGGACATCATTAACGTTTTTAAATGCAAACATTATTTAATTGCAGATCCGCAGTCTACTTTTAAACTGCTTTGGCAAAAAACAACATCAATACATTTTCTTAAATTTTATAATAAAAAAATCCAAATCGCCACTAAGCGAGAAATAACAAAGTGATAAATCTGTTTAGTATACGACACCTTTTTCAGCGTAGATTCTAGAAGACTACAAAATTGCATACAATTGTCACCGAGGCAAAAACTCCGCCATAGCCGGTGGTAAGCCCTGGTTGAGAAAGGAGCTAAACACACACACAAACACACCACAGACGCCCATCGTCTTTGATACGAACGCGTCTATAAACAAACACAACACACACACACAGGCAAAGGTCAGTGTATCTTATGAGAAAGCGGGACGGGTTCTTATAGCTACGAAGAAAATGACTTTTGGAACAGGAAGGTTTTAAGTTTAGTCCCTAAAGGCTTGAGGAGACAATGAAGAAATTAAGGGAGGTGAGAATTAAAACTTGTTGTTTGACCATAACATGGGGGCATTTTGTTGATAGGTCTAGGGGTAAGGGGTCCCAGTTTTGGGGTGGCAACTTCAATAGGCATTTGGGCACGTTGACTGTGGATTAAACCATTTGTTGATAGGCCAGAGCGTGCCTTGGTATGTAGTAAAGTAGGTAAAGGGTCCAAATTTCCCATCGGCAAAGCCGAACACTGGGGTGCAGATATCTGCCTTATTAAAGCATTCAATAGCAGACGATGGCACGGGCCCCATTTGAGGCCGAACGACCACTGCGTTGACTGGATTAAACCAGTGGTCTCTCAATATTGGCCCGTTATTGGTCCATCAAGTAACGTACGACTCCACTGGACGAGACGTGAGCAACCAGAGCAGCTGCCTTCAGCTGCGAAGAATCAAGTCGATCCGACGTTACATAACAGCCAGCGCCGCTGAAGTTTCAAAGATTACTGTAACAGCGAAAAAGACCGCCAGCTCAACCGTCTACAGTCTGTGAAACTAATAAATAAAATGACAATAATTAATCCGATTTTTTACGCATTTTATTAGTTTATTAACCAGCAAGCGGAATCAGCTATTTCATCCTCGACTCCTCTATTTGGCAAAAACGCCGAAGGGCCGCGACGTTTATTACCAACTTGGTCCATTTATTCTGGGATCAAATTGTCTGACAATAATAATAATATAGCCTACTATTTAATTAGCATTTCCAAATATGCCCTTCGGACGCCCATGAGCCCGGCTGAGAGAGGAGGAGCCAGACGCCCATCGTCTTTTGACGGACGCGTCTTATCCAGTGTTTATTCTAGCCACCTTGATATTGGGAGGATTTTGAAATGTTTGGGGGGACAAGGCCTGAGGCTCCACACTTTTTTTGGGGGGGAAGAATTTCCATTCCCCAGCCAACATATAAACAGTTTTGGGGGATTTTAAAACTTGACTAGAAAAATGCTCGCTTCGCTCGCGCTCGCTTCGCTCGCAGTGCAGGATAATACTAATCCAATACCTATACCTAATACCCAATCATTGAATTCATGCTGAACAACATTTCAATGATCACCACCTAGCCAAGCTCTGCGCCACGTAATAATTAGGCCTATGTACGTTAAAATCACGCAACTGTGGCCATTTGTGACGCTGTACACGTATTTTTTGTGTACGTTAAAATGTACGTTAAAATTGCGCAACTACCTCAGGCTGCGAACAATTGTTACCAATAGCAACGTCGTCGCACGCCCAGCCCTCTGACGCTGCAATGACTCGACTAAACCGTGTTAAACTACGATTCTACGAACAATTGTTACCAATAGCAACGTCGTCTTCGAACATCGTCCACCAACGCATCGCGACGTAAGGACTAAACGGTCTAAACCGTCTACCAATAGTCTACCAATAGTCAACGCTCGCCCACCAACGCATCGCGACGTAAGGACTAAACGGTCTAAACCGTCTACAAATAGCCAACCAATCAGAACGCTTGAAGGTAACAGACAGAGAGACATACAGATAAGGATCTTAATATTATAGATGGGGAGCAATTCCCCCAGAAGGCCTAGAATAAACACTGCGTCTTATCCACCGTAATTGCTGAATCTAACGAAGATTCTGCACTGGTAGTCGTCCTACACAAGGCGTGCTCCTATTGTCCGCTGGTGCACGGGTGTGTTGCTGCGGTGTATTTTGCCACCCAGAATCCAACATCACAGCGGGTAAAAGAAAGATCGCCTTATTTTGACATTTCGAATGATAATTCATGAGAAGCGGGCATTTCTTTGAACATATACCGAGGATTGGACATCCGTTAAAACAAAGCAGGTCACTTAGAACTTATAAGCATTGCTAAGTAAACTGTAGCTGCTCCTAATAATTAGGTGTATAATGTCTATATAATGTAAGCTTATTATCGTGTTCAATTACCTTGCTTAGGAGTTGTTTTGCTAAACAAGGCGTAGATTTTCATAGACCTTCAGGGCTTCACTCAGACATTTCCTATACTTTGTTTCTAAACGTTGATCCCTGTGTTTTTGGCAATATTTCTGGCGCTCTTAAAGTATAGCGTCTATATACTCAAGCACAACAGGTGAAAGTACTTAGCAGACGGAGATGTAACCTCAGACGAAACAACGAACGCCGAATCGTCGGTCTGGAGCCAGAGACTAATAATTATCGATCACTAACAACCCTCAAATGACAGTCGTGTTTGCGTCTGGTTAATATACAGAACAAACACGGGGCGAGTGAAGCTAAGCGCCTTCAGACAATCAATCAAACGTCTATTAGGCAGCGGACCAGCGTTTTAACAAACCCATCAAAATGTCTGTATTTGCAAAAAGCATACTTCTCCGCTGCCTGCGACGAATTAACATCTAGTTTTTACTGCTGCAAGGTTAGAAAACAGCGATCCAACGGAGCCTCGTATACATGCAGCGACCCCATGTATGCATGGCGTCCCTACAGAAACTCGGGTTTAAGTAAGCAATGAACACTTTGCCCCGATACATCTTGATTATGCACGCTCCTGATGAGACCTTCTTGTCGTCGTCGGTTGCCTTATGCAGGAATTTCGGACAATGAATAAAACATTGCTTGCATATGAAAATCATCGCTCAAGTTCGATTTCAGTTCAAAGCTAAAATAGCCCAACCTAGATTCAAGTAGAAAGTCAATAAACGTCCGGTCAAACGAGTACTTTCATTCAAATGCAAGCATTGCACAGATGAAAGCTTCCAAGATCTGTGACATCGAGACTTGCGATACAATAATTATTATTGAAGTGCATGTCGCAATTATTATGATTTATATACACGCTCTAAATCATCGTCGAACATTCTTGTTAAAATAAGTATGCTAAAATCGTAATGCTGGGAATTTCATCAACCGTATTTTTATTTTATAAACATGACCACCAAATCAGTGACTTGTATTACTGTGGCGAATTCAGAAATAGCGATAGAAATAATTAGCAATCAATAATAACTTTGCCAGAAGTCCAATAGACATAATACATCCATTAGAATTGCCCGTGTAGTGTAGAAAGGCTAAGGGGTAGGCATTCAGTAGAGGGCGCCAGACGTCAAGAGAGAAGAACGAAATTGAGTTTAGTGAGTTTAGCACACCTCTCTTAGGTCCGCAGAAATCCTTTAAATAGTGGCCCTTGCAATGGATCGAGGCCGATAGCTGAGGGCAGCGTGTGTGTGGAAAGGAAGGTGCGTATGGTATCCTTACATGGATAGGGCATCCTGAGCACCTTAGGTGGAAGGCACCCAGAGATTAGGAAGGCACCTGGAGATAAGAAAAGCACCCGGATAGGGAGAGCACCTTAGGTGGAAGACACCCGGAGATAGGGAAGGCACCCTGACGTCGGAGCACCCTGACGTCGGAGCACCCGGAGGCTAAAGCACCCTGAGGTTAAGAGCGCCCTTGATAGAAGCACCATAGGTGCGGTGCGAGAGGTGCGGTGCAGTGCTCGAGATATAGGTGCGGTGCGAGAGGTGCGGTGTGGAGAGTCAGGTGCACTGAGAGCTAGAAGAGAAGTGCAGTGCATTGAGAACTAAGTGCGGTGCGTAGAGATATAAGGACGCTGCGAGATAGGGGCTGAGTCTGGAGTAACTAGCCATAGAGAAGGTGCGGTGCGCAAGGAAATAGGCGATAGATAGAGTGCGCAGTGCGAGGGCCTATTAATCTTAGCCAAAAAGCAAGACGAACGGACACGTGCTTTAGAGTCAAGTTCTACCCCGTGTAGCAGACCGGGCAGAGCCATCTTGAGTTTAGGAGGCCTAGGGACCTCGAGAGCCCAGTTCGCCACAATACTAAATGTTAAGAAAGCACTCTAACCTACGCCTATCAAATAAATCTATGAATTCGATTCGCCATGCTTCTGGGATATGTCAGGGATTTTTTTCAACTGGCGGCCCGCGTTCCAGCTCCGGCCCCGCCAGGGGCTGTAAATTCACCCGCGAAGATACTACTGAAACAATCGATAACTTTTTCTAACACCTGCGAAATATAAGCTTATTTAAATGTTCTATTATCAACTTACCTGTTTTCTATTTCTAATTAACTATAAATCCTTAACAAAACAAACTTTGGCACCTGGTCCTCGGGCACCAGTCATGAAAAAGTTGGCCCTTCGTGAAATTTAGTTGAATACCCTTGGGATAGGCTAATTGCGTCTACAAATAGTAGGATTTCGATGATGATGATGATGATGATGATGATTATGATGATGATGATGATTATGATGATGATGCAGAGCCGTAGCGAGGGTATCCGGCGCTCGGGGGCAAAGTGTATCGTTGGCGTCCTTAACACTGCTGACGAGCAAAAAAAGAGTCGTCACATGGTTCTCGGCGCCCCTCAGGTCTTACGGCGCCCCTCCTCTTTCTTCATTTAGGGTCGTCGCACATGTTTCTTCTTTTTTATTGTGCATTTCACTTACCCAAATACCCAATTTTGGCGTCCATCACCTCGGCGTTCGAGAGCTTATGCCCCCCTGCCCCCTCGCTACGCTGCCCCTCGCTACGGCTCTGTTATGATGATGATGATGATGATGATGATGATGATGATGATGATGATGATGATGATGATGATGATGATGATGATGATGATGATGATGATGATGATGATGATGATGATGATGATGATGATGATGATGTCCAACCATCGTATGATAAGAAAACTGAATGTAACACGATTGTCTCGAATATATCTGAATGGCGCCGACAAGAGCTTCGAAATGCGAGCGAATCCGAGTGAAACCTCTTTTGGTATTAGATTTGCAGACAAAAAAACTCCCCAAAATGTCAGGGATCTAAACGACGTTTTGAGGAGTTTAATCCCAACCACAACGACCAATGTCTGGCGCCGCCAC
Source organism: Metaphire vulgaris (assembly GCA_018105865.1). Classification (NCBI taxonomy): domain Eukaryota; kingdom Metazoa; phylum Annelida; class Clitellata; order Crassiclitellata; family Megascolecidae; genus Metaphire; species Metaphire vulgaris. Next base: position 6,037,432 of record CM030839.1, on the reverse strand, counting down.
CGGCAGAGAACGGAGACAGAACGCTTATTAGAGAAACCATCGAGGACACACACTGGCTTTGCTGTCTACGCTGAGAACAGAACGTCATTGTAAATGTCATTTGTAAATTGCGGAGAAAATAAGCAAAGGGGTCTCTGACGAGCCACTCGAGACAAGTGGCGCATTGAAAACCCTTGGCACCGCACAGTAAAACGCCCGAATATACAATCCGAGCAGAACGGGGTGGCGAGCGAATCAACCGCACGCAGAGGCCGTTAAGAAGGGGGAAACGAAACGGAGGAAGTAGCCTATACAGTGGCGTTTCTATAAGGCATTCGAGAAAATCGTTTGAAAGATAAGCTGATCAGAGTCGGCAGCCAGCGCTCTACGATTCGACAGACATTGGACATTTATCATCTAAGAAGTGCCCTGTCTGTTTCCTATCAACGACCCGCCCTGCTTTCTCAGATGCAGCAGTCCTTCTGTAAACATTTGTCAGACTTCAAGACACCGCCAGTATCCAACCAGGTAAATCTTCAGTCTATGCGGCTCCGACCCGAAGGTCACACGGCGATGCGTATATTAGGTATATTATTGCCGAGCGCAGACCAACGGAAGGATTTATTGGACACGTGCCAATAAAATTTGTAAATAAAGGCGAATATACGACAGCGTTTGTCATTGAAGTCGGACGCGAAAAGTTTTCAAAAGAGCTGAAGAACGGAACACTACACAAAAGCCGTAAGCCACAGTGGTACATTGAATTGGTACATCATAATGATGATGACGACGACGACGACGACGACGACGATAATATGGAAATATAACCTTAGAACTAACTCGTTCAGCGGGTAACCGAAGACTACATAAAAAAACGCATGGCGACAGGAGTAAAATGTGAATCCGATAACTTATTGAGCTTTTAGTGCAGGGCGTAGAACTCAAACAGATGTGGAAAATTTTAAGTAGACATATATGGCCTAATCATGCTTTGTTTAAATTATTTTACGGATGATTAAACTATTCATTGCTTCAATCCATGATAAAGAGTAGGCCTATTCAAAATTTAACAGACACCCAGATTAGCCGCAGCGCCTGAATACGATTTACTAAGGTCTACTCCTATACCGGTAGACCTATACAACTTAGGCTCAGGCCCGTCTTTAACATGTACTGGAAATTGGGCACTGTGCCCGGGGCCCCGCATCTTAGGGATCTCTCTCTCTCTCTCTCTCTCTCTCTCTCTCTCTCTTTCTCTCTCTCTCTCTCTCTCTCTCTCTCTCTCCATGAACCCGTCATTTGAATATCAGTTTCACTGCGCCGTCCACTCTATTCCCGTCCTTTTTACTCTGATCGCTTCTCTTCCTTTATATCTTGAAAAAAGTTTAAAATGAAGTAAATAAATGAAATTCGCAGAATCATTATCCGGAAGTGAAGCAGTAGGTCAACTGAAACTCGCCGCAGATGTCGTCAAGCGAAAAGCGACGACTGACCAGGCACGCGTCACTGCGGCTGAGAGATTGGCAGACCATTACAGTGTTGTAAAGTCGAGTTTGAACTCAAGAAAAGTACAAGCATTATGTCATTTTTACTTAAGTAAAAGTAAAAAGTTTTATAAAAAACTAGTTACTCAAGTAAAAGTAAAAAGCTCAAAAGTTACTTTTTAATGTAAAAGTAAAAAGTACTGTGACAGACGGAATCATCAACAACTCCACATTATCTTGCTAAATCACATTTTATTACTCTTTTAAGCAACTCAGAAGCCTCAGCAGTCAACACGTCTCATTTACACCATTCACCCATTAGCACAAATTTGGTTTCAATATCAGTTTCACTGCAGGGGTCAAGCTGTCCCTCTATTCCTCGAAGGCGCAATTTGTTTAAGTCCTGATTTTTCATACCACTTTCTTCCGGCGTGAAAATAACGTTGATAAGTAAAAAAGTCATCGCCGGTTTTCAGACTGTCACAGGTTAAAAATATGTTGTACGTTGCCGTGAAAACTCGGGTAAGCAAAAGAAGGCCATCACTGGAATTTAGGGGCGCAGAATTTATACCTTGCCCCGGGCGCCGACTGCTCTAACTGCGGCTCTGTGATTGCATGTAGGTCTAAGAAAGATCAAGTTTTCAAACAATCTGTCAGTCATACGTCACGTTTGTTGGTCAGTCAACCCTGTACGACTAAACACGGGAAGTTGTCAAGAATTAAACAGATACTCCAGTAAATGTATCGGATGTTTTACGTAACGAAACGTGAAAGACATAATGTAACGAAGTAAAAGACGAATAAAAACTTACTGACCAAAGGCACGCGTCACTACGACTGAATTGTACTTAGATGGGCAACACTGAGAAGTTGTAAGTTGTAAGATGAAAGTTTGCAAAGAGGAGTGAAGTCATGAAATGGTCTCTGGCAGGCAGCATGAACTGTACACGAAGTCTTATCGTAGAAGGTCATAAATGCTAAACTGTCGATAACTGCTAAAAAGAAAACACCTCAGCAGGCCTACTATAGGATAACCTACTAGATTTTGATGGGTATAAAGCGGTTCTCAGACCCCACTGAACCACTTTAAGCCTTGTTATTATTATTATTTATATTATTATTATTATTATTATTATTATTATTATTATTCATCATTATTTACTATTATATCATTTAATATTATAACATATATAAATACAAAATTTAATCGATATACAATATTGTATGCCACTAAGATGGAATTGCAGATCAGGACATTGACCAGCTCTTTCAATCGTAGATTTTTTTAAAATAGGTAAAATCTTCACTGAATGAAATTTATAACTATTCAGTGACGCATCTCAGGATACTCAGGCCAAAATTTTGAATTTGAGGAAGAAGACATTAATCGCGAGAATCCGTTCATCGGTTGTCTCTATAACCTGATAGAAATACTGTATTGACACTGCCCTGAGTCCCGCCTGACGGGTCTTTTACACTTTCCGTGATCAGAGGCGTAGCCAGGAATTTGATTTGGGAGGGTATAAATATTTTGGGTGGGTATAAATCTTATAACTATAAACCACATAAACTATATAAACCACATATAAGCACATGTAAATCACATAAAAAACTTAAAGGTAGACTGATTGGGGAGGGGTATATATACCGATATACCCCCGTCGCCGTCGCTACGCCTCTGTCCGTGATCAACTCTCTTCGCTTTGCTGATTGCCGCTAATGCCTAAGCATCGTCACGCTCTCCAACGCACGACCCATGACAGTGCCTACATGTGCACGCCTATATAATGCTTATTACTGAGGATAATTACGCACAAACATACATACATATACATACATACATACATGCATACATACATACATACATACGTACATACATACATACGTACGTACATACATACATACATGCATGCATACATATATACTTATATACATAGGCCTACATACATACATACATGCATACATACATACATATATATTGTATATATATATATATCAATTTAGCGAAATTCATTATCCAAATTCATAGGAAATATATGAGAAGCATGAAGTTAATAGAATGGTGATGCTTGCTTGATGATAATAATTCTTGACACACAGATTGGAGCTATACCGTCTATTTAGCCTATATATGAAAGATATTGATAAACGAGTCGTCAAACTGTATAGCTCGATCCCCGGGCATCCACGCAGATTAAAGGTTTTCAAATGCCAAAATAGGCCAAACATGAACGATTGCCCATCTATAGGTAATATGCCGACAAGAGCTTTTGTCCGCCAGCACCCAGATGAGAAACACTGCAAACTGGCTACAGTTCTGCTGATTAGTTCTATTTGAGAACAAAAACAGGGGCGTAGCCAGAATTTTATTTGGGAGGGTATACATATTTTGGGTGGGTATAAATCTTAATTATAAACCGCATAAACCATATAAACTACATATAACCACATGTAAATCACATAAAAAAACTTTAACCCTCAAGCGACCAGCTGGGGTCCTTTGGGACCCCAGTCATGGTTTTTATTGCGCAACTTTTCGGCTATTGATGATATTCAATAACGGTTTAGTGAATTTGTAGCTTGGCTACTGCTTCGGGTTTGGGTAAAATAAAATCGATCTTATAACATGTGTAATTTTTTAAATTTGTCATTTCGTGTTGGGGTCCCTTGGGACCCCATTCGAATTTTCGCACAGAAGGTTGTTTTAGCCAATGTGTTTGCTTTGTTAGACTTGAAATGTTCATAGAATTTCCAAATATCAATGTATTTTATTGTGTGACAGTGACCAGTGGATCATTGTGTAGTGATTGTCATCAAGTAGGACTATACACTATACAGTATACCCAATCTATTAGCCTACCGTATTAGTCCAATGTGTGCCTATTGTTATAATCACATTGTAATGCTACTATACTTGCTGGAATTTGAGAGTCCTGTCCAAATTAGACATTTGTAGATTCTGTTGTATAGATTATATGTCCGCTGTAATTCGTGTAGCTAGGTACAGTATAGCGCAAGCTGTACAACAGCTACCGGCAGCTGTTGAAAGTGACAATGACTGCAGTTCAAATGAAAGTTCTGAGAATGAAGGTCACGTATCAGAAGTTTCTGAGCAAAGTGACATCGAAGGCACTTATGAGCAAAAGAGTACAGAATTCGCACCGGGTGTTAACGCTCCTGTCACTTGCCGTTTGGACACCACTGAGACAGGTAGAGGTCGCGGAGGTGGTCGCCGGGGTAACTCATCTTCATCCGGAACATCAGGATCTGTGCGACAGCAACACGACGAGGATGGCATATCCTCTGATGCAACACTCATTGGTAAAACGGCTTCATTTATTGGAGAAATCCACTACCAACTAGGAGACACTGCGACCAATATATCATATGTACTATGCCTGGTGTACCGGTAACTTCTGGATCACGATGCAATACAATTATGGAAAACATGCAGTGCTGGATAACTCCAAACGTCATTATCAAATTATATTGCAAACCAAATGAGAGGCACACAGAAGAATACGCAAATAGAATGAAACTAACCCAGATAAACAACATGACGAGTGGAAGCCAGTGACTGACAACGAAATTCTCGCATTTTGGGGTCTCTGTATTTTGGCTGAATCTAAAGGAGTAGCCATGAACCACAAGATAGCTTATGGTCAACGCGTGAAGGAAGACCAATATTTATGGCAACGATATCATGCCCCGGTTTCGTGATATCATGAAACACATGAGATTTGATGACAAATCGACTAGACAACTAAGACAGAAGGATGACAAGTTAGCTGTTTTTCTGTGACGTTTGCCTAATGTTCATATCTCAGCTGCCAAAGGTTTTTCCAGGGTCAGACCTATGTGTTGACGAACAACTGGTGACGTATCGTGGCAAATGTAATTTTCACCAAAATATCCCTTCAAAACCGGCTAAGTACGGGATTAAAAGTTGTTGGTGCTGTGATTTGTGACATCGTAACCACTTACTGCAGATATATGCTTAGGTAGGCAGAAGAATGCAGAAAGAGAGGTTGAACAGGGGGCGAGTGGTTAAAAGTCTGATATGTGGGCAAGTGGCGGCTCCATGCCCTCCTACTGAGTGCCTGGCCCGCAGTGGCCCCTGTTGAGACCCTATACTTAATACTACATACCTAACAACAAATGGTTGGCCACCATGATTAGAAGTTGCCACCCCAACGGCCCCTACTTGCCAAATCCTGGATCCGCCACTGTGTGGGCGTCCGCAGAAATTTTTCCAGGAGCTGCAAACAGGGTCTTGTGACGAAAGAAATGACAAAAATTTCCAAGGGTGCAAAGCAGGGTTATGTGATGAAATAAACAAGAAATTTTACTTATTTCGTAACTTCGAAGGGTGCTGTTGCACCCCTTGTCCCCTCTGGACGCCCATAGTCTGATAGGGTCTTTTTTATGATAATTATGAATTGAATGTTATACAAACTTCATTTAGTTGTGCTTAAGGTCGCTAGTTTTCAGTAAAGGTAAATGGGGTCCCAAAGGACCCCAGTTGGTCAGATTAAGGCGTAAAATATGTCGGTCGCTTGAGGGTTAAGATAGACTGATTTGGGGGATATATATATATATATATATACCGATATACCCCCCGTCGCTACGCCCCTGAACAAAAATAGGGACACTTTTTGAGGCTACAGACGGTGTATCTGGATTTTCTCATTGCCAAGACTTTATGAGTGAGTGAACTGCCTCCAGGACCTGAGGTATATAGAAGACGCTCGATGGGATCTACATAAACTACGGACGTATACTTATAGAGACATTCCAACTTAACTGACATGTTCACGACGTTTCAAACTCATAGCCCAGGGTAACTACTGACTTCGTAAAATTTTATGGAAATAAAATATTTGGACATGCATTGAATTTAATTTGTGCATGGGCCCAGAGCAAAATATCTTACTGCGGGATCCAGGCTTGTATAGGCGTAACACAATATGGCCTCGCGGTCTCCGAAGACGTGCTGGTTTGAAGGAGACAGACAGACTGGAGACGCGAGCTGTGTGTAGTCCGTATACAAGAGAGAGTCAAGTAGCTGGGCTGCATAATATACAGTTTTCAGTAGAATGAACATGGTTATGGGCTATCTGTGACTCAATATGAAGCAGCGGCGGGTCTCTCAGTCATTATAAGTAATATAATTCGTCTTAACATTAACTTCATGATCGATAAAGACTTGCTGAATTAGGCGTATTCAACAGCGGCGGCTGAATTGATTGTCGATATGTGATTTCAAGATGTAGGATTCAAGCAATTAGAATAATTGTTATAAATCGGTAAAAGCCTACCTGCTGAAGCTGCAATAACGAGGAAAACCACGGCTACTACGCGCAATAAGAAACTCCTTTCTGTCGGTGAAACAGTCGCCATTGTTAACTCGTTTTTACGACGTCGTAGGCTACTGCAACCGAATCAGAATCCCTAGAATCGCATTGCAGCTCCAATCTGGCGATGGTCGTTCAAGAGCAGGTCTCTCGAATGGTCGTGTATTCAATCTGATATTGCTGAATTGCTTGTCAGTCACGTGCGGTGCCGTACCGTAGGACACGTATTACTCTCTATTAGGCCTATAGATTAATTAATTAATCTCGAACCGAAGACTCACTCAAAGATCGACCTGGTCGTTCGCTTCATTGTTTATCGGAGAGCTTTCGTAATTACAAAATCAAGATCTGGTTCGTTTGCTTCAAGTGACCGGCAGACGATGATTCCGATCAAGTGATGAAAAGCGCACACCAATTCGTTTGCGTTGCCTACTTCAAACGACGTCGACTGTTGCATTGACGGCGTAACCCGGTTAAAAGCAAAGCCGTTCTTCTGCACGGAACGCCAGTCAGTTATTGGCCAGAAGTCATCCAATCGGAACAACTGTGGGCGTACGGAGTTCTGACGAGAGCTTAAGTGATTTTCGACTGTCGGGGGGGGGGAGGAATCACTGGCGTCTGCTTGACGGTAGACGTGATTGTGCTGAATACTTGACCACCTGGGCGAAGTAGTGATGACTACGAGAAGCTCCTTGAAGTGCGTATAATAAAAGCCATCGGCCCCGGTGTATTGGCCTACCGGTTGCCTCTGATTCACTGACATTGAATATAGACGCAGAAAATCGGAACCATAAAACGGTTGTAACATGAGTTATTGAGTTTTGTTAACAATGAATTTAGTTTCTTAGTTATCAATGGAATAGAAGAGACCGAGCGAAGGCAACGGCAGCTGCACTTAGCCACGTTGTCGTCAATGGAACAATGGATAAACCAACCGGGTCTTAAGACGGGATAAGGATTTCTAGAATGCCTAGGCTTTTAACTGATATCTGACTGAATAGGTATTCAAACCAAGACTCTTGTCTGTCATGTCCTATCTTCTGCTGTACAATTCTTAGCCAAATAGCAACGTAATAAAACTTCAGCGTTGTCAGTAGCATGCACTACAGAGTGTACGCAGCTACAAGTATTGATTATAATATTCAACTTCGTAGAGGCCTACTGTAATTTTATGGCCATATCAGTTTCAGCGCTCACAGAACAATATTTCATAGCTACACTGTACAGTGCTGTCAACATTGCGATGAAGTAAAATAATTGCGCAAAATACGGAAGTCAGCTTTCTTATACGTCACCAGCTTCATGGTCCGAAATCTTCCTAAATAGCAAAATTTGCACCCTGCTCAACTGGAAAGCGTTAGACTCATGTGGCTCCCAGCAGGACCGGATTAACCATATTGCATATGTTTCAATTGAAACGTGGCTACTCATAAATCATTGATAAATGTATTAATTTAGGGGCCTACCAGATTTCTATTATTTACGATATTGGCAGAGTTTAATACTGCTGAATCATGAATTATAGTGGTTTTATATATATATATATATATATATATATATATATATATATATATATATATATATATATATATAGACACTTTCAATCCGTCAAGTTTATGAAAAGTTTACCTTTTTTTAGCTTGTCGGTCATTTTGTGCGAATCAAGCCCTTTATAGGTTGATGACCTTTTTTGCTTTTCAGTCTTTTTTCTATTTACCTAATTATTTAGCCAATTTACATTTAAAAACTAAATAACACAAACATTGGTGAAAAAATTTTATCCATAAAAATCAGGGGGAGGCAACGTCCCTGTATATATATGCCTGTAGGCCAAATATTATATTATCAAATTAATCTGAACGTCTTTCTGAACACGCTATTACAGCAATAATTAATAATAGCCTATGGGGGCTGTCCATTAATTACGTCAACAATTTAGGGGAGGGGCTTGAAAAAGTTTGACAGTTGTTGACAGGGGGAGGGAATCAAGAGAAGTTGACGTCAACAATTTCACTTTTTACAAATAATCAAAAAATATGAAATTTCATGGAATATTACTTATTACAATGGAGAAAAGCATGGCAAAAAAGGTCATCACCACCACATTTTGACACTCGATGAGCAAAACAGGGAAAATGGTCATCACCGCAAAAAATAATAACCTTGTTATTGGGACCTGTCATTGATCTTGGGGTCATAAGTTTTGACGTAATTATAGGGGTAACTGAAAATTGACAGTTGTTGAGAAGGGGAGGGGGTCAAAAATTGCCAAAAAATTGTTGACATATTTAATGGACAGCCCCTATATACATTTATACTACAGGTATTTCATATTTTATTACATTTTTGTGTAAGACATCGCCATCAGTGGGTCTATTCAGTGTTTTATCCAGGCCTGTTAAGGGGAGATTTACCACCAAAAACTAAATTCCCACAAAAATTTCAGCACGACACAAATTTTTGCATTGAACTATGTCTCTTCCCCTCTATACAGCCAAGTCGATTTCTCCCTCAAAAGCCTGGAGTCTGGATAAAACACAGGGTCTATTAATTTGTGAAACGGGCCAACAAAAGCTTAATTCGGCCCTGGCTCCCAGACCCATAACGAGTAGGGCCTACTACAGTATCCCCACAGTCCTTCCTCGACACAAGGGTATCGATGAATATCATGTAGGCCCCTATACCTTGGCGAGTCAAGGCTTTCTCGCCTCCTCGTTACTCCTATTCAAATCCAGGGATCCGTTTGGCATTAGCTAAAATGTTTGCCTGAGTGTGCTTGTATATTATACGAGGTGACGACCTTTTGACAGTATACACTGACTAGCGAAAGATGTGTCCGCAGGGATATAGGCAAGAGGCAGAGGCCCCTTATCATTCAATCATTTCATTTAGAGATGCAATATAGGTTCATGCACTGCTTCAACTATCGGCTTATAAGTCTTATAATATCCAGGTTGCATGACTGCAAGCAGTGCAGTGAATTAAGATATTGGTCTGAAACATTAATGTTTTATTTAGTATTATTTAGTGTTGCGTACAGGCAAATCAGAGTCTTTTGTAGAAAACGCCACTCTTATTCTCGTAATAACTTATAAAATGTTAAGTAAAACGGAAACGCTATTCAAATCACTACAGGGTAATATTACAGATCTCTCATACTAAACTCATCGTCGATAATTTAAGGTATTTAGCAAAAAGAAAAGCGAAAACGTCAGTTGGCCTAAATTACTACGTAAGTAAGTAAGTAAAATCCGGCGATTGCGTCGGCCTATAGGGGTATCCAGTGTTTACCAACAAGGTCCGGTTGCTCCGCCCACTGGTGGGCAGAAAGTTTCAAGAAACCATAGAAACCATTGTTGTCTATTAATAGACGCCAATGGCAGAAGCAGATTTCTTGCCCACCAGCATAGATACTGGCTGTGTTGGTGGGCATAGAGAGTGTTCTGGATACTCTCATAGCGCTTTCATAATTAGTAACCAGGCACGTCGGAACGAATTTTCAGCAGGGGTGCAGATCTTCTCAAGATTAAAGTTGTGACAAGAGGAAAAATTCGTCTCTGAAGAAACCCTGACGAGCAAAAAATGTCGTCATTAACTTTGCTTTATCCTCCTAAAAGCCTTGACAAGCAAACAAGGTCATCATCTATCTTTCTTTTATTTAAAAATCCTCACAAGCAAAAAATTTAAAAAAATAGCCATATCTTCCAGGGGTGCGCTGTACCCCTGATTTTTTCCCAGGTGTGGAGTTGCACCTCCTGCACCCCACTTCCTAAGGGCCTGTTAGTACCGCATTAGCTACTTATTATAAATCGCCAAGTCTAAATTTGAAATAGCTAGCGGCCTACAGCCAAAAGGTGGAGGGCTGGAGGCCACCACCAGCCAGGTAAGGCCAACTTATCCAGATGTACAACAAGATTATTTTACAGATTTCTCGTGCTAAAAACTCACCGCCGATATTTACGGTATTTAGGGTTACCAGACGTCCTTAAATGATAAGGACAGTCCTTAAATTCCGTTGCCCCGTCTTTAAGGGCGTTTGTCCTTAATAAGGACACAAAATGTCCTTAAATTTCATTAAAAATAATGACTACCGATTTCGGACATTACTCTAGATTAAAATGATTTCTCTAGATTAAAATGATTTTTTTATTAGTTGATATTGATTGCTAAAACTGGTCATCATTAGTTCTTTATGCCTTTTTGTGTCCTTTACGTCCTAAAAATGTCCGACAAGCAAAAAAAGCCTAGTCATCACTAGTTTTTGTGCTTCTTTAACGTCCTGAAAAGTCTGACAAACCAATGTGTTTTGTGTGTCCTTAAATTCTTTCCAACTGATCTGGTAACCCTAACGGTATTTATTAAAAACCCTGTATGTATACTATATAGGCTCTAAATGATTCATGCATGTGAGTCAAGAGTCTATATTCATCAGTATTATCATCCGCTACTCACGCTCATCCGCCGCAAAACACATCTCTACCCCCTTCCACTATCATCCAGACATTCGACCATTCGTGGGCTTCCACTAACCCACCAACTTTTGTGGAACGAGATTCTGTCTGTCTATATTATGAATGCTGACATTCGAACAATTGTGAGGTTCAATATGCAATCGTTTATCATCGCTGGACGTCGACGCATTGCCTCCTCTATTAAACCCCAATCAGAATTGTGCTCATGGCAATTACAGCCCAGGGCACACGCTCCGTTCGATCATTCTCACCTTCTTCATCAATCAAATCCTGACTTGGGGGCAGTTCAGCCGCCGCTGTCCCTCCTGTCCATCACAAACCTCGCCGTCTTCTCTGTAGACACCGCCAAGGGTTCTTTGGTCGGCTTCAGCTGACCCTCTGCCCTTTTGATCTCCTGTTGTGCGTAAACAGACGGCGCATAGGCGTCTATGCGTGTATCGAGCGCCGCTTTGCGACTGGCAATTTAATTAAACCATCTAATTAATAGTCGACGAATCGACGGACGACTTCGTCCAACTGCTTATTGAAACTGTTTACGATGAAATTGATTTTGTCCTGACTTAGGCTAACCCTGAGATCGGACATGATGAGACAGATTATAATGGAAAGACAAGTCGCAGTGCTGCCGTCCTTGCAAGGCACAATTTTAAAACATGTACAGCGTTTTGTCTTAGAGATACTTCTAAAACAGTAAGAAATAAAATTCAAGAAGCGCAAGAAGTTGCATTTAGATAAAGAGGACTTATCGAAATGTCCGATGCTTTCCATGACCGCCACCACTTTTCAGGCTAGGTCCCTTTTCATCTCTTATAGGTCTACGGAAAGGAAATTCGGTTACGCCGCTGGCATTATAAAAATAACAATATAATAATTATTTTGAACTGAACTGAGGTTTATTTTCAACTTCACTTGACATAACTGACGTCAATTATTATTGCATTAAATTACATTAAATGACACCAATTGAATTTTAAAATAAGATGAAGAAAATTTACAGACTAATTTACAGACTAATTTTGGTGTAAGCATACATTAGAATAATAAACAATAAGAAACTTGGGAAGTAAGCGAATTATAAGTTCACTAGCTGTTAACCCGTCAAAAATGACGGGGGAGAGTGGCTATCTTCTTCCCCGATTTATTGCAAAAAGGGTTGCCTAAAGGGAAACATAACCCGCCAAGGAGGCAACCTGATTCATTCAGATAGTTAAATGAAGCAGACAGAGCATTATGCATCAAGTAATAATATAAAAGTAGTAAGATATAAAGTAATATGATACAGCAATAAAGAGATAATGAGATTAACTATCATTTGTTAAAGTTAAAAAATTTAACAATTTATAATAATTTAATTAAACTTTGCATAACTAACAAAGGCTTGGAGGTTAGAGAAAGAGAAGCTATTATTATTTGTTTAGTTTACTTATACTATTCATGATAAATCCATAATTAATTTACACTAGACAACTGGTTAGTTATTAGGTATAATTTTAAATTTCTCTTAAAGGTGGTTCGATCAGGTGACCCGTCAAATGCGCGACCGACATTTGCGCGCCGACATTTGCGCAATATTAGTTGATATAATTGGGGTTAGGGTTAGGGTTAGAGTTAGGGTTAGATTAGGGTTATGATTAAGACTATAGTTACTAAAGCACGGATGACTTTTAATTTATAGCGCAATTCGTGCTTCGCTCGAAATACGCGCAAATGTCGACGCGCAAATTTCGGTCGCGCAAATGTCGGTCGCGCAAATGTCGGTGAACCAGATCATCTATTTTTATTGCGGATGATGGCAGGAAATTCCATTTCTGAAGTCCAAAATATTTAATGGCAAACAGTTTAGTGTTTGTTGTGGTTGCAGAAAGAGATCTTGTGTTATGCCCAAGTATTTCCTTAATAATTGTTTTGAAGTATTTATTTAAGTAAAAGATGGCGGCACTAGGTTGTTATAGTGCTTATATATAAACATGATTTGTTTGTTGTTTATGTATGTTGTCTATTTTGAGTATGTTGAGTTTTTTTGTATAGGTTGATAGTGTTGGTATGTTGAGCAATGAGCATAGTTTTTAGTAAGTCTTAATGCTTTGTTTTGCATTATTTGTATTTTTCAACACAAGATTTATAACTAAATCCACAAATTATATAAGGATGTATTAAGGTAAAATAAAGTTGGTTGATCGCAATAGTATTTTTAAAAATTTTATATATAGTTTAATTATGTTTATATTTTTAGCTATTTTTGAGCTAAAGGTTCAGTGTATTCTTTCCCATTTAGATTTTGATCTATGATTAATCCCAGGAATTTAGTTGAAGATGTTTGAACAACAACATGATTATTTTATTTTGATTTTTATTGAGATCAAGTGCTGTGACATACGCTTTGGGTGAAAATTTATAAAAGTGACTTTATTTAGGCTGAGGACTAATTTGTTTATATTAAACCATATCAAAATTTGTTCCATTTCACTATGAATGACATTTAGAGTAAATGGCTTAAAGCAAGTATGAAAAATAAATTAAAAAGAAATTTAACCCTTTGAATATCATAATAATATGATAGGCTTACATAGCATAAGCGTAAGGGAAGCTAGGTTCAAAGGGTTGATTAATTTGGCCCATGCAAAGACTTTTCAATGACTAAGTCACAAGGACAAGTACCAACATGCAAGGACGAGGACAAAGCTACTACCTGGACTAGACTAACAAGAACCAAGACAAGGACTTCAAATTGGCCCTTAAGAAATCCTTAATTAAGGACAAGGATTGACACCACTGTCGAAAAGCGTCTGAATGATGACACGTCGTGCAGTGCCTCAGACGAAGTCGCATCAGTCACGGTTTTTGCACGAGATGCTCCTAGTACACAGCAATTTTTAAGATCCACTTCAAAACTATTCTGGTCTTTATTGTTATTGCCGAATCAGATTCATAATTTCATATGTGTCTAGAATTTTAATAATAATTAATCAATGAATAGTAATTCTGTTGTGCGTTTTGGGCTTCTAACAAAGGCGGCGGATAAACGTAACAAAACAAGAGCTGTGACTATGCTATAATGCTATTAGTAGGCCTAGGCTATTATAGGCCTACGGAACAATGTTACGAACAGTCAGGAGAGCTGTTGCAGTGAGATTTAATTTTCGGTAAAATTGTGTTTGTAGGCTAACGCTATCAACATTTGTGTCATTAGGCCTATCATGACTTGTGTATGGTTCATTCTATTAAGTTCCATACATTCGATCAAATAGTTAACGAATTCAATGATTAGGTTAAAGTATCCGGTTTTCCAGTTAGGCTTATAAGAGAACAACACCATTGGGCTACCAACACACATTTAAAGGAACTGATGAAGAAAATATAGTAGTTTTGAATCAGGCTAGCGTTCTCGAAATCACTCGTCTATTGCAGTGGGTCCGCGTGGTCCGCGGACCAAAAGTGGTCCGCGAGAGGGGTCTAGTGGTCCGCAGCAAATTCTGTAAAAACATTAATAAAAATTAGACATTTATATTTTCCATGTGAGTGGCGTAGTAGCACAATTAAGTAAGGTGACGACGTTTTTTGCTTGTCATTTTCTCAAATTTCAGGTGGTCCACGAGAAATTTTTGATCTTCAAAAGTGGTCCGCGAGGCAAATTAGGGGTCTGAGGACCAGGGCGCAATTTGTAGAGGGAAGGGGGAATCTTCTCCCCACTGCCCAACTGCATCTTCCATACTGCTACATAATGCCACATCCCCCACCACTACATCCCCCCACTGCTATATTTCCCAACAGCTACATCCCCCAAGCTCGACATACCTCCCCCCCACTGCTCCAGGTCACAAATCGCACCCTGCTGAGGACCACAGGTCTATTGGGTTATGTCGTGCTTTGTTATGACTAATGATCAGTGTCACAACCTAACGGAACAACGGAGCGGCGTACCAAGGCTTTATGCCGCTCGGGGCGGTCGCAGAATTTGCCGCCCCTAAAAGAAGTTAGATTTAAACATTTTAAAAATTCAAAAATCATGAAATTTATTTCCGATTTTTGTAGACAAATGTATTGCTTGGATACTCTATACAATTGTAATGAAATTTTACGCATGACAACGGTAGTAGCAATCACCGAAATATCAAGAAAAAATGGACTCTGGCTGTAGGCCTAAAAAATGTGTAATCTAATACGATGAACAGAAAAAGGAGTAGGCCTACTAATTTATAATAACAAGTAGTCCTACATGCATTTATTTTCAAAATAAATCTAGTAGTCTAATATAAGAGAGAAGCAGCCGAAAAGCGATCATTTTAAAAGTTAATTTTTCTGGCCGTCCTCTGCGCAAAATCTTTAATAGCAGCATCAAAATCTATTTTATCGACAAGATCGCGCTCAATGGAAAGTATTGCTAAATCAGTTTACCTTGAGTCACTCATTGATGCCCGAATGTAGGCATAGTTCTTGATTAACTTTAGTTTAGATGACGACCGTTCGCAGCTCGCAACACTAATGGCACGAATCAGGAACACACGTAGCAGTAGGACTATGCTTGGTACTGAATCGCAGAAATTATAGTTCTGAATGAACTGCAGAAGTTGCAAAGGACCTTCCATTACTACATTTCCAGCCGCGATAACGAATGTCTGCAGTCTCTTGCTCTCGATGAGGAACTCCCTTCTCTATGTCCTCACCAACATCATCTAACTGGCATTGGTAGGCCTATTCTTTATCAAAAAGGTTTGAAGGTGTAAGGAAGTCGTATTTCTTTGGAAGAGTGTGATGTTCAAATCTAGAAGATATCTCTTGAACCAGCCTGTCCAATATGGACAACAGTTCTCTTCTTAGCTAAGTTAGCTCAACTTCGTACCCTAGTGCAGCATCGTCCATCCATTCGTTTCTTCTTGAGAATTTGACGCTGCATGCATGCTTATCCCTAGTTCAGAACACATTTCTTGAGAATAGGTCTTTGCATTGTCTACAGTCTCATCCCGATTATCACTAAGAAAAATTCTCAATGCAACGGTGGCCTTTAGCATAGAGCCTTTAGACTGCGGTCGTTTCTTGTGACAGACAATATAAAAAAAGTAAAAAGTAAAAGTCCTTCCCGAGCACTCAAGGCTAACCTCAAGGGATCATAGGGCGGCGCTGATCTCCGTTACCAAGGCCCTCAGTCCGGCGACTGGTGCAAGGTTAAATGATACGGGGCCAGTGTTCTCATGCAACGCGCCTGTTTACTTCGCGGATTAATCCGCTACTCATTTGCCATCGCCATCTGGCGAAAGAAGGCTGAGTCGACCTTAGGGCTCCCGCGGGAGTTGAACCCGCGACCTTCTGCTCCATTGTCCAACGTTGTTACCACTCTACTAACTTCCCGCCCCGACAGACAATTGTGGACCATGTTATTCGACCACAGATAGCACTATTATTATTATTATTATTATTATTATTATTATTATTATTATTATTATTATTAATGATTGCTTAACTGTATAAACTTGTTAGTTAATTAATTAATAAAGTTTTAATTCATGTAAAACGGACAGAGCACGCGCGATAGGCTAAGACGCTAAGGCTTCCCGTAAAATTATTAGAATCGCCAATCCTCTGGCCGCCCAAAGACCGAGAGATAAGTTATATAAACCGGCAACGATTTATGGTTCCCGAGCCTTCGGTCTTTAGCAAGTAGAGAGTTTGGCCGCTGAAAGACCATCGCCTGTTTGACAGAGGCTGCGCGGAGACGGCGGCTGGCTGGCTGCTGACGAAGGGAACAGGCGGTTGGAGCGATGGAAAGAAGGAGAGAGAACGCAGCGGTCGGCCGGCTGTGTAGTCGATGCGTACGCCTGAACACTGGCGCCCGGGCTACCAGGGGTGGTTAGCGAAGGGCTGGGCCCGTAGACGGGGTCGCTTACCACCGATAACGACGACACTGCCTCCTAGGTCCTGCTCTGACGGCATCTAAGCGGACGTGGCCCTACAGCTTGAAATTCCGCCTAAAGAGCGGCGCCCGGGGAACAAGGTCCTGACGGCGATGCGCGTCGCCGGCGGCGAGGCGCCCTTCGCCGCCGCCGACGACGCTAGGGGGGTGGGTCCGAAGTTAAGCTTTCTGGCGGATAAAACGCGTAGATGGGGACATTTGGGAGCGAGCGCCCTCAAGGGCTGGTTCTAAAAATCGAAAATCTCCGAAATATGGGAATTTATGTAGCCCGCGTCACTAGGCGGACGCAGGCGGCTGTTGAACTAAAGTTCGCTTGAGACGCGCGCCCATCTGGCAGGAGCTATTGCCGCGTATAAGCTTAGCCGTTTTCCGAAGCCCCTGATCGCCGCTAAGGAAATCGTTCTTAAGCAAGTCCCTACTTTTTCCTATTGACGGTAACTACGCGAAAATACAGACTACAGACGAAAAATCCGCCTAAGTGTCCGTCAAAAAGTTTCAAAACTCTAAAAATTTCAGTCATGTATATGAGATCCTCTTTTTATACGGTCGCTCCGCTTATAGTGTGAAGCGATAGAGTAAAGAAAGCACAGCGATTGAAAGCGAGTATTTGGAGCCCGTTTAAAGTGCTAAAGCTTATCGTTTCATACTGACGTATCAAAGGCTATTGATTGCAGTTCCTGTGCGCTAGTTATTGTGGCTGCCGGACTGCGTCTAGCTACCGCGTCTTTGTCCGTGTTACCAGTGTTGCCACTGTAGCCATTGTTGTCATTGTTGCTTGGTTTATTAATAAATAAATAAAAATAAACCAATAAAGGCAAGTTGTGTTCGGGTCTTTGAAAGTCGCTGTGACGCCGGAGTCTCAGCGCACTGTCCGTGAAGGTGAGCCTTGGCTGTGATGAACCTCGCCTACCTGAGGTCACGTTAGTGCCCAGGAGGTCAATTCTGAGCCAAGGGAGGAGACAGACGCCCGCCTGTCGTAAAGGCGCGGGGAGACAGTTTGGGTGAATCACCGACCAAGGAAAAGAGTGGACCGCGTCCATTCAGGCACGGGTAACCTTGGGTTTGGTGAAAGCGTGTGAGGAAGCCAAGAGACAACGCCGCCTGTCTATAAGAGAGCGGAAGACGGCTAGATTGCCGAGAATGAAGAGACGTGGGGCCAAGTCGAAGTCAGAGACTAGAAATACCTATCGAAATCGCTTAAGGCGCCGAGACCAAGCGGTGGCCAGCGATAAGAGGCATGAGTTAAAGGGTCTCTCGGACGAGGCCGGAGCCGGAACGGATAGAGAGTCAGAGGAGGAAAACGAGAACCCTACGTTGAGGAGCGGCCATCCTCAGTGTGCTGCCTGCCCGGCAGCCGCGGACACCTCCTCTGATGTCGGAGAGCCGGAAAGGGAACGTGACGCCGCCGATCAGGCAGAGTCGGAGGCTGATGGCGATCGGGAGACCGAGCGGGCGTTGGGGGCCGCCCGACCGCCGGCCGCGCTACGAGACCGCGAGCCGGCGGGGTCGCCACACAATATACACAATCTTTAAAAAATTATTCGACGACCAAAAAATGCCGCCCCCGATAAAGTGTCGATCTGGGCGGACCGCCCCTCCGCCCCTTGGGTCCGCCACTGGAACAACGAGAACTTCTGAGTGAATTTTCATCGGAGGCGCTATACTAGAGCTGGGTCGATTACGATTATTTTTTCCGATTACGATTACGATTATTTTCGATTATTTTTCACGATTACGATTTCGATTACGATTACGGTTTTTTATATAATCGCGATTTCGATTTCGATTATTTCACAGTACCTTTAGAAACTGGCTTTCCCGCCATATTTTACAGTATTCGGCAATCCTCTGTGTATCGATGTTCAATTGGTCTTCAACAGGGATATTTCTACATCCCTAACATCCCCCAACACCCTCCAATTTGAGGTCGACACCCCCTAAATTTTGTAATGTGACAATGGTATGCATACAGAATGCATATTAATTAGCCCTGAACATCCTCAAACAGGCCCATTCAGAGGGGGGCCTGGAGGGCCATTCGGCCCGGGCCTCCATCATTTGGGGGCCTCCCTTTGTTTCCTTGTCTAGAATTCTGGGAGAGCTAGAAAGCTAGATAGCTACTACTAGAAGGGGTCTCACATTTTGGTGATGACCTTTTTTGCTTGTCGACAATTTTGGGATTTTGGGAAAGCTAGGAAGGTATTCTGCGGTCTTCAAAATTGGTGATTACCTTTTTTGCTTGTCGACAATTTTAATTGTTGGGAAGGCTAGGAGAGGCCTCGAAATTCCAACTGGCCTGGGCCTCCTTCAGCCTCTGAAGGGGCCTGCCACCAAATGGAGAAATACACTCCACAACTTTTATCCTCGGATGACTTTCTTGCTTGTCAGACTTTTTGTGAGTCTCTATAAGGTTTTTTTGCTTGTCAGTCTTTTTCGGTAGAGACTTCCAAATTTCGACACCCCAGATTTTCCCGACACCCCAAATTCACAATCCTACAATCCTAGAAATAAACACACCCCAGATTTTCCCGACACCCCACCCCAATTCACAATCCTAGAAATAACCCTGGTCTTCAATCTCCTTAAAGGATCGAGCCTGGGTGGCAAGACCGATATCGTCAGCGTATCCAAACTTCCTACCTATGGTATCCGGTAAGTCGTGTGTAGGCCTATAAGCCTACAAATTGCACAACATAGGTGCTAGAACTTAACACTGTGTTAGACCGTTTCGCTGACGTCTCCAGGAGCTGACATCTCCCAAGTGAACTAAGAACCGTCTGTCAGAGATGAGTAATTCCACAAGTTGACAGAACCAGGGTGGCAAATTGAGCGAGAGTTTGTACATTAAACCCGCATGCCACACCGCATCGAAAGCTGCTGTCAAATCCAGAAAGATGGTGCCTGTCTTTATACGCAGTTGAATCCATTTTCAATGAAAATCTGATAATCAACGGTAAATTGATCTTTCTTTGAATCGGAAATATTGTATAATATAACTTACGGGAATAATCGAAAAATAATCGCGATTTCAATTATTTTTTCGACGATTATCGATTATTTCGATTTATTTAATAATCGTCTCGATTTCGATTTCGGTTTTTCCAAAAATCGCGATTTCGATTACGATTTCGATTAATCGACCCACCTCTACGCTATACACATATTTTGTTACATTACACAAATGGCGTTCATTGAAAAAAAGTAAGATATTTGTAGTCTTTGTTGAGATGTTTTCTATGTTTCCACGGTGAGTCTTCGATGTAAACATGTCTCGAGAGTGGACATTGATTTATTTATGATATTGTTGCGCTTAAAAGACAGAATTTAACAAATAATCATGTTTTAAGCTGAGTGTATTTATTCTTTGTTATACCTCCGGTGTTCGATATACGGTAGGAGAGCTTTATGCGTTTGGCTCTTTCTATTTTGAGGCGTTTTGATCTTAAGCTCCGTTCAGTGTTTTATCCATTCCTGTTAGAGGAGAGATCCCCTAAACCCCCTCAAAATCCCAGTACTGACACAAATTGTTGCATTGATCTGCGTGTCTTCCTCTTCAGCCAAGTCAACAACCCATCCCAGACCTGAAGTCTGGATAAAACACGATAAAACACTGGTTACGTAGCTGCTTTCTTGTAGAATTTTAGTCAACGAGAATAAATAATGACTTAAAAGTGATGAATATTAGGCGTAGCATCTTGGAATCTTCACTCAAACCTAAGCCACCCTTTCGCCTTAATTTAAAATGGCTGTGTCTATTATGCGGGCTACCCGCAAAATAATTAAAACGCTGATTGGTCTAATGAACTTAACCCTAACCACGTGATTCATTATGATTAGACCAATCAACGGTT
Source organism: Metaphire vulgaris (assembly GCA_018105865.1). NCBI lineage: Eukaryota > Metazoa > Annelida > Clitellata > Crassiclitellata > Megascolecidae > Metaphire > Metaphire vulgaris. The sequence continues at coordinate 6,016,384 of CM030839.1, read as the reverse complement.
TAATTATTTTGCGGGCAGCCCGCAAAATAGACACTTTCATCTAAAATTGTTATATTCGTGGGCATATAGTATCTTTATTGTTGAGCCCATTGAAGAATACATTTGGTTTGTCTGAGGCAGGAGGGAGTTAACTGAAATGATAGTAGATTGAATTAGCCATCACTGGACAGTCAATGGTATGAATGGAGATTTATCAGATCCAGGATTGTGGGAGAGGGGACGGAAAGGACGCCTCTTTCTCCTCTACTGTTTGACTTCTACGGATAAGAACCAGTTAGGGACACCCTGGTTGATATGCAGGAATGTATGGAATTTGGAGAAGTGATCAAGAATTGTTCACGATGTGGAGAACAATGCAGTCTTGGTTGTATCAAAGGACTACACATGCAAATGCATTCACTTATTGATGCATCTTAAAATATTGAATGAATACCGGTAATCATTGTCAGTATTGTTCATGAAATTTTAAAAAGATAAGTATTGCATTGCCATAGTCAAAGAGTTAAGCTCAGTTATATGTTAATATAATATAATATAACAAGGTTTAAAGTGGTTCAGTAGGGACTGCCCTGTATGAGAACCACTGTCTCGGTTGAATTGTGGGTAAAGAACGTAGTTGAATACTCATCTCAGTATAATGCAACCAGGTAAATTCATGCACAATGTTGTTTAACATTATCAGAGTTCAGTTGTTACAGATTCTGAAATATGGCCACCATTGACTTAACTTCTGCAGACATTGATGAAACGGTTGAATTGTGGGTAAAGAACGTAGTTGAATACTCATCTCAGTATAATGCAACCAGGTAAATTCATGCACAATAACTGTAGATATTCTGGTTTCAATCATGTTGAAATTAATTTAGTGTCATGTTATTTTATTTTGTTCATAGACATAACAGAGTAAGACATTTAATTCTGACTGATTAGGATTAATTAAAGTGTTACATTTGCTTTGATTTTTGATGATAAATCCAAATTAGTTGACTGCTCTACCGGTAATCACAATTAATGAAATTGTATTAATGCTGACAACTTAGGTTTGATTTCAATAAGTCAAGTGCAGATAATATTAAATACTTGCCAAGTTAAGACTTGACTAAGAATGTTTAGATAATCATTTTGCTAAAAACCTAGTAATGTTTCCATATATTGAAATAATATTTTCTTTGTTGCTAAAAAGTGTTGCTATTCACTGTTAAATGCTTTCCAGCTGGGCAGCCGAGAACATTATCGGTGAACCAAGAGTATTTCCAAGGTATGGAGATCTGAATGGTTCCTGGGCTCAAGGAAATGTTACTGCAAATGAATTTATTGTGGTGAGTTTAATTCCTAAGACGGAACTTTATCAGAAAAGGTGTTGAATGAAGTGTTTACACTTTTATTTGAAAATGTATAGTGTATTGACTGTATATGTCATGTACTGGTAATTGATTTATTTTGTCATGTTTTCAAAATTTCCAAATTTTCTGAGCATGTTTTCCAAAGCAGATGGTAAAATTTAGTCTCATTTGTGTTTAGCATAATGACATTTTGCTGTTTTTTTATTTACCTATATGTAACATTTATTTGCAGTTAGAATATTGCTCTATGACAAATTTATATTTTATTACTTGGGAGTTAATTTGTTCTACTAGATTGGTTATTCTTTGAAAATATTCAGTATTTTCATTTAGGTTGAATTCTCTGAGAAGCTTTTTTTGACTGGAATAGAAATATATGAGACATACAATGCAGGAGCTGTGATTCGAATTTCTGCTTATAATGACTCGTGTAATAACTGGGTTAAATTCTGGGACTCGGAGAAGCCTCAGCTCTTGCAGTACAGTCGCTGCTTCATTCCTCAAATTGTGGTACCTGTTTTTGTCATGCTCAGTATTCTTGCAGCATATTTATGAACTAGGCATGACCATTTTACTTTCTCCTGTTATATAAATAGCTATGCTAAAATGACAATATTGTAGTGATTCTGTTATATCAATAATTAAAGTAAGGTTTATGATGAGGAATATGAATCCTGTTCTTATCTCAACTGCATCTAGAGTAAGAGCAAGGTTTTCCACTGTGTACCTGTTGTAAAAGACTGGTAAACTCTACTTCATTTAAATCTGGTTTTTCTTACCAACTACACCTATGCAACTTCACCTGGTGGCAGTTCAGCTGACCTTGATGGTATTATGGATGGACTTATTACCTGTACACTGGTCCATTTACCCGGAGTGCAACTTCATTTGACATTTTTATAGTGATGCCTAAAAGTCAGTTTTGAATTCTAAAATGTGTTTGTGTTTTATGCACTTTTTAAGAGACCACCTCTTGTTTTACCCATACCTGCGTGTTCATCGGCACTGCATATCAGTTAGTAGTTACTATGACAATGTTGTTTGTGGCATACCACTCCTGCTGCTTTACCACCTTCAATATTTCCTTAATGTCACAGCCAGATTTAGAGGTCATATTCTTCTGTATGAACACCTCACCTGATTCTGTTGCAAAAGGACAAGTGAGTCTTTTGCACTAATGTTGCAGAAAGTACTGTTTACTGAAAAGATAAGATTTCCATTGACAAACATTATGAAATCAAGTGAAGTGCTACACATTTTCTGTATAGCATAGACAGGCATAGACCTGCATGTCCTGCTTTGAGCTGGTACATATTGGATTTTTCAGTGACTTCTACTGTGGAGTAGACTTTTCTTCTTTTCTTTCAGGAACTGCCTTTTAGAACTTGTCAAATTAAGTTGGAACTCGATTGCACAGTTGCTCAGTCGTGGTGTGAAATCGATTCTGTCAAGATTAAAGGCAAACGGCAATTGGCTCGTATGTGCTCTGGTATCTACAGTCTACTTTGTAATAAGTCAAAGTCCTTCCCGAGACTCGGGGGCTCATTGGGCGGCGCTGACCTCTGTTGCTATAGCCCTCAGCCAGGTGTGCAATAACACGGATACGGGGCTAGTGCATAGCATAGTGTACCTGTTTGACTTAACGCAGCCTCTTACCACTGCTCCTCACTTTACCACCACCCTCTTGTGAGTAAGGCTGAGTCAACCATAGGGCTCTTGCAGGACTCAAACCCACTACCTTCTGTTAATTGTCTGATGTTGTTACCACTCTGCTAACTTCCTGCCCTTAATAATAGAACATTGTAATTTGTCTGATAAAACCCTCTCATCTGTGCTGGTTTACTTTAATAATTTATTTAATCGTTGTCATTTTCCCCTTCAAAGTCATTGTTGTTGTCATCATCATCATCATCATCATCATTTTCATCTTGAAAATGAAATTCTAATTATAGTGGGCCAGTATTCAGGTATAACTTATGTCAAACAGTCCAGTACGGATGTATCTATAAACAAATTAAGCAATTCACACGATAAGATACTGGCAGAAAGTGTTAACAAACGAATTGGCATAATATTCTTAGGTTAATAATAATATTGGAAGAAAAGATTGCTGAGTTTATTTGTATAATTAGTAAAGTTTTATTTCTTCTGTTAGTATTTCTTCAGACTGTATTAGTTTCCTTGCAGATGTTACACAATTGCCACTGTTTATCACTTGTTTGACAGTTGTTGAATGTCTGATGAATTGCAGCTAACAAAAACCATTAACTGGTAGTAGGTGAAGCAGTTTATTTTCTATTTATGACTAGAAAATTACAGAGTAAGGCATGCTCTAGGTAAATGATGTAGCATAAAATGATTGCAGTGCAGCATATGGAATAATTCACTGTAGGACATTTTTAATTTTCTGTTCAACTGCATTACTCTGCATATGTTGATTTGAATGTTGATATTGCAACAGTTGTTCATCTTGCAGCTAAACCACCGTCAATCTTAGAATTATCTGAAGCTCTTAAGCAGCTTGTTAACAGTCCTTTGTTCAGCGATGTGAAATTTTTGGTGGCCGGTGAGGAAGTTCTTGCGCACAGAGCAATCCTTTCCGTGCGTAGTGCCTATTTTCGAGCCTTGCTTTCTAATGGTATGCTTGAAAGTATGCCACTTGAATCAAATAAGGCAAGTTTTGAGTTTCCAGCTATCAAAATCTGACATTCTGAAACTTTTACAAATATCTGATTTTTATCTATGGTATTATTTTTGCACGTACTCTGTGCTGTGCATGATTATTTTAATTCTGATGCAAACCTGACCTGTTTAAAAAAATCATTTACCAAGCTTATCTAGCTGATATAGGTAGCTAGTGTTTGTGTTTTACATTTTAATGCCGTCAGACGAATTGTCCAGATAAAAAGAATAGAAGAATTTCTTCCCTATAATGTTGAATCTTATTTATTTCTCAACAAACTATAATCAAGCCTCTGACTATTTAACTCTTGTTTTGTTTACAAATTGATTTATATAAAAACGAAAGTGTATACTTTTTTCTTTTAGCTACTATATTCAATTATGGAGTCTTTTCAGGTGCAATACTTCTGTCAGTAGTTGATTATGATTTGATTTATTTTGACTGGTTTTGATGAAATTTGCAGGGAATAAATTTTGACGATATTAGTTATGCAGGGTTTATTGCCATGATGCATTACCTTTACACAAATGATTTCGATCCTTCTATATCCACATTACTCATGACAGAATTGATAAGAAGTGAGCTTTACTAATTCTTTGGTTACATAACAGTTAGCATATAGTTTTGTCTCCATGTTCCTTTATAAATGTGAAATTGAAGTCTATATGTGAGTCGACAACAATAAAATTGCCACAAAAATGACGTCTATATGAACATGAAATTGGAGAAAAAAGCAGTTGGTGTGGTTATGGTAGTAAACTTTGATTTGTAAGCATATTATTAGACCATCATTTGCATATTATGAATGAAATCGTTTGAAAGTATAACAGTTACTATTTTTATGACATGACAATATTACAGCCCAATGAAATCTATTATTATCCATTATCTATTATTATGTGATGACAGAATTGACTAAGAAAAGACTGAGTTGCCACGTTGATGCTAGAAGCAAATTAAGATGTATTACAGGCTTTTGAAACAGCTGCTTTAAGATAAAAGTTTGTATTGCAACATAATGCACTTCTTAAATGTTGTGGATGTGGTGGTCAAGTGGTTGGCAAGCTGTCCTCTCAATCACGAGGTCAGGTTTCAAACATACCACAGCAGAAACTTTTGGTTTTCTGCTCCAGGCACTCATTCAGTTGAATCATTTGTGAATGGTACTCACCTTACTTTGTGGAAGGAAATGGTTGAGAAAAAGGCTGGCAACTGCCCATGTTCAGTTGATGCCATAAAGCATTAAAGCCACTACCCGGTAATCCTTCAGTTCAGCTGCCTGCTTTGAGCCTGTGGGGCAGCCTTTTCCTTTGCCTTTGCCATTTGAATCACTGTCTTCTACAGCGTGTCCCTTTACTGGAAACATTTAGTCCTTGATGATTGGAACATAGCTTGTTAAGAAACCAAATGCCATGTTTATTGCTACTTTGTCCACTCAGACTGGTAGATTTCTGCTTTAGATGACAATTTTGCCAAATTGGTTCTGCAACAATAATTTATTCATTTGCAGACTTTTCATCTATAACAATTCATTTACAGACTTTTCGTCTACCAACAGTAGGTCTACTACGATGCCCTAACCTAACCATAATCCTAACTCTAACCCTAACCCTAGAAATAACCCTAACAATAACCCTAACAATAAACCTTAACCTAAACCTACCCTAACCCGGATATTGTAGTAGACCTATAATTATCGGTAGACCAAAAGTCTGTAGGCGAATTGTCATAGACGAAAAGAGTGTAGACGAATTGTCGTGATACCTGCCAAATTAAATGAGGCAAATAAATTCTTGCTGGCATTAAATGAGCCTGCTTTAAGTAAGATTTCAAGAAAGCATTTTTCTATTACAAGAAATTTGTAAATGCCAGCCGACAGACACTCATTAACATTGTTACTTTTATGCCATCTTTGACTGATCAGTCAGGTCAGGTCTTCGTCCTCCAGCTGTGTCCAGTTATTGACTTCTCCATGACATCTCTCCAAAGCTCTCTGTCCTTTGCTATTTCTTCCAAAGTCATTTGGTGTCTTCCGTCAGTTTTTCAATTGAGATTCAGCCCTGCCATGTGCAGATCCTCTTCCAATCCGTCCACCCATCGTCTTTTCGGTCTTCCTTTAGATCTTTTCCTCTGGTTTGTAGTTGAAACTTCGTTTTGGGTTTCTTATTTCTTCCATTCTGAGTATGTGTCTTGTCCATTTCATTCTTCTCTTTCTGGTTACTTCGATGATGCTCGGTTGAATTTCTCTCTCTAATATCTTCATTTGTTATATGTTCTTTGTATCCAATCCTTAGTATTCTTCTGAGCCATTTATTTTCTGTTGCTATTAATTTTTCTCCAGTTCTTTTTTATGGTCCAAGATTCACATCCATAAATTAGTATTGGTATTACACAAGTGTTGAGAATTCTTAGTTTTGTTTTCATCCCAATGTCATGTCTTTTGAAAATTTTGGTATGTAGCCTGTTGAAGGTTGATCCTGCCATTAACTCTATTCTTTGTTTAATCTCCAAGTCCGAGCCTCCTTTTGCTTCCAATTCACTTCCCAAGTAAACGAAACTCTTCACTATTTCAATTTCTTTTCCGTTTGTTTGATACTATTGGCCATTCTCCAATTTTTTTTGTAATTGGCATAATTTTTGTTTTGTTAGTGTTTATTTTTAGTCCAAATTTTCCGCTCTCTGTTATTAAGGCCAATGTTAACTCTACAATGCTTGAGAGGCATTCCGCTATTAGACATGTATCATCAGCATATTCTGCATCATCTATATTTCCTATCTTTAGAGATGTTCCCAACCCATTTATGTTTTCAATCCGTCTCATGATGTAATCTAATATAATGTTGAAGAGTATTGGTGATAGGACACATCCTTGTCTAAATCCTGTTTTAATTTTGAACCACTCAGTTTCTTCTCCATTAATTCTGATACATGCTAAAACTGTGCAGTATAAATTTTCAATTAACCTTATTATTTTGGCATGAATGCCATATTTCCCCAAGAGTTTCCATGCCCCTTCTCTCCAGATTGAGTCATAAGCTTTGACTGATCCACAGTGCATTATCGTGTTGGCGCTTGAGAAATTTACCTCTCAGTTGATTAACTTACCTATCTTGCCAAGGTGTGAGGAATCAAAGTGTTCTTCATAGTCCTAAGCATTGGCATTAAATAGTTTGCTGTAGAGAATCTTTAGCAGATGTTTATTTACTACTAAGAACTTCAGATACAATATTGAACTGAAAGGCTTAAAGAACTCGATGAATTATATACCATATTTTATGAATATTGGGTTCAAATGATCATAGTTTCAAGACTTTGAATTAAGGTATATGAAATGGTCTGTTATGAGCAAATTATTTTAGAGAATTGTCTATTATGCAGCTGATATTTTCGAATGCTCTTTAGTTGCAGACAAGTTGTCTCTGAATGGTATGAAGACACTGAGCGTCTGTTATCTTCGCAAAAGTATCACTCTGGACAATGTCATTGACATCTACTATGATGCCACGGAAAAATTGCCTCGTCTGGGCAAGTCATTTCTAATTCCTTATTTTGTGGTTTTGTAGTTTCAGATTCTAACTGTCTCCATGAACACAGAATTTTCATCATAACTTATTAAATTTTAGAAAGTCTATGTGATTTTTCATTGGTTTGTGCTTTTATCTGATATTCTGTTCTTTTGTATTTAGAAGATATTGAGAATATTTGCCTGACATTCATCTCTAAGAATCTAAATAAAGTAACAAAGTTGCCGTCGTTTTGCAGTCTCCCAAAGGATGTGATGCTGCTAATCGTGCAGGAGGCAACGTCAAAACTAAGCCTAGACTGAACCTAGAAAAAATATGCTGCCTTTGTGTTGGCCTTGTATAAATGCTAAAATAGAAAAAATTTGGTTTAAAATTTTGTGCTTAATTTGCCCGATAAATTCACAAAACAGATGACAAGTATTTTATTAATGTGCTTTTGTTAGTGGTTACTATATTGACCTGCTTTTGATACGTTTTAATTGATGTTCTTATTACCACTGCTTAATAATTGTTATGGGTCGTTCTGATAAGAAACTCTGGTTATTTCTAAGAGATTACATATGTCAAAATCAAATAATAACATACCAGGCATTGGCTAATGGTTTCTTATTGCAGTGAACTCATAAGTGAAAAATTATACCTGAGTTAACCAGGGCAAGAGAGTTAGTCTGGTAACAGTTGATGACGAGAAGCAGAATGCAATCTGCCCCAAAAGACGTTCGGTCGATAGCACAACAAGCCATATGTGAAATCCCAGGTATAGGTTCAGCCTCTAAATTGATTTAATATTTACTGATCCATTACAATTTCTGCATCACCTTTATTTTCCTAATTCTAGGCCAGTTAAAGACTATATAACATTTAAAATTTTTTTAAATTAAAAATATAAAAATATTATATAATATATAAAAATAGATATATGTTTACTGAAACTTTTTCAATATGTTTTTATAACAACACAGAATGTTGCTTGTTTTGTTAAATAATCCTGTATTTACAACTACAAAACCTAAAATGCATCAAGGATGCTCATTTTATCTATTATCTTTGTTTGTCAAATACCGAATTTTTTAAAGTAGCTTTGATGTAATATTGACATAGGATTGCAACGAATTGTAACCTACAAAGGATCAAACTAGGAGAAATGCTGATACTAAAGACACAGTTATTATTTAAAATTATTTTTTGTGCCACATTCTAGAAAATTTTTTATGCATTTTAAACAGATTTTGCTTGTTTTGTTAAATAATTTATTTACATGCATCAGGCAGCTTATTTTTTTTAATTTCCAAAAATTGTCAGATTGAAACTCTGATGCTTTAGTTATTTTTATGAAAATTTCTGTAATTTAAAGATTAATATGATTTTATATATTAACAGCTTTTGAAGTTGATTGAAGTCATTTCCAGCCTCACTTTGTTCTCTGTGATAATTTGTGATGTTTTGTACCAGTAATTTGTTTTTGATGTTTGCAATGATGCTGCATACAATGTTTATCTAAATTTAATTACTTTCTCAACTTATAATATTAGAAGTTTGACATATGAACAGTGTGAGTTGGGTCATCCATTTTGGGGTTGTGCCAGTTCCATATTATGCTTTTCCAGATTCAATCAGGTACAGTAGGCAATAATTGCATTTCATCAGATCTAGACAAAGGGAGAAAGATCTCATAGTTTACTTTCATACAAAAACTTGCTAACTCAAAGCATGCAACCGTATGCATGAACAGTGGAACTGCTACTACTTCTTTCACAGCAGTCTTCACAGTATCTGTTGTATTTTGTTATGGAAACGGCTGACTTTGATGATAAATTTGACTGATCTGCATAAACTGAACATAAGCAAGAGAATTGAAACAGGATCATTAGAAATGCCAGTACAAAATTAATTAATGAATTTCTAAAGCAGAGAGCTTTGGGTCTGTTTTCCCGTTGTGCTCAATACATTGTAGAACTTCTTCACAGATTCTGTCTGAAGTATATTTTGTGAGTCTTTAGTCTTTACTTTGCAATTTCAAATACTTCGGGGCCTATTTTAAAATTATCTTCAGTAGATTCAAGAATTTTAAATTTAGTCAAAAGCTGTTTTGCGAGTTTTAATATATTTTTGAGGTCTTCATAGGCCTAACATCATTTGAGCTGTCAATATCTTTAAAGTGGCTTGCATTTAATAGTGTGTTAAAATTCAAATAATTATCAACGTTCCAATTTTTGTGTAAAATTTCAATTTACTTTGAACAGTTTTAAAAATATATTGTTTCCTAACATTAACTCCAATTACCGGTAAATAACTCTATTATGTTTGTTGCTGTAGGAATCAGTCAAAAGTCATACTGAGTTCTCATTATTAGGATTACTTGTTGTTGACTTTGGTGATGTTATGCTTTTCTGTGTCACTTATCGTGTCACATTTTGTTTTTATGCCTAATTTTGTACTTTTTTTACTTTGTATTTAATTTTCATTATAATGATGAAATAAATTTACTACTAGAGTTATTAGGAATTCGGATATTGCAAATTTAGATGCAAAACAGTGTCATTTCAAAAACACTTGTACAGTTGCTGTTGAAATAAGGTTATTTATCTGTAGACACATGACGATGAGTGTCTGTATCATTTGTGCTGTTGTCAAATAAGAAGATATTTTTGATTCCTAGCCAGTGAGTTGAATCCATGTAGGCCTACTTAGTTGTATTGTGACTTTTGGCCAATCAATAATAAATCACAATTAGTTTTTGGCCTATCGATTTGTTTTACAAATATATATTCATTCGTTTGTTTTCTTCGTCAACTTTGTGGTGCCCCTTTGGCCCAAGTGCCCTAAGTACGTGTTTAGTCTGCTTCATGGTTAATAATAATATACCGCTGTAGGTAATAATAATAATAATAATAATTATTATTATTATTAATTATTATTATTAACTGAGTATCTTGCGTCCGAGTTCTCACGAGTGCATGGCGGATCAAGCGGGCTGGCAATGCCTGAGATCATCTGGATCTGCCTTACTGGTCGTCCCGAGGATCAGACTACGCACTGTTGGGGATCGAACATTTCCCGTGGCAGTGACACGGGCATGGAACTGTCTACCTCCATCACAGTATACAGCTCTCTCCAACTTTAGATATCTTTAAGAAGCGACTTAAAACATGGCTATTCTGCACGAGTTATCTGTAACATTGTAATGTGTTCACGCAGTTCAGCTGAATGAGTCACCACATTAATCAGTACGTGAATAATAATAATAATAATGTTTAAAGTGGTTCAGAAGGGTCTGCCCTGTGTGAGAACCACTATTTTTGCCCATCCAATCTAGTAGCCTATAGTACTAAAGTTTATTTTTAAATCATTTACACTAGTAGCCATTAGGCCTACTATCTTTCATCCAATTCATTCCATCCATTTACCACTCTTGCACTAAAAAAGTGCCGTTTGTGTCTCTCCACCTGTTTCTTAAACACTTTCATGTGTGACTTGTGTCTTTGGGTTCCATTCATCTTTCATCCAATTTGGGGCCATCCATTTTTGACATGGGGGCTTTTGAGCTGAAAAAAAAACGTTATCGTCTCCACCTTTCCTTTTTAATCCTGACCTGTCCTCTTAAATTTCCATCATTTCTAGAGTTAGGGTTAAGTTTCTTTAGGGTTCCATAACCTCCATTATACAACAAAGTGCCCCCCCCCTAAAACCTGGTTCCATTATACTGTTTTGTTGTAAAAACCTTTCTCTTGGCACTTCCACTCTGTTAACATTTTGTATGTCTCAATTAAATCTCATCTCACTCATTTTTCCAAAGTTGTCAATCCACAGCATTTTGGTCTTCCTTCTGATACCCTTTGATCATCTTTGTTGATCTGTGTTGTGCTCATTCTAAAGTCTCTATCAGGGCGTAGCGACGGGGGTATATATATATATATATATATATATATATATATACATATATATATATCCCCAAAATCAGCCTACCTTAAAGTTTTTAATGTGATTTACATGTGGTTATATGTGGTTTATATGGTTTATGTTATGTTATATGGTTTATAGTTAAGATTTATACCCACCCAAAATATTTATTCCCTCCCAAATCAAATTCCTGGCTACGCCCCTGGTCTCTATGTCTTTCTTCAGATATGGACACCACGCTTGAACACATTATTTCTAAATATGGACTTACCAATGTTTTAATGCCTATGAAAGCCTACGACCACATACGCGTCGAAACTCTTCATACCCAGTGAAAATCGATTTAGGTTTCATTGCGCAACGCATTGAATTGTAAACAAACACCATTCAATACTTTATTCGGTTATAGCACTGATGTCCTTTGATCAGGGCCGGATTAAAGTCCGAGTGGGTCTGAGGCTGAGAAAAAAGGTCGTCGCCTATACTGAAAATCTCTGACAAGCAAAAAAGGTTATCTCCTTTCCAAAACGTGCTGACAAATTTAAGCAAAAAAAGATGGAAAATCGGTGGGCCTATTTTTCATGGTGGGCCTGGGTAGGGTTGCCAGATCTCTCGTATTTTATGGGAGGCTCCCGTATTTCAGCCCCAGTCTCCCGCCTCCCGAACGGATGCCACGCGAAACCAAGATGGAAAAGATTCCAGCTGTGCCGTGAAAGAATTTCAGAATTTTACTATTATTTTAATTTTTTTGTTCCTTCCTAAAAATTTTGCCGGATGAGGTGTAAAAATGGCGTCATATATAGAACCTCACACCAGCCTGCGGCTCCTACAATTTATCGGACATCCATTTTTTTATAACGTTGCGCGCGCAACGTTACAACTCCAGAAATTAACGTCTTTCGTTGACGTCACCGTCCTTGCGACCTTTACAATGTAAAAACAACAGCGTCTGAGCGCGCAAGGATACATTTGACTCAATTACCGTTTTGAAATTATTATATTGCATGTGTTGAGATGTTGCAATAGTAGGGTAACTATAAATATAGTAACAGTTGAATTTGATGCTTTTACCGAGATTTAGCCCTATGAAATTTGAAATGGATAAATTTTTGGCAAGATCTGAGAAAATGCAAGGTCGACACTAAGAAAACAACGGCGAGAATCTACAGTCTATGAACGTTACTTTCGCCATTTAAATATCGAAAATTTAATAAATTGTTGGTTGGTTTTGTAATTTTATGAAGAATGTGCCGTGAAAAAAATTTGTTCTGTTTAGTGTGCCGCGAGGTAAAAAGTTTGCGAGACACTGGGCTAGGTCGATAGACCATTGAGACGCCGTTTAAAATCGAAACAATACTACATTTTCTAGCGTGATAAAACGTCAAATAAAAGTAATTAGGCCTAGTACAGTTTAGTACAATGTCAAACAAGATAATAGAGGCTCTGAGGCAGACAGCAATGCCCCTCTGCTTCTTACTTACTTTAACGGCAGGAATAGGAACTTAGGACTCGTTGGGAGGTCTATATGATAATAATATTATTAGCCTATAACTTGTTTGTAATATTAATTCACTACATACAGATGATGCAGTTCATTGGACAGTGTTGTACACTGCTTTTCCTAGTCTATGCTCTATAGCAGTGACGCAGCCGAAAGGAGGAAGTTTGGGGGTTAAACTCCCGTAGCTGTCAATAAAAGATTTTTCATTGTTTCACGCATTTTTATTTTCGGATTGCGGATTTGTGGATCAACCCCACCCCCGTGGGGATGCCGGAGTAAAAAATTTCTTAACAACGGTACGAATTCAAGAAATTGAAGAAATAATGTAGTTAATTAAAAGCGTTGACCTTTTTTGCTTGCCAACACTAACGAAGAAAAAGAGGAAAACAAGGTGTCAGTGTGAGCGGACGAACATTTTTGCTTGTCAAGATTTTGTCACAGTTTTTAACAGTGAACTTGACCATGACCAAAAAAAACCCCTTCCGTAAATCCTAGCTACGCCACTGCTCTATAGCACTGTTGTGTAGTATAGCTCTAGCCATAATAATTCACAATTAATGAACTGGACCGTGGAGTGGGCGCATTGATCGCGATAACAATCTCCCGTATTTTGACTTTGGAAATCTGGCAACCCTAGGCCTGGGGCTTGCAGCCCCCGCCTTAATATGGCCCTGCCTGTGATACGATATCATCAGTCATGGACCTACTAGCTAGGACTAGGCCAGTAGGCCTTGGGCAATCTTAAGACCGTCTGAGCCTTTCTCCAACTTCGAATCACGTAAAATATGGGTAAATCCCGTCTCTGTCCCCACACGAGAGGTGTCTATTTTGGCTCAGCCAATTATTCTGAACGTTTACGTCACCAGTAGGCTAATAAAAAAACATAGCAGTTGCTGTTTTTTGCATGTTTATCTATAGACGCGTCCGCCAATAAAATGGCTTGGGCGGCTGTCTCAAAAAGAAAGTGATTGGTCTGCTAATTTAAGGTATTACATCACGCCGTGGTCACGTTTTTTCAAGGCCTAAACAACAAGAGTTGGGGCGTTTATGTAGCCATGGTGCGTAGGCCTTCGTAGGCAACCACGCGAAGTGTCTGTAAATTTAAGGCGAATTACCCGGCATTTGTAAATTCCCTAAAAGTTACGTCTTAATCATTTCAAAAAGGCCTGTTAAATGCTGTACAGATGTGTATGCGTCAGTCAGTTGCAGAAATCCTTAAAGGACTTTGAGTCAACTGTTACCGCATACAGTATATTTAACGTGATCAGAAGGATGACGACAGAGGCTGAGATTTCGTGTTACGTAAGAAATTACTCGAAAGTAGATCGTCGACGACGTCAGGCGTACGTCGTCTTCTGTGTCATCTGCGTATGCTTGCCAATTGACGTCAGAATATGCTTAGCTTCGCCAACCGCCGCAGGTCGATTGCAGGAAAGAGAGAACGACGTGAAACGCGCTCTGATTCTGGAACGTTCCCCTCGAAGCCCTGGAGTGACTGATCCGCACGAAAAATGCTTTGAAACAACTTGCAATCGAGTTACACATTACTGCGATGGGGTAATTCGATGATTGGCTACGTTTATGAACGCCTGAAACAATGAAAGAAAGACTTATGTTGCTCTGATAACTGAAAAGTCATGTTTAAGGACCTCTTAAGCTTGCGATTTATAAAGACCAAAAATAAGAATCGTTAAAGAAGAGTATTATCACCTTTTATCTTTGCCATTCTTTGGCACTCGTAGTAGTCCTATAGCCTATCCATGAGACAAATGAAAGCTTCCTTGTAGACAGGGGCGGCGCTAGGGTTGGGTCCGCGGGTCCGGACCCACCCAGCCTCGGACAGAGGCACCCGAGCAAATCGTGCAAATCCGTAGAGAAATTTTTTTGGGGTGGGGGTGGGGGTGGGACGGGACTGAGATAGTCTGAGCCGGGTCTTTGTTGTGTTCAAACCCACTGATTTAATCACTAGACCCACCTAGCCAAAAAAACCAGCTCCACCTCTGCTTCCAGAAGGAACCTCCTTGGGCATGATTAGTCAGTTTTTGGTTTATTAACACACTAAATTAGCAACAATTGTTTTAAAAAAGAACGAATCTGTTCCATTTTTCTGTTAACAGATTTAAAAGAGTAATAGACTAATAGTAATAGTAACAGATTTAGATGATTAATTATATGTAATTTAATCTGCAGGTAATTAGAGGTTGTGCCTCTTGTGAAGATGATTGTCATCCAGGACGAATCAAAGGTGACGACCAAACAACTCAAGAATGTCTCCAAAAATGTGATTGTAGGTGTCTACACTGTTCTTCTAAATATTTTGATCGATTTGCTTAATTTTTATAAATAGGGATTTTGAAAATGAAATAATATCAAATAATATCACATTGATTTTAGTTTATTTGCAATATTTATCTTTGACCAGAAGTATATATATATATATATGTATATATATATATATATATATATATATATATATATATATATATACACACACACACACAAATATATTGTGTACATGTTTTGAATACAGCCTTTTATTGTGCAAACTATTCTGGCATATTGCTTCAACACAAAGATTTATTGATTGGAAAGTAGATTTATGATTGCATTGGCATTTTAAGAATATTGTTTAAGTGTATCAGCCAGCAACTGGTCTAAGAAAAGACATTATACTTTCTAGATCTTGATATCACTATTGTTTGCTGAATGTTTTCAGGGTATTACTACATAAACTCGTTGAAGCCCAGTTTGTGTTCAACATCTGAACCCAATGAATTAAGTGCAGTTTTTTCAGGTATTGTTGATTTTCTTTGTAGCCTTGTTATGTCTACCAGCTGAAAATTCAGCTGATGATGCATGAAGTTATTATTTTTTGCTTTTTGCATATTTCTTTTAATCACTTTAATAAATTTGATGCAATTAACATTCCTGAATATATTTATAGCAGTGGCGTAAGAAAAGGGGGTGAGGGAGAATGGTCCGTCCCTTTCGGCACATTCCTATGGGCGGCATTTTGAGGGCGTAAAATTTTTCACACACAATTTCCCAAAATTTTCAAGACATCCGCCCTGGGTGGCGCCAACACACACTACGCCACTGATTTATAGTATTGATAAAAGCCGCAATTGAGAACTACTATGACACTTAGAAATAGGCGTCATAAATGGGCTGGTCTGTATTTTGTAATGTGTTTTTATATTGCAATATTTTGAAAGCCTTGAATATTACTGCTAAGATTTAGGTATATATTTGGTATATTACCATTACCATACATCTGCAGTTTGTAACTGGTTTGCTATCTTCTAGGCTAATTTGCATTAGATGCATAAACAAATTACAATTTCTTTCTGTTGTAGAGCATGCCAGAGCTGAGTTGACAGATTATCAGTTATTTGCTATTGTACTTGCAGTGGTGACTGCTTGTTTTACAATAGTTATAGTCACAGTTATTGGAGTGTTTTGCTGCATATTTAGGAAGTTACCTCAAAAACGAGCTGGTAAGCATTTATTTTGTGCAAATAGTACCCTTTTAATTCCATCAATGATGTATTTCCCTCAAGTGTTATCAAGATAAATATTTTAATATATTTAATCAGTACTTAACTTACTTGCTATAAACTTAAACTTGGCATGATTTAAAGTGGCTTAGAAGGCATATAAACTGCCTGATTTAAAGCCACTATTAATGCCTGTAAAAGGAGTTTGAACCTTGAAACTCCGTCAGCCTGACGCTCCAGCACATAACCCACTCTGCCATCTTCCGCCCCTGCTATAGCCAGATTGGTGACTAGAATTTAGAATCAGTTATATTAAGTGTTAATTTACACACATGTGCAGGCAAACACACACACACACACACACAGATGCTCATGTTCACACAGCTGAATGTATATATGAGGAATATTTGGCCTTAAGTCATCTAATCTCCTTAATACTCAACCCATCTGTTTGTAGTTGTCCTTTTAATCGGACTACCCCAACAACTCAAAAAATTGAAGAATCCTAAACTAAATTCATAACTGATTGACACCAAAATAATCCCTGTTCCAACTGCTCCTAGTTGAAATCTCAGAAGATTCAAAATTTGGTTCTTTTCAAACTTCGAATCACAAATCTCCCAACTCTCAAAAGCCTGCTTTATTCATATTTCTGACCTTCATAATTGCATTAACAAGGCTTGTCTTGATATTATAACTGCGTTCCACACCCACCTCTATAGTCCACTCCTGGTTAGATTTTTGTTGTCTCCTTAATTTACTATAACCTTCCCAAAGCCTCCATCAACAAATTGCAATCAATACAAAATGCTTTAGCAAAGGCTGTTACTATGTCACCTAAATTCTCCCATATTTCACCCATACTAAAATCATTGTCATTGGCTTAAAAATAACTGAACGTATCCAATATAAGATAATAACATATACACATAGCTCAATTCAGTCATCAAAAAGAACTGTCTACCTTAGATCACTATTAACCCCTCAGCCTTTGTTGTACCCACACGCTTTTAATCATCTTGTCTCACTCTGTCACGAATATGAGATTCAGTCATCCCTGAAAATTTTGCAACCGCTGCCTTCTCATAGTTCACCTGAACTCTGGAAAATGATCCCAGCTATTGTTATGATTTTTATAACAAAGGACACTTTAAAACAATAAAAACTGATTCCTCATTTCCTATAACTAATCCCGCACTATCTCCTCAAGTCTTCAATCTCTAAGCTTAAATCCTTCCTTTTCTATAAATTTTCCGCCAATTACTGGTTTCAACCTAGCCTCACTGCCCTTCGGATATTGACCATTGCCTGGCTGATCCACACCTTTCCTGGAAATGGCTATTTTAAAAGAAAATGAGCGCTAAAAAATAACCTAGCTACTGTTTGTTAAATATGAATTTATACAAGAATCTATGAAATCCTTATATTTTAAATAATTTATAATTAGTCCAGTACATCATGTGTATTAATACTAGTTATTATCTGTTTGTAGTTGTTCGTCAAGCAACTGCTGAGCAATCATCGTCATTATACAAGACTCTACGACCAAATTCATCAACTGATTCAAGGAGAAAGCAAATTGGCGGAAACACTAATATTAAGCTCCTAGTTGACAATTATGAAGAAGTCTTGAACAATGGTTCAGTTCAGCAGGAAAGCATTCGAAATAGTTCCTATGCTCCTTCATCAATAAGCCTCGCTTCAACTTCTGAAGTTCATAATTGCATTAACAAGGCTTATGTTGGCCATTATAACCAAAGTTCCACACCGTCTTCCACATAATGGCTGGTTAAATAATTTTGTTGTCTAACTTAATTTACTGTGGATTGCCATTATCAGAAGCCCTCCAGTGTGCATGTTATGGTGTACAATCGCAAAGGCTGAAAAGCTATGCATTTAAATAAAACTAATTTATTTGGTTGTTTAATGCTGCTGATGAGGAGGCTGTCTGCTGGCTTTGCATGCAATGCAAACGCTAATATATATATATATATATATATATATATATATATATATATATATATATATATATATATATATATATATATTATATATATTAGTTTGTTATATATATAACAATATATATATATATAACAATATATATATATATAACAATATATATATATATATATATATATATTGGTTGTTTGAATCTGGTGTTTTTGGCCTATAACCTTTTCTCCTATAAGAACTGCCATTATGGTAATTGTTTTTATAAAGGTTTTTGTTTGCAATAACAGTGAGTTCTCAACCTTTATAGTGCCAGCGACCCTTTTAATTCAATTCCCCATGATGTGATGCGATCCCCAACAGTAAAATTATTTTTTGTTCACATTGTAAACTGCTAAAAATAATAATGCTACGACAATCAAAATGTTCGAAATCGTTATTATTTAATTGTCTCCATGTCTATTCTCGAATGACAATTATAGTAAAACAACTAGTACGTCGTAACTACCACTGAGGAAATTTTGTGCAATAACAAGAAAAGTGACAACCCCATATTTCTGATGGTCTCGGGCGACCCCTGGCAAATCGTCATTCGACCCCCGTGGGGGTCGCGACCCACAGGTTGAGAACCGCTGCAATAGCATAAACGAGGGGACTTTGTTGTACAATTTTGTTTTAATCATGTTGTACCTGATGGTTGAATATGAGATTCTCTTACAGTGTTACTGCAAGGTCAGAGAGGCTGAAAACTTCAGTTCACCTTGTTTACTATGTCGAAAATGACTGAAATATATTGTTATGATTTTTATAACAAAGCGATATTTTCTATGGTGTTCACAGAACTTATTACCTTCTGTATGACTAATGTGTTTGTAAGTAATGTCTTTGAAGTAGCTTTTGGTGAATCTTTGGGCCTACAAGTCTACATTTTCTATATTTTGGCTCAATTACGGGTTTCAGCCCAGTGCCCAGTGACATGGGCGACCGGAGGGGTGCAAGGGGATGCAATTGCACCCCTGGAAAATTGTGAAGTTATGAAAAAGTAAAATTAGGCTACTAAAAAAGTAACCTATAGTACTAAAGTTAACCCCTTAACCGTGCATTTAACTTTAACTCAATGTAAAAAGGACGGATATATCCGGGATCCCCAGTTAAGGGGTTAAATATGAATTTATACAAGAATCCGATGAGCTTCTTATAGTGCTAAATAATTTATAATTAGTCCAGTAGATCTTAACAGTCTTTTAATAAAATTGTTGAAAATATCTTGGACTAGACATAAACTAGGCCTAAATGTGATGCATCTATTGAGTCAAGAGAGCATTTTAATCACGTTCGCTTTGTTCACGAAATATAAACGCTAATCATCTTGCACAGGGTGCGATTTGCGACCTGGAGCAGTGGGGGGATATGTCGAGCTTGGGGGAATGTAGTTGTTGGAAACTGTAGCAGTGGGGGGATGTAGTGGTGGGGGATGTAGCAGTAGGGGATGCAGTTGGGCAGTGGGGAAGATTTTCCTTCCCCCGCAAATCGCGCCCCGATCTTGCACAGTGGTTCTCAACTTCTCAGGCCCCTTTGCTGTGCTGCACACATTTGAATTTTATAAAATTTGCGGCCCACCTGTCACTGTCAGAAACGGTGATTACTTTCTTTACAATGGTAAAATGGGATGACCTTTTCCCTTGCCATGCTTTTCAGACGGCCCCAGTGGCGTAAACCTAGCGTCAACACTAGCGGGGTATAGAATCGTCGATAAAGTCAGGTCAGACCCCTTTTCGTCTCCCAAAAAGTCTTGGCGAGCAAAAAAAGTCATCATATTTTCCCCTGGCCAAATAATACCCTGATGGGCAAAAAAGGTCATCCGTAGGCCTAATGAGTGATTTTACCATAAGGCACAAAACATTGGGGGATAATTTATACTCTGTCCCCCTTCTAACCAATTATTGGGGGACCGTCCCCCGTGTTTTACGCCCTTGCGCGGCCCACGGGTAGAGAATCACTGATCTAGCATATCTAGGTTCTTGTATTCAATGGCTTGGCGAATTGCTCGTTATTTCGGTCCTATCCTTTTAAATCCTTTAGGCCTATAACGTCTTCAGGACCGTCGAGAGAAATGCCGGACCCCTGTGCAGAAGGTCGGTCACGGGCCCCTAACAAGTGTGAAAAAATGGTGACGACCTTTTTTGCTTGTCATGTCTTTTTTCGTTTCCCCGTTTATTCGGAAATCCATCCTATGCGTGACCGGCGCGGACCTCTGTGAAATTGCTGATGACCTTTTTTCCTGCTCACCCTTTTTCGGGGTTTAGGATATTAATATACCGTATATACGTAATACGTCACCAGCCCGGGTCCCTAGAAGTCGGCGCCGGGCCCCTACAGCATGCAGTGGTCATTTGATGAAATGGTAACAATGAGAACACTCCCTCCCCATCCCCGTCCCTCCCCTGGCTATTCCCAATCGCTCCTCCAAATTAACCCTGCCCCAGTGTTTAATCTAGACTCCTGGACTCCGGGGGAACTGAAAAAGCCGGGGAAAAACTGACACAGCCGGGGGAATTCTGCTAGGGGGCTGCTGTTAGGTCACTTAGGTGATGCAGTATGTCAAAATTTTCGGGGGAATTTGAAATTTCCGGGGGGAAAGGGCAATTTTCCCCTCCGGAAACGGCCTAGATTAAACCCTATCCTGGCCTACGGCTACAGCTAGGTCGCCGGGCTCCTGTGCACTTTGTCCCTGCCCAAAGCTATCTGTCCCTCCTCTCGGCGGCCCTGAACGTCTCTGCAAATGTTTTAAGTTTTCCGTCATCTTGCATAGAAAAGTCGTTCGGTGACGTCAGGGTACCCGATGACGCCGAAATTGTTTTCCGGATTAAAAGTGTGAAGTTCGTGGAGTTTTTGGTCTCACCAATGCCGCCACTTGTAGTTTTCGGTCGGCGGTGGTCGGTCGGAAGCGACGATTTCGTCTTTCCAGCGGCTGTCGAAATACCTGTGCGATTGTCGTGGTATGCTATGGAATGACCTGGTCTTTTGCAGACGGATTTGAAGTATTGGTTTGGGGTGGTGACGCAACTTTCAAACTTTGATCCGTTTAATTTGTTTTAAATTTACGAACTTTTAAAATTCAATCGTAATTTTTAAAGTAGTCGTTCCGAAGTTTATATCATTATATTTTTCAATTAGTATTTTGCCCTAGTCAACTTGACTTATTATCACTCATTTCATTTCTGCCATAAATTATATTTCAGCAAGTTACTGGCTTATCATCTCAATCTCAATGCTGCCTTTGATACAATATGTCTCAAAGTTCTACTGAAACGCCTTTCCCTCTGGTTTGGAATATCTTATGTAACCAGGGATTTCCTGTACTCCAAGCGGGGGTTACACCGCCGGTTTGAGACCTCTGCCCTTACACCCCACAAGCCTGCCCCTACACCCCTTTGTGGGGTGTATGTGCAGGGGTGTCTGTCCATCACCAGAACAGATTGATGCTAAAACTATTCATTTAAAAATCTAAATCGAAATTACCCTTTTCCCCCAGTTATTTCAAATTCCCCCGGAAACTTTGGCATATACTACATCAACTAACAGCAGCCCCCTAGCTGACTTCTCCCGGCCTTGTCAGTTTCCTCCTGGAGTTCAGAGTCTAGATTAAACACTGCTGATGTGTGGTGATGACTCCGATAGTTTGGCTATATACTAGCATCTAATATACTGGACTGTTATTTGACTAGTGTCACGACCGCTCACGATTACCGAGATGACACTCATTTAAAACCTGTACAAGACAGGAAAACCAACACAAGCAATGTTTGTGCACATTGTTTTGGAGCACTGCTCACATAAAATATTTTTTGAACACATGCTTTTTCAGTAGAGGAAACATAATTCACACAATAATGATGCCAGGACTTTCAATGGGTAATATGCAACACTCTTATGATCTCGAACCAATTTCATGTGATTTGGCCTTTCCTTTACCATGAAGCGTGAATTGCTTGCTTGGCTGTCCAAATGACAAGGAGAATGACATTACTTGGTGTATTTGAGGTGCAGACTGAGTGAAACTGCAATCGCCTTTTGTCACTGTATTTATGCCAGTTATGCCTCAAGTACTGAATGTGTTTCAGAGGCTGTGACGTGTTCTAGCATGTTTTCTTTAGCTGAGCAGCAAGTCCAACTGACATTGAAATGGATGATGCTGTCATTGTGCTGCAAATGGTCTTAAAACTTAGCAGTGGTGAAACAAATACACTAGACAGTCACCATTCTGTTGGACCATGTTCACATCTGAGAGCAGACAGTCATCTATTGATGTCACTGTAGAAAGCCATTCTGTCAGGCTGTGTCAGCTAGTCTTGAGAATGTTGGCAGATGTTCACGACAGAGGTTAAATACTGAAATTTTCAAACCCATTGGCGCCAGTTTGCAACCTTGATCCAAGCAGTTATGCCTGATTCTTTGGTAAATTCAAATCTGACAAAATTGTCGATCTCTGCCTGTATTCTATTAATTAAGGCCAACTGGATATTGATGTCTTGAAATTTGGATTGTTAAGTAGCTGCAACAAATACCATATTTTTTAGTTTTTCATCACACTCCAGCATCCACACCTTTGCCGGTTTTTTACCTGAAAGGCTGTCATTGTGATGCTGGCCTCATTGCAGAGCAAGGTTTTGGTATTCAAGAAATTTGTTGTTCTTGGAAGAAGATCCGGAGACATTGGTGTTGCAAAAGTAACAGTTTGTTACACTAGAAAATTTTTATAAAAGAAACATTCCCTGTTGACCAATGTATATTTATGGTTGATTTTATATTTTTAGGTTAGTTGTATTGACCATTGTTTTGGTCGCACATAGCAATGATCTCAAAACTTGCACGAGCGGAAAGCTAAGAATCTACTATATCGGCATGCTGGTGATTCTATCTCTGGAGCTATTATTCAGCATTGCCATAATGTGTGTTAGCATGAAAGGGACCATAATGAACGATCAACCACGTGAAAGTATATCTAATCTCATAATAAGCAAATTTTTTCTATTTTTAATTGAAATTGGCTGGACTATTATGGGGACAATATGGGTATTCGGCAGCCAATTTCAGAATTGCTCTCATGTCATAGTTAACATCATGAAATGGGCAACAATAGTCTTTTGGATAATTCTGTTGCTCTTGATTGTGGGTGTCATCATTGCATTTGATACTCTTGGAAGCTCGTTATCTGATACACCTGCCGAGCTTCAAAGACTCTGGAGAATGAGGTAAACATTGATTGAATTTTCAGTCTAAATACTTTGTTACACGTTGCTTTGCAAACAACTTAACCATTTTATAGAATATGATTTTTTTATTTGTGCTTATTAATTGTCACAATTTTTGAATGCTTCTAAATCAATGCCTGTATGTGTGTGTGTCTGCATAATACAATGACTTTTATTATTATGACTTATTGTGAATAGCACTGCTGCTTTAAAATCTATTAGTTGCTAATTTATTCGATTGTGATTGTCTATCAGATCTGCAGTGATGGTCAGGTTAGAATTGAATGAATGAGGCAGAATGATAAAAGAATGATAACAATGATAACTGGTCTGATGAGAAATGAGTTCAATGCTCTCAAACTTGGGTCTCTAGCATAGGGGTCTTCAACTCAAATTTCATGGAGGTCACATCTGGGAATTTGTCAGTCGTCTGAGGGCAGCATAGCTGTAAAAGGTTGTAACCATAAAACCTGGTTACGATATTGACTGATATTGACGTTAGTACGAGTGTGATTAGTTATGATTAGTTAAAGTAGTTACTGACTGTTAGAAAATAACGAAAATGCATATGCTGAAATAGGAGTTGAAAAGAGCTGACAACATGATTCAATGACCCTGAAATCTTTAAAATGCAATAGAACTAATATCCTCATATTCTTGCAGTGATGCAGACTTCACTTTCTCTAAACTTTCAAGTGTCGAAAAATGCAACAGACTCCCAGCATCAGCTGTTTAATCAACAATGTGCAGTTTAAATTTGAATGACTTAATATTGTCATACATCTTTGATACTAGCTGCTTTCTATCATGAAGTTGCAAGTTCAGTTGATTCAGATGATTTCCGGTAGGTAGTTTTCGAAAGATCATGAACTTCTTTGTTCTCAAATTTCATGAAGGAAATAATCTTGTCTATGAGTGGAAAGAAGTGCTTCAGACATTTTATTTTTAAAGATTTTAAAGAATTTTCTAGTCGCTTTTGCGTGTTGCAAAAATCACTTGGCTGGTCGCAAGTTGGAGACCCCTGCTCTAGCCATTAGTTGACTTGTGGTATGAAAGAAAATATGCTATTTTTCACTGATTCATCCTTTTGTATTTAAACAAACTAGCGATTTGCAGCTAAACTTCTACAAAAAGTACATAAAGTGTGTCAACAGAACTTTGTGAGAATAGTTATGAGAGAAAAAAACAAAAGAGCCTAGGATACTAAAAGGCTTTCCTTATATACCTGCCCAAAATTCCCTTATAAAGTTCCCATTCAAATTCTCTTTTAAATTCCATGCTGAGTTCTCTTTAAAGTGCTGTCATTAGCAATGCACATTAAAAATATAAGCAACAGGCCAACATTTCCAATCCTGACTAGGAGACTTAAAGAAGTGTGGTTGGTTGGTTTCCAAAATGGAGTCTGGGACAGAGCCTCGGCCAAAAAACTTTGAGAGTAATATTAGATAAAAATCTTGAAATTTGGTGCATGTTTTCCAGATCAGGATGTCCAGGATGGAACTCTACTGCATATATATTTGTTAGTTACTTTTTAGTGAAATCATGTTCCTTTCATGTACTGACAGTATTTGAAGCAGCTCTGTTATTATTTAAATTAAAGTTATTTTTTCATTCATTTTTTAATAAGTCTAGTAGTGGCTCTGTCTTCAACTTGCCTGATATTAAATGGCTCTGAATATATACTTGTTCAACAAATCATACAAGCGACATTTGTTAAATTGCCCTAGACTTTGGCCTCGGCCATGACCACGGCGTTACATAAGTTGTCTTGATAATGATGATGATGATGATGATGATGATGATGATGATGATGATGACGACGACGACGACGACGATGATGATAATTTACTGCAGTCATTTTGCTTGTGTTGCATGATTTGCATTTTTCTTTACCTAGTTCATTCAAATCAACTTTTATGTTGTCTAAGTTTGAATTTCAGAGTGAATGTTTGTATTGAATAGTTACCTGGTAGTGGTTATGTTATCATAAATATCAGTGTGTAATTTATGTATTTTTGATATAGTAATGTTTATAGTGAATGTGAAGAGTGTTTTCTTTTGTTTTATAGATGTTCAGCGGTCTGTTGCTGCTCCTGTAATACAAATATAAAAGAACACAAATCTTCTGCAATTGATGATGTCTCCAGATTATTAGCTCAGAATCTGATTGTAATTGACATTTTGTGTATTCTGCCTCACTTCTATGAATTTTGATTATCTTTTTGCCACATTAGTACCTTTGGTTGATAGTGCTATTGTATTTAAGCACACTGGCAATTTCAATCTATCACAGTCACCACAGTACCGGTAGTTTACAACAGTCACTTTTAATAGGCATATGCTAATCACTTAGTGTATATAGTGACCATGAGAGAAGTCTATGAAATATTTTCTATTGATCAGCCTACAGACCAAAATGCTGTACAACTTCTCACAGTTGACGTCTTGAAATGTTCAATAGTTAAATTTTTATCTTAAATCTAAAAACATTTTGTAGATTTAACAGAATTCTTTTAAGTGGATAAGAAAAGAGGTGGTCAGAATCCTTTGTTGCATCTTAACAGCCTATTTTCCACAACTTCACATTGGCTGTTCCACTTTATTGGCCATATAAACATCCATGTCTCTAGAGTCTAGATGACTCTCATCATTGGTCATGGTTGGTCATTGAGAGTAACTGGATCTTCTATCTGGAATGGGTTGTCTCCTACTTGTGCCTCACTCAGTTCTTTTTGCACAAAACTAAAGTCTCATTTTCTTATCAAGTGACTCTAAAGCTAGAAGTACCTTTGAGTCAAAATACTGTACAAGAGGTGTTATTTATTACATTATATTATACTCAAAATCAGTAAATAGATTATGGACCTCATTGGTCTGCACATATTTGCAGATGACCAGAATTTTAGAAAAACAACAAATAAAATAATTATATTAAACACTTTTAAATCTTATCACACATTGTACAGTATATTGCCATGGGAATGACAGATTGAAAATTCAGAAATCAAAATGGAAATATCAACGCTCTTTTATGATCCAGATAAGCATCAATGGCAATGTTCACAATGCTTTTGCTGGATCATAAAAGTGTGCAGATGTTTACATTTCAAAATTTTCTGGGCTGGATAACCAAAAATAGACAATTGCTCCCCAAGTTCTTCCATGATTGGATCATTTGTTCTATGTTCTTTCCAGCTGATAGTCATAGATATCATTCTTCAACAAAGGTCATCATCTCAAAAGCTGTGATTCTTTTCTGATTTGCTTTCTTAACCTTCATGACAAACCATAATATAATTTACAATTGGTGCTTCTTATTCCAGAGTAGACTTCACTGGCCGATTTGTTCCTTTGAATTATTGTTGCATTTGCTTTATATTTCAGGATGTTGATTTAATCATTACAGATGTTGCTGCTGGAATTATTCTTGCTGGGCGACAGCAGGATCGAGAACTGAGGCGACGTATGACATCTGGACCAGCACCTTTGCGTCTTTCTTACACTGATGCATTTCACAGCAGAGCTGAGCTAGATTCAAGTTATCATCCAAAGAACTGGATGACGATGACTCATGCGAGTATATTTATGGAATATGCACTTGCTGTTTATGGATGGCCGTTTTATATCTGTGACAACCTCCTTTGTGGACCTTTTAAACTTTGTTGGAGCTGCAAGTAGGCATAGTTACTACTATTCTAAAAATCAAATTTTCGTCATTGCTTTACAAAAATATGTGACCTACAATCCTATCTACTCTCAGTTTTAAACTTTTTGCTGCACTATTGGAATTATGTAAATTATCAATCGATAAAATATTTCTATGGTGCCACTATCTTAATGCCCAGGGCATCAGCCGATGGTGCACCAAATCCAATCCAAATAAGAGCCAGATCAAGCCGGAAAGATCGGTCTGATCAGCAGGGGAGCAATCTAAGGGGATAGGCCAAATCAAACAGGTGTGCCTTAAGACTAGATCTAAAAGATGATAATGTGGTTTTACAAAGTAATCATAATCACCATTTATGGCTTGCCCCTCTCACACACACAGCCGTCTCCATGATACATTGCCAGTTCGTTTTGTCCTGTGTTTGCCCCAAGGTGGTGAAGAGTCCAAGGTTTTGGGCAGCTAAGTTGGCTTCTATTGTCCTTAACCAGAGAAAAGACAGAGCAAGAGAAACTTGAATCAATTCAGAAACGAAGACTGAAATGGTTTGGTCATGTTGAAAGAATGAAGGGAGAAAGACTACCGAAGAAAGCACTATACAACTATGTTGAGGGGAAAAGGAGAAAAGGAAGATCAAGAAAAACATGGATAGAAAACTTTAAAAGAATGCAGAAGAAATGCAAATGAACTTCATCCAAATGACAAGAGCAGCAAGAGAAAGACAGAAGTGGAAGGAACTCATTATCCAGACCCATCGTCCAACCCAATAGGGAACGATGGAATGAATGAAAGAAGAAAACTTGTTACTGTTTGATACTAAATCATTTATTGAGAATCTTTAAATGATTTCTTGGAATTGATGAATGTTGATTTTTATCATTATCTGTTATTAGAATTTCAAGCAGCCACTTATTTGTAGGAACAGTTTCTAGAAGAAATCTTGAGCACTGATAGCAAAGTTAATAGTAAAGTAAGCAATAAATTGTAATTGAAACATTTTATGCATTTTGTCTAATGCTTGAAATAAATTTTATAAGCTCTGGAGAATGTCTGAGTATTCTGTTGTATTGATTATTTTGTAGTATGATATTTATTTCTTAGATGCTGTTTTTGTCTTTGTCCTACCAAAAACATTTATGGAGATAATTGCTGTGGCTGTGACACGGCTGCCATTCTTCAGCAGACACACATAAGAAGGGAGGACATCTATTACGTGAATCTGGAGAATCGGGTAATGTGTTGGTCTTTGTTGCTAATGAAAATCTAAGTTGCTTTTTCAAGATGACAACATTTTATGATTTTTTTAATTTGCAAGTCATAAGATTTGTTTCTTTTATAAATTAGAAACAACATGCCAAATTATAAAAATATGATACTAATTAATTACAATTATTACTTGCTTCAAAATATTTTGTCATGGCCAACTATATGTGACATTATTGCTAACAAAGAAACCTGACAAGCATCAAACTGCTCATCAAACCATGTTCTAGTCAAAGACAAGTCAGTGGACAACATGCTAAAACATTTACGAAAAATGTAATACATCAGAAAACATTTGGCTGAACAAATTGGGCAGGAAAAATAGCCAAGCTCCCTCATAATTTTTGATTGTCAAACAGCTAGTGTATAAATAGTGTAATTCTATTAACTGTTCTATTTTGCCTATTTATGCTTTGCCTTGCAGTAATTCCTCTCTGTTTTAGTATGAGGACATGACACTTCATGAGATTGAAAATGTCTTTTGATGCAATTGAATTGTTTGTGATAAAAACAGCTTTATGAGACTCCGTTCTTCATTGTATTTGACCACAAGACAAAGTCAGTTGTTTTATCTGTTCGAGGATCACTATCCTTTGATGTAAGTGTTTCTTAAAAAACATAATGCCCAACTGACTGCTTAATTTATGTGCAGGGACTTGTGAGTTAAACATCTGGGCATGAGAGCTAACTTCAAATATTTAAGTAAATCATATTTGATTGTTTTCTACACAACACTGATTACAGTTTCAAGAATTGTACCGGCGTCTCTATTCTGCCCATTCTCACTTTTAGATTTAACTAACAGTTGCACTAGGCTATCTTATCTTTCATACCCCACTACTCATTTCTCATTTTGCTCATCCCTACTCCTACTCCATTGCTCAAGTATTTACTCAAAGTCCCAATAGTTCAGATGAACTTTTCCAGAAACGAGGCATCACCACACTCTACAATATCTTGCCCGAAGCAATAATAAATATGACACTGCAGACTTCATGGTATTTTACTCTCACTATCTCTCTCATTTTCTCTCCCTTCTTGCTCTGTTGTTTGTTAAACATCTTAAAGCCATTTTTTTATTAGTTTGCCGTAATAATATACTAGCACTGAGACAACTGGCTGAAAAAGTTCAAAGGAAAAGCAAGATCTACAATTCCTTCATCAGAGCCAGTGGCGCAGCCATGGCGTAATTTCTGGATGGCCGTGTGCACTTCACAGAGTTGGCATGTCGGACAATATGATTGGGTAATCGAAAGTTGTGCATGCTTTGTCGACTAGATTCATGTTTTGTACTGAAATATTCGTGGACAGGGTGTGCCGTCAGCTTTGAGTGTTGGTAGGACACACGGAGGTTGGTGTGAGCTGCATTTTCTGCCAATGGTCCTGTAAGCTGCCTTTAGCTACAATCCCTCCTCTGCTTCTGTGGCTAATGCCTGGTAGAACGCATCTTTGTAGTGCTTTGACTTGAC
This sequence comes from Metaphire vulgaris, assembly GCA_018105865.1. Classification (NCBI taxonomy): domain Eukaryota; kingdom Metazoa; phylum Annelida; class Clitellata; order Crassiclitellata; family Megascolecidae; genus Metaphire; species Metaphire vulgaris. Next base: position 5,986,335 of record CM030839.1, on the reverse strand, counting down.
CTTGAAGACACCATTTAGCAAACTTTAGCCTTTTGTTCTCCACTCTGTCTCATTTAAACCGTGCAACAGCTTTTGTTTCAAGGGTGTCAAGGGCATCATCGGACAGCCATGGCTGTATATGACTTTCTTGTAGCCAGCGAGATTTTTGCAGCAGCTGGATGGTGTCTATAATTTGTGTCCAGGCGTCCTCCACATCATCTGGGAAGTTTCCCAGGACCACAGATTTGTTAATCACTGTGACATTGTACTGGAGTGCACTGTCAGGATCATCCCTCAAGGATTGAATGTTGAGCTGTGAGAGGAGTCTTTGCTTGTGAACCAGTTGGAAAGGGATCGTGATTTCTGTGATAAGTAGGTGGTAATCTGTGTTGGAAGGCGCCTCCGCTGAATCTGCTGCTGACTGATCTTCACCAGAGCTTTGTTAGCCAGCCATTTTTTAGAGTTCATTTCAGGCTTTAAAGGCTCTTGGCTGTCGTAGAAGTCGAGGGGGCAAGCCCCACCACACTGCCAATCAATCTTCTACCGGTACTTTGATGTTGCCCACCTCCCACAGCGATGATGTTAGGTGTGACTTTTAGGAATGAACATCAACTGATGCTTAATGCATTATTATAATGGTGCTAATGAAGTTTTATTAACTAATCAATTGATTGATTGGTTGGTTGGTCAGTTGGTCAATTGATTGACATTGATTGCCATTGATGAGCTGTTACTGCCCACTGACAAACCAAGTTGTATAAACACAAACATTCAATTGGACCACAATTCACACCCTGCACAAGTACTATCTGCATTGGCTTCCAGTAAGCAAGAGGATACACTACAAACTGATCTCTCTTGTTGACAAGTGTTTGTGTTGAGAATCTCCGGATTACCTAATCCAGGGACTGTCAACTTCTATGCTCGACAAAAACACACGCCTGCGGTCCGATGACACAAGGAAGCTTGTCTCCCACAGGACTTCCACCAAAATGGGAGATTGGTCTTTCAAGATCATGGGACCAAGTGTGTGGAACTCTCTTCCGCCAGACTTGTGTGACACGTCTTTATCCCGTGCTGTTTTCCTATCTCAGCTAAAGACATACCGGTATATGTTTGAGTGAATGATTTGACTGCAGCGGTGCTTTGGTGTCACAAAGGGCCTTAGAAGTTTATCTATCTATCTATCTATCTTGTTTATGAATCCCATATTTTCTAGACATATATATTGTATATGTTTAAATATTGACAAATGTAAGTTCATGTGTAACGATGTGTGTACAACTGTACATGTGTGTTTGCATTCGTATGTGTGTGTGTGTATATATATATATGCACGTGTGTGAAATTTTTAATGCTGTGTGATGAATATTTATAAGGAAGTTCAATTACTCTTCATTATTTCTGTTTTATTTGACATTTAGGATGCATTGACAGATTTGATGGCTGATTATGAGGTGATGTCGGTTGAAGGTGTAGATAATGCAAAGGCTCATAAAGGAATGGTGCTTGCTGCTTATTATGTCTTAAAGCTGATTAGCCAGCATCACCTTCTCGAAAACGCATTTGAGAGAGCAGAAGTAAATGGCCATTATCATCTGCATTGGTTATATCCTTCGGTTTTATTATAATTACAAGGCAGTGTTATTTTTGGAATCTCTAAAGTAATAGAGTTATTCAACAGATTTTTTCATTTATTTTCTGTTCAGATATCTTTATTACTGAAATATTGCTCTGCATCTGACTATTACAAGCACAATATCTGCCATAGCACAAGATGTAACCCTATTCAAGCTATCAAATGTATTATGACATCTTTTTACATTTTTATTCTGCTTTGTAATGATTTCTATTACAAATTTCATTATTATTTTGGACATCTATCTAACACAAAATCACTTATTACTCTTCTGGTACACAGGAATAATTTCAAAATGCCAATCCATAAGTGGTCAATGGCTGCAACAGCTTGAGCTATGCCAGTGATCGCTAAAGCTAAATAAGCTAATTTAATTAACTACTATATGATGCCTGTAATTGTCCTTAATCAATTGTTGTGTGAATTGTGAATCACTGTTCCAACATTTTTACAAAATTTATGTCAGTCGTGACAAATGCTTGAAGGTTTCAGCATTATGCTTCTTTTCATTAATTGTATATGTTTGTGGGCAATTTGAACAAGGGTCCACAGACTTTTCAACCAAGGGCCAAATTTTTATAAACTTTCTTTTCTATGGCCTTAATTTTAAAATCCACACTATGCATACTAATATATAACTGAAAGTATTTTCTACTCATTATTGACATTTATGTTTCAATAATTTTACAAACTATTGCAATATAAAGATTAGAGGATTAATCATTATCTATCATCATCATTGATTTGCAAAGTCGGTTGTTGCTGTTGCGATCAGCCTGCACAATTCTCAATCTTGTGCGGCTTCATAAGCCTCTGTAAGTGTTAATCCACAGTCACAAGATGTTTGCTTCAGCCAGATACCGGTAAGTGGTGGTCTCCCTTGCATGCGTTGCCAAAAGTCCCTATCAATTTGGCATCCAAGACGAAGGGCAGCATTTGTTGGGGCGTTTTCTGGCAGCCTTGCTACATGACTGAATGGTCCAAGAATCGATGTGAGCTTATAGATGGGCCAAGTTTGGTTTGACCAACAGTGCATTTGTAAATTTCAGTGACCAACAGTGTATTTGTAAAGGATTACACATTTGTAAATTTCCTCATTCTGAATGACACTATTTTACACCCATAAAATTAAATTATAAAATTGAATTTTCAACCTTATGGCTTGGAATTTCTCTTCATATCTGAGGGAAATGTATACACAACTTGCCTAAGGAGATATGTAATACTAGCAAAGTGGAAGTTGCTAGCTGAAAGGTTGTTAACAATCAAAAGATGATAAAATAATATGATGTTGATGGTATATGCAAGAAATAAGGTTGGTGATGATGACTGTAGAAATTGTTTCTTTACTTGTAGGATTACGATTTGGTGATTGTTGGACATAGTCTTGGAGCTGGGGTTGCACCCATTCTTGCAATTTTGCTAAGGCCTCAATACCCAAATCTCAAGTGTTTTGCATTTTCACCGCCTGGATGGCTTTTAAGGTGACTTGAAATGTACACTTGTGTGAATTTTAATTTGAGTCTTTTAGTGACTGATTTGAAACTGATTACACAGATAATTTAAAATTGCTTTTTGACTTATAGTTTTATATCAAATGTGTTTTATGTCTTCTCATTTGAATATCTAATTTTTCATGTCAAATTGCACAATTAAAAGCATAATTTCATTTCTGAAGAATGAGTGTTTTTTGTCATTGTTTTGTCTTACAGCAAATCACTTAGTCATTACACAAGAGAATTTGTTTGCTCAGTGGTCCTTGGAAGAGATGTAGTTCCTCGTTTAGGACTTATATCATTTCATAAGCTAAAGTATAAGATGATAGCTCTTATCTCGCAGACAAATCAGCCTAAAGTAGGTTCATAACTCTTAAAGACTTGTGTCAGAATATAATTGATGAGTTGAATATCTTGATGATATACATTAGTCTCACTGTTGCCATTTTCCTTAGTATTATGCCTTTTGGTTTTAAGTTTGCTTCACTGTATACTTGGGCTATTTTTATACTGTATGCTTAGGCACATATAATATATGCTTGGGTACGTTCATGAGTTCATTTAACTGTATCAGATCCTAATTTTATTGTTTTTTTCTAATATTTTATGAACATTTTAAAATTGCTTTGCTTCAATTGCAATTTTAGTACAGTATTCTGGCTGGTAGTTTTTGGAGAACAGTGTTCTGCTGCTGCATTAATGCTGGTAACTTTGATGACGAAGACTTTGATCATGAAGCTGATGTTGGTATAGAACCACTTCTTCATAGATCACTGGCTAGAACAGGAACTTATACTGATGTAAGTGTAGGTTAAGTAAGTAAATGTAAGTTCATGCAGAAACATGAACCAAAAGATACGGGTGGTGAAGATTTAGTTGTTCTTCTAGTGATGCCATTTTCTTTGAATTTTTGAAATAATTTCCTAAAAGAAATTGAAAGATAAATTTGATAAAAGAAATTTTCTCAAAGAAAAATATATTTCTCACAAGTATATCTCACAACCTCTTATTTTGAACTTAAAGCTTAGTATCTGTTGCATTTGTTGCTTTTATTATTATTTATTTCCACACTAATGGATAGAATGAACAAGTGCTGTATTTACTTAAACGATTAATATTAATTAGAAAATAAATGTTCTTTTGAGCACTGTTAAAAATTCTACATAAATTGATAATATAATTTTTTATCATTGAATTTAATTTGCTCCTATTTCTCATACTTGCCGTTTATTGCATGAACATTTTTGTTATTGAATAGCATTCTCATCATGCCCCTAGTGCTCTGGAGCCTTTGTACATGCCAGGAATTGTTCTGTATTTAGAAGAGCTGGATCCACACAGGCAAGCACAGAGCATTTTAGTGATGATTTAGTTACACTTCTGATTTTCCTAAGTTTATGTTTCAAGTTTTCTAAATCAAATGGCATGGAAGTTAGACACAGGTGATTGTGATCATTATTGTATAATCTGCATATCTTCGGTTAGTATTCAGTAGAATACAGCAGACTTGTGAGATAGATCCACAGATAAGCTGTGGTAAAATACAATCAAGCAATGTAGTTTACTTGTTTTTATTTGTAAATCATTCTCTGAATGGATTTCACTTTGCAAATTCGACAAAATCTGGCTTTGGCAATTTTTGAATCCGGTACAGTCCTATTAGTTTCTTATAGAAATTTGCTGTGCTGTTCAGGGGTTGCTGTGACACGCCAAGATATCAAGCTTTCTGGATGATGCCTGAATCCTTTGATGAAATAATTGTGAGTGGTTTGATGATAGTGCATGACCATTTGCCAAACATTGTTCTCAAAGCTCTCCAGTCTCTCGTACACTATGATTCCAATCTACCTACCAGCATTTCTTAGATGTCATTCAGATGGTGTAATCAATGTATCATAATATTAGTGCAATGCATGTTACAGATTTAGTTGATAAGTTTGATGCTATGTGTAATGCAAATTTGTTTGCCTTTGTGTCAAAATCTTCTATATTGGTTAATTATCAGTGATTGTCTCGCTTTAAAGTAGAAGGATTTCTGTTGACTAAAGTTGATATTTTGGGCCAGGTTTGCTGATTTCATGGCACATCCTGGAATTTAGTGACACAAATTCTGATTCACACATATTGGAAAGGAATAGTCCAAATCAAAAGTGCCATTTACAGTATTTAAGACCACTTTCTTTGGTTGTTTAAATATTTCTACCAAAAATAGCTTTATCTAAGAATTCTTGTAATTCAAAGCCTTGATGTCATTGTCCACAATTACTGGTAAATGATAATTCAGGTCATGATGCTATAGTAAATGATTTGATGACAAAAATTATCCATTTTCAGTTTTATTATTGTAATAGGATAGTTCCGATGTTTACATCAGCATTGTGTGGTCCGGCATTCTCTTAGTAGTAGTAGTAGTAGTAGTAGTAGTAGTAGTAGTAGTAGTAGTAGTAGTAGTAGTAGAGTAGACTTCTTTATTAAAACTAGGTTATTGAATGCAGATGGTTTCATCAGTGGTTTTCACACAGGCTTACTTAGCCTCCTAAACCACTTAAAATCACATTATTATTATTATTATTATTATTGCCATTGCACCGACTTGCAGTTAATTCAAATATGTACAGATTTCTTAGTTTTGTAGTACATCTATCAGATATTTAGAGATAATATTATCAAATACAGGCCCGTCTCATATCTGTGTGAGGCCCCAGGCACCTGGCGGCCTTGGGGGCCCTTGCTGAAGATCAGGGGCCATCCACAAATGACGTAACGCGCTTGGGGGTCCGGACATTTGTTACGAGGTGTGACGAAGGGGAGGGGGTTCCGCAAATGTGACGTAACGCAGTACTAAATTTTTCAGATACCTTTTTTTGCTTTCAGGGTATTTGGAGAGGGAAAATATAAAAATTACCTTTTTGCTTGTCAGGGTAGGCCTATTTGGAGAGAGGAAAATATAAGGATTACCATTTTTTGCTTGTCAAGAATTTTCGGAAGACGAAAAGGGGGTCGGCCCGTTGTTACGTCATATTTTAGGGGATCTGACTTTGTTACGAAGGGGCAGTGTTGGGAATGATCTTAGATCAAAAGATCAAAGATCACGATCTAAGATCACAATTCATGATCTTTGATCTTTGATCTAGATCACTTTTTACTAGTGATCTTTGACTCTGATTTTAAATCACTTTTTCGGTGATCTTGATCTTTATTATCAACAGAAGATCAAAGATCAAATTATACGTATTCTCCCAACTAAGTCAATCAATCAACGAACTTCTATGTGTATTGAGTAAAATGGCGGACAAATCAAGCATTCGGACCTCAATGATCATGTTAGTGCAGCCGGTGCAGATGATGAGGATTATGGGTATGGCCCTGACATTAGTACTGGCACTGCCACTGGGACTCAGTGGGGAGGCTTGCTTAGTTGCAACTGGTCGTGAAAATGCAGTCAAGATAGAGGTCATGCACTACCTGAATAACCCAAATAAGGAACTTTCTAGCTTGTTGGCATACCCACATGTCAAGGCAGCATTTGTGAAATATAACACAACCCTGCCATCTTCTGCGCCTGTCGAAAGACTTTTTAGTATTGGAGGTTTGATAGCTACACCGCGAAGAAACAGGTTGTCTGACGCAACGTTTGAGCGTCTGCTCATGCTGAAAATGAACTGCCGTGTTCAACACTGACTGTGAACTGACAGTTAGTTACTAAAATTGTCATGAACTGTTTTCAGTTGTGTTAGTAACTTAGTATTACAAAAGTTTACATGCATCGTACAGTGGACATTTGTATCGTTATCATACGTGACACGTCATACATGATATAATAACTATATTTGTATGATCTTTGATCTTAGATCACTTTTAAAGTGATCTTGATCTTAGATCATTTATACTCTAGTGATCTTTGATCTTGATCTTAGATCAATTTCTCTCTAGTGATCTTGATCTTTGATCAAGATCATTTTACAAGTGATCTTGCCTAACACTGCGAAGGGAAGGGTAAAATGTGCCACAATGGCGTTACGTCATTTATGAACGGCCCCTCTGATGTTGACAAGCAAAAAAGGTCATCTCCAAACGTTTTGCAGTGTTGACAATGACATGCAAAACAAAAAGTCATCGCGTTTTTGCGTGGGGCCACTGAGATTTGCGCGGCCCCGCGGGCACTGCCCGATTTTTAACACGTAAAGACTGGTCTGATCAAATACAATAATCAATAGGCCTACATTTGGATGTTAAAAGGCATGACATTTGGCCAATCAATCAATAAACTTCTATGGCGCAACTATCATAATGCCTAGGGCATCAGCTGATGGCGCACCAAATCCAACTAGAATTAGAGCCAGGTCGCTGAGGTCGATCAGGTAGATCAGTCAGAGCAGCAGAGGGGCTATCTAAGGGGGATAAGCCAAGTCAAACAGGCATGTTTTAAGACCAGATCTGAAAGATGATAGATTGTTAGTTATACGAAGTGATATTGGTAATGAATACCAAAGCTTAGGTCCGCACACTGATGAACAGCTAGTGCCAACGACTGCGAAAATAAGGAACAAAAATGAAAGTCCTGCCGAATACCTAGTGGATTGCATGAGTAGGCTAGTAGATGAGGGAGAAGCCGCATTTTAAAGTAATATGTTTCATTATTTAATATAGTTTTAAATACTAAAAGACATTTTATCATTAGTTCGGTATTTGATAAGAAGTCAAGGTAGGACCCAGTGGCGGCTCCACCGGGGGACCAGAGGGCCCGTGCCCCCTATTGAGTGCTTGGCCCCCCAGTGCCCCCCCAGTTGGGACCCTAAACTTAATGCTACATACATTAAACAACAAATGGTTGGCCCCCCATGATTAGAAGTTGCCACCCCAAGGGCCCCCCACTTGCCAAATCCTAGAGCCGCCACTGTAGGCCTAGGGACCGTCTAGCTGGAGTTAGCCTATATGTTCGAATCTGGGAGCTTTGGTCTTTGGATATGACTAACTAAGGAATTTTGTCTCTCTGGAGTTTCTGCATATTTGAATTTGTGATGCCGAAAAGCAGGGAATTGCAACAATCTAGTCGACTAGATACCAATGTATTGGCTAACTGAATAAGAACAGGCTTAGGAAATGTCTGATGCGATAGATGTCCCAATATGATAATGAGAAATTTTGTAGACTGAATTTATGTGACTAGTGAAAGAGAGGGAAGAGTCAAATATCACACCAAGGCTGCGAGCAGAAGTACTTCTAGGCACAACAGTGGAATCTCATAGTAGGCCATATAGCTACTACAGTTTTCAGAGATTCAAATTTGGTCAATTGAGCTGTAAAAGTAAAAAGAAAGTGGAAAATCTCGTTAATTTCTAAAGGCCTTCCAAAAGATGCACCGAAGTAGCTCATTCCTATGCGCTCAATCTCAAATGAAGTAGCTTTCAAGGTGGGTCATTCATGCCGGGTCATTTAATCAAAAGGGCGAGTGGGCAGGACGCTATAAAGTGGCAATAGTGGAAGCAGTTTTAATATCAAGGTAGGGGCGAAGGCGACGTAGATCACGAATGTGAGCATAACAGGTTTTTGATAGTTGAGATTTTTTTTGCAGTTGGAACAGGGGTTATTATTGTATCTGGGGCTAAAATCAGTGTGGGATTTTCAATTTTTTTCAGTTGTTGTGGCAGTCCAAATAAGAGAAATTCTGTTTTGCTGTAGTGCCTATAATAGCAAGAACTCAGTTTTTGGCGAATTTAAAAGAAGTTTATTTGATTCCATCCATGACTGAACATTAGTGAAGGCAGCGGATAAAGTCTTCAAGGGATGAGTTTGAAGAAGATTGATCAAAAGAAATGAGAATCTGAGTCTCATCAGCACAAAGATGATGAGCCACTTGATGTTCATCAAAAAGTTAGAATACTAACCTAATTATTTGTTAATTTATACACAATATACCAATTTCTAGAGTTTGTATCTTCTCTTACTAACACTAACACAGTGTATCCTATTTTTAAAATCGTTTTTTTCTGGGTATTTTTGAAGGCAAATGTGGGGCTTTGTCTTAAACTTGAGCGGTAACACTGTTTGCATGAATCTCTGTTTTGGTATCGCTGCTTAGTGCTTAGTGCTTAACATGTGATAGCGTTGGTGACGATTGACGATGAGTTTCTCTCCCGGATTTACAGTGTAAAGTAACTTACTCCAAGCGTTTAGGCGAAGAATGCCGGGAATTAAAGTGTTCGGTCGGCGATGGGCGGTCGGGAGCGATGATTTCGTCTTTCCAGCGGCCGCAGAAATTATTCTTCGATCGGCGTGGTATGTTATAATCATAACAACAAGCAGTGACCGATTTTCAAAAAGCAGCGGGGGTCGGACTACGTGCACCCCATAATCTTCTAATTCTCTACTTCCATTGAGGTCATTCTCGGCCAGTGATGTCAAGCCCACTTCGCCAAACCCCTTAGAAAATCGGACATTGATTGCAAATTAGGTAATCATGGAATGTCGCTACTCACATGTAAACAGGAAGTAGAAATCCGCGCTCTAACCGAACAAACCGAAGTACCAGTGTATCAGTCCGCGCATCGTAGCACATATCGTGTTAAAGTCTATGGTACACATGCTTACACTCAAACAACGTTTGTATAGCGCTATAATAAAGTTTAAACCACACCTTTGCACATATCGTAGATTTATAATATATAAATCTGTGTGTGTGTCTGTGTGTGATTGTGTGTGTGTTGACTTTATCTCAATATTGCTTGTGCGCTTAGCCATATATTACATAAACTGGATTAACCCCCTTGCGAGATCTCTGATTCCTAGTATGTCTGGCTTAAGTCAGTGTTGTTCATTTGTTTCCAATGTTATCCTAAATTCTCGCTACCTTATAATGCTAAAAAATAAAAAAGGCGCTATACAAAGTCGGTTTGCAAAATATGCCTCTCAAGATCTCTATGGAGCACTCGTCGTCTTTGGAACTTCTTTCAGTATGAATAAACTACTTTCGGATTTCTATTTCCTGTTTACATGTGAGTAGCGGCCTTCCATGATTACCGCAAATTATAGCGATGATGATGACGACGACGACGATGATGATGATAATAATAATAATAAGTAAATTTGGTGCCCAGAATTAACATGTATTCCATCTCTGTGTCCAACAGTAGTACTACTACAACATGGCTAGACCCCACCTTCCTTACTAGCATTATCCTGCTTGGCAATGTCATAGTAAAGCCAGCCTTCTTCACATAATGATCATGTCAGGACTGTCAATGGGTTAAGTGCAACATTCTTACGGCCTGGAACCAATTTCATGTGAGATGGCCTTTCCTTTTCATGAAGTGTTATGTTAATTGCTTGTTCAGATGTCCTTCCCAGGCTCTCACAAAGGGAATGACATTACTTGGTGTGTCCAAGGTGTCAATCAAGTAAAATTTCAATCACCTTTAGTATTGCAATCATCTTTAGTTTGCTGCTTTTTTTCTAGTTGTTCCTCAAGTACTGAATGTGCTTCAGCAGCTGCTGCGTTTTTTCCAGTGATGGGCAACTAGTTAACTAATTAGTTGCTAACTAAAAGTTTAACTACTTTTTTTAGTTAGCTTCATAGTTTAATTAAATATAAATAGTTTAGTTAAAATGATAGTTTAACTAAAAAAATTTAGTTAATAACTAAATCTAGTTTAACTAAAAATTTTAGTTGGTGATCCAAAATTACAGTACCTTTTATCTATTTCTTTCTGGGTAATTTTTTCATGACAACGATAACACCATATATCACTGATCTTGGTCAGAGACCAGTGTATTTTTACTACGATCTTTGATCTCGTTGGTAAGCGGAAAATGCTTTTATATGAAGTCGTTTATCTTTAGTTGGAATTATATACAATATTGAATTACATCCATTGATTACATCATAAGTAGCGTTTTCTAGCAACGGAAAAGTGAAAATGAGTTAGTAAACATGTGTTGCTCAAATTGAAGTTAAAGGACTCAAACCAAGCTCATAATGACTGCAAGAATTTCAGTGCCACGTGCGCTTTTGCCGACCAAAAGTAAAGCGATGAGACTCTTGACAAACTTGTGTTCCTGCAGTTTAGACTAAGACTTAAATAGACAATCAATGATTAATTAATTCAATAGTCCATTGACTGACGTGTTGATGCTGCCAGCATCGTCTATGTTTTGAATTGTTTTCATGAACACATATTTGATACATGAAAAATAGTTGTAAAATTAGTTGCAAAAAGTTTAACTAATTTTTTTTAGTTTAGTTAACTATTTTAGAAAGTTAGTTAGCAACTAAAAGTTTAACTACGTATTTTTAGTTGAAATTTAGTTATAGTTTAACTAATATTTTTTAGTTAGTTGCCCATCACTGGTTTTTTCGTATGTTTTCTTTAGCTGAACAGCGTGTCTGATGGGTAGGAAAGTGATGATATTGCTATTGTGCAGGAGAATGGCCTTAAAACCTAATAATGTTGAATAAGTAGGCTAGACAGTCATCATTCTGTTAAACCATGTTCACCTCTGAGAACAGAGGTGGTCCATTGAGCCAATTTTGTCAGATGATCTCACAAGCCACAAAATTTACTTGTTGCACTAGAAGTTTTAAAAAATAAAGTCTCTATATTGACTGACATGTATATTATGGTTGAATTTGCTTTTTTAGGTTACTTGCATTGTGTATTGTGTTTGGTGTGCATAATGATGATCTTTCAATTTGCACAAATGGAAATCTTCTGAGGATTTACTATGTTGGCATGCTGGTGATTCTACCTCTGGAGATATTATTCAGCATCACCATAATGCACTTCAGCATGAAAGGGACCATAACAAATGATCGGCCACGCAGACATATTCCTAATCTCATAATGTGCAAACTCTTTATATTTTTCATTGAAATTGTTTGGACTATCATGGGAACAAACTGGGCATTCGGCAGTGATGTTCGGAATTGCTCCAATGTTGTGATTAATGTTGTGAAGGGGGCAACAGTTGTTGGTTGGATTCTTTTATTGTGTTTGGTTGTGGGTATTATCATTGTGTTTGATAGCCTTGGAAACCCATTAACTGAGACACCTTCCCAGCTTCAAAGACTCTGGAAAATGAGGTAACTTAATTCTGAATCTAATTGCATTTTTGCACTTGCTTTGCCAGCAACTTACACATTTTATAGAATATGATCTTTATTTGATACACTGTATCTGGTCATTTGTTGGTTTGATTTCTGAATTTTCTTCTTAATTGGTGGTGCTTCTGGATGTCTGCTTAATTCAATGATTTTTCATTGTTATGACTTTCTGTGGCTATTGCTGCATTAAAACTTATTATATTGTTGCTGATTTATTCAGTTATGATTGTCTGTAAGTAACGATGGTCAGCTTAGAATTGAATGATTGCCTATTTAGCTTTTACTGTATATAGTCATGCTGTTGAATAGGATTAAAATACTTTTATGTTTCACAGGAAATTTTTTTGAGCAAGATTTATTCTTCATAGCACTGTAAATGTGTAGTTTGATCTACAAGCAACTGGTATTGCTGAGAATAGTACAAATTTGAACTTTGAATGATTTTGGTGTTCATGCAGCAGTTTTATATGAATATAATAGTGTGGGCAAATAAAACACCCAGCTTTGGTGCCCGGATGTGGCATCTGAAGAGCCATAGCATTTGTGAAAATGTCATGATGAAATACCAGGTTTTGGATGAGTGTAGATGTTGATTTTGCCAACTGTTGAACTGTAGTACATTTTTTGGTTGCCTTTTAGTGAATTTATGTTCCTTTTGTGTGCTGACAGTATTTGAAGTAGCTCCGTTATTATATAGAATTAACTTTTTTTGGCAATTCATAATAGTTATTAATTATTGAGGTAGGCAGTGAGAAACCACTTCACCATCTCTGGCCAATGTTAGGAAAGTAATGGCACATGAACACTTCAGTTTTGTGCAAATGCCTCCACTTCATGGACATCACCACTTTGCCAGAAGGTCTGGCAGCAGCAAAAAAGTCATTCATGAAGATCAAGTGGTTTTACAAAAAACTTGTGGAGAGATTTTCAGCAGTATACATACCTGAAGAAATTGTTGCTTACTGATGAATCACTGATGTTGTGGAAAGGACGATTAGCCATAAAACAGTATATACCAATTAAGCATGCAAGATTTGGTTTGAAGTCATTTAAGTTGTGTGAGCCTTCTGGTTACATCTGGAAATCTATAATTCATACTTAACAGCAATGGTTTTGAACAACTCAGAAGATAATTGACCATCTTCTAGAATTGTAATGACTCTGGCTAATGATCTTCTAGATAAAGGATATTGTATGTTTCTGGACAACTGGTATTCCCCACCGAGTTGGTTAGAGAACTTCGCTCCAGAATGACCAATGCTGTAGAGATAGTGCATCTAAACAGAAACATATGCCTGTGCAGTTGAAGCAGAAGATTGCTTGTGGTTAAACAATTGTCCGATTCACCAATGACATGATGGCCATGAAGTGGATGGACAAAAAAGAGGTTTCAGTTCTTTCAACATTCCACAAACTGTCAAAACATATCATGGACATAAAAAGAAGCCTGCTGCCATCTTCATTTATAACTCTTACATGGGAGCTGTTGATGTAGCAGATCAATGTCTGGTTTCATACCCAGCAGAATGCAAGAGACACAAAGTGTGGTATAGGAAAATGTTCTGCCACATGCTCAATCAGACTACATTGAACAGCTACAGCTTCATTCTTTTTCAAAAGGGCAATCCAATTAAATAGATGAGTCATTTACAGTTCTGAACTAAGCTCATCAAGCGGTTGCTGGAATACTCGCGTGTTCCATCCCATATTCCAGAAAAACGAATTTGTCGTTCATTGGATCAATCAGAACTACTAAGGCTAACGGAATATCACTTTCCTCAGAGAATTTCACCAAATCCTGTGAAGAATGCACCAACAAGACAAGTGCATTGAAGCTATTTTTATATGAGCAAGAAGGCTGGTCTTGGCAGAGAAGATCAGTGTTGAACTTAGCAATCATAAATCGTGTTTTTCATTGGTTGGAATTGCAGCTTCACGCATGCTATAACAGCATAATGATCAGTGTTGGCAGCACATTTGGTGCCTCTATAGACCCAGTGCTTCTGTTACCAGTAATTTGGTTTATGGTTATGTGATCATTAATATTAGATTTTAATTTGTGCATTTTGAAGTCTAGAAAAATTTCTACTTTCCTTTGTTTTGCAGATGTAAAGTGATTTGTTGCTGCTCCTGTGGTTCAGATGTAACAAGTAACAGATCTTCTGCACTTGATGAGATCGCCAGACTATTCGCTGAGCATCTAATTGTAATTACATTTGTTATATTCTGCCTCAGTTCAATAGTTTATCTTTTAACAGACATTAGCTGAGAGGCTTCATTAATTTGATGGATATAATCTGGCAAACCATGTGCTTGTAAAAACATTAGGTTGTATCCCCAACAGATCCAGAATGTACATGTTCTTAGGGAATCAACCAATTGAAAGCAGAGAAGAACTCCCATTTCCTAGTACATTTCGCCCAGTTCTATTTATCTTTGCCTAGGTAGTCTTTCATCAGTGCAACTCAGTTTTGAATGGGCATTTGTTAGTTGCCCTCAAAGAACAATAACTTCAGTGGTGTAGTGAGGGGATATGGGGCATCCGGGTGCTGAGGGCAAGGGGTGTCAAAAAGATGCCTGTAACTTTCTTTGGCCGTTAATTTAATTTCCCCAATTAATGTCTATTCTAACTGACAGTGATTTTTTTCTTGTCAGCCTTTTTGAGGAGTTAATGACACTACTCATTAAAACGCCGATGAGGACTTTTTATTTTGCTTGTCACACTTTTTCGCAAATTTGGGGCGCAATATGTCTACTTTGTCCCCGGGCGCCGTCAGCCCTCGCCACACCACTCAATGACATCTTGCCATGCACCACCTCCACTTTAGCTCTAGATCTTGTCACAGTGCAGGTCATTGACACACAGTGCCACAATCCAACTCCTTGCCATTGTCTATTCCTTGTAAGTGTGTGTATGTGAGCAATGTGCATGGACAAAAACAAGTTTCCAGGCCTGTGCTTTGTATGGGATGAATATGAAAATTGACATTTTAAGCTGAAGCATTTGCAAACAATTTATTTAAAGGATCTCGCTGGTCAACTATAACACTTTTTCATGACAAATTTGGCCTGCGGGCCAGGGTTTGTGAATCACTGCTCTAGATGAAGCAAGAAATGTATTGCACTTCAGCAGCTTGAAAGAAGTGTTCTGTTATAACATGATACTTTCATTTGCTAACCTAGATCTTATCCACTCAGAGTCCAAGAGAGAACTTCTGGGTGGCTGATGGCAAAATCTGGAGCCAGAGAATGGTCCATTTTTGTATAAAACTCTGGCCACAATGTCCAGTGGCAGCCAGTGACATAACGTCAAATGTCCTTATTTGGTCTGACAGTGCCACTTGTATTGACTGCTTTGCCATAGTTGTATTGACCTTGCATTATTAAACACAAAGGGTCAGCACAGCGTGCTTTGAAAATCATTGTAATCTGTCAATCAGAAACTTTGCACCGGCAAAGTTGTAGAAGTATTGATGTGGAGTCTCGTCTTTGTTTTTTCGTTGCTCCAGTTGAGCTGCCAGCCTTTCCTTTTGCTACAAATTGTGCCAAACAGTGGTGAGATAATGAGGTTTGACTGTATTTCAGGGTGTGGATTTTGTCATTACGGATGTTGCAGCTGGAATGATCCTTGTCCAACGACAGCAGGAACGAGAATTGCGGCGACGCATGGCATCTGGACCGGCTCCTTTGCGTGCTTCGTACACAGATGTGGCTCAGAGCAAGGCTGTGCTGGATACAAGTTATCATCCAAAGAGCTGGATGACATTGACTCATGCGAGTGCATTTATGAAATATGCTTTGGCTAGTTATGGATGGCCATTTTTCGTCTATGACAACCAAGTCTCTGGACCGTTTAAGCTCCTTTGTAATTGCAAGTAGGCATAATATTACATTACTATCTAAAAATAAAATTTTAATTATTGCTTTAGAAAATATGCACCTGCAATGAGTCTATCCTGTAATTATATAGTTATCTGAAGTTTAAAACTTCTGTTTAATACTAATCATTTATTGAACATCTTTATTATTTATGTTGGTTTTTTTATTCCCGTTATCTCTTGCTCTAAGAATTTTGATTGTAGCCAGCCACTTATTTGTAGAAACTCTTTCTAGAAGAAAACTTGAAGATGTTTAAAACAATTCATGTATTTTTGCCTAATTCTTCAGATAAATTTTAAAAGATCAGTCCGAGTATTATGTTATGTTGGTTATTTTTTTATAGTGTTAATATTTTTATTTATTAGATGCTGTTTGTGTCTTCGTCATACCGATGACATTTTTGGAGATAATTGCTGTGGCTGCAACACTGCTGCCATTCTGCAGCAGACACATATAAGAAGGGAGGACATCTATTATGCGAATTTTAACAATCGGGTAAGATATTCAGTATTGGTCTTTGTTATTATTGAAACCTTTTCAAGATGACATTTCTTTCATAAGTTAGAAATAACATACCAAATAATTAATATAAAATGATGGCACTAATTATTTATTGTCTGCTTCGAGGTATTATGTCAGGGTTGTAATTTGAGAACCCTGCAAATGCCTTGCTATGTTACCCAGTATTACGTATCAAATGGTGTACATAGAAATAGTTGCTTTCTCAGTTATTGTTTAGCCTCTTTTCAGCTGAATAACTTGATCACAAGCATAGTGTTGATTTCAAGCACCACAGTTGCAGGTTTGACCTATGATGTGTCAGGAACCGTTTAAGCCATACTCAGTCATTGTTGTTGCAATGTTGTTACAGCTGTTTGATCCCCATTTTCTTCAAAGCACCTGCTAAATTCAACTTTGCTTAGTGCAGTATGTTCTGGGCAAAACCTAGATGTGACACTAGCCAGATTTGACTTTAGCTGCATATTCAGGTAGTAGATCCAACAAAGACCAGCAGAGATACAGAGTCAACTTCCAATGGATACCACTAATTATAATTATCATTTATCTTGTCAGTGTGTTGAGGTCATGAAGAATAGACGTTAAAGAAGAAAGTTTTACCATTAAATGCAGGAAAATATTTTCAGGAGAAATTTGAAGGACAGAAAGAGAACACTCAGGCTTTGTTCCAGGATGTTACTTCCGATAGTGGAAAGAATTGGAGTAGGAGTTCCAAAGTTGAGTGCTCTGGAATGTTCAGTTTTTGAGAGAAAACTAAGCCGGTGTGTTGAGAAATTAATGTGATCATGCAGAGTAAATAATTAATTAATGGTGGTATAATAGGATTTCATTATTTGGTGATCTCTGGAACTGAGGAGTGGTCGGTGATCTTATTGCATTTTATGTGAGCTTTGAGACCTTTAGTCAGTGCAGAAACATCAAGACAGGTCAAAGGTGACATTAAATATAGCTATCAGCTCTATGTTCAGGTTCAGTCTTATTTGGCTGCATTTTAATTATGTTGATTTTATGGAAGGTCGTAGAATACCAGTACAGAGTTGCATTGGTCTTGCATGTGATAAAATACTGAAATGAGAAGCATTGTCCTCAAAGGTGCTTATGTGTCATTAAATTTATGATTTGTATCATTAGCCCCTTTACCGGCAACCTTGAGTATATTCATAATCCAATGAAGGCATTCGTAGCGGCAACCTCAAACATATTCATGTATACGCTACTTTCCAGACCACTAGTTAGCCTGCAACCCTGAAGAAATGCATCCAAATGCTAAATATAGCTTCAGTATCAGATGGTTAGAAAGAGCAATAAAAGGCTAAACCAATGGTGTAAACGTCATCTTCTTAGCTTTCATATAACCTGAGATTTTGGAAATTTTCTCTAATTTCATATCTAAGACTTGTATTCCATCAAAGGGGTATTTGAGTTAGAAGTATTATATCTATCTATCAAATGCTGTCTGATTTCCAAACTTTATTTATTTTGTTCCACTGACATTTACCTACAACTTTGCTGTTCACCCAAGTAGGGTAGCCACTTAAAAATTTTAGCTGGTGAGCTTTGAAAAAAAATGTTGGGACGGTGCTATTTTAGGCTGTAGATTCGACTCTACTTCCAAGTTTTTTTTTGCATGGATGGTTAGAAAGAGCAATAAAAAAGTTGAACAATGGTGTAAACCTCATCTTAGTTTTCATATAGCCTGAGAGTTGGCAAATTTTAAAAAATTACAGTATTCCGTTTTGAAGAACGTTTTTTCCAAAAATAAATGGCCGACTGATCTTTAGGCATTAGACCATTTGACGTTGATGGACAAGACGGGATCTAAATTCAGACTTGGCGCGGGTGCGGGTATACCGCATGTTAAGACGATGGAGAACAGTTCTTTTATTGCATTAATAACAATCGTTAGGGGTTAGGTACACTGATTGCATTAATAAGTTAGGGTGTAGGTACACTGATCGCGCTTTAAGCCTTTTAATTTAGCATTTATTTGAATATGAGTACTTTTGATGCTAATTTGATTGTTGCTGTAAACAGCTTTATGAGACTCCATTCTATATCATATTTGACCACGAGACAAAGTCAGTTGTTTTATCTGTACGAGGATCACTCTCTTTTGATGTAAGTGTTTCTTATTATTAAAGATAGAGATTGATTCAGCAAACAAGCATTGATTAAAGCAAACAATTCACTTCTGTTTTCAAATTGAGTGCTTAATTTATGTGAAGGAGCTTGCAAGTTGATGTCTGAGATCATCCAAATATTTAGTGATCCTTCTTTAATGTTTTTGACGTAACACAGATTATGGTTTTTTTAAGAGCTGCATGGTTCCCTTACCCCTTTCATTTCACACTATTGGATCCTGGTAATGGTTGTACTCTGTTGCAAAAATCCCCTATTTTATCTTTGAGAGTTAACTCACTCCTCAATTTGATTGATTGCCAGTGGTGGGTGTTTTGCTTTCAACTGATTGGCTAGCATAATTGTATAAATACAGGCAATCCTGCAGGCTAAAATGCATCCTTACACAAGTTACCCCTTATCCTTTTTATGAATTCAATTATATATTATTATTATACAACGACAAGATTATCGTGACATAATGTCTAACGACTGCAAGGGCACATAACAATAACAATATTAAACAGTAATGAATTGTACAGAGAGTACAATGTGATTTATGAATTTGATAACATTTGAGCATTACCGTTACCTAGGCATATTATTGTTAATATGTTTCTATGTGGGTGACCAGAAGATTTGGTACCGGAAAATTCGGGACGGAAAATTCGGTACCGGTCATGGAAGATTCGGTACCGGAACATTGGGAACTGTATTTTCAGGATGGCAAATTCGGTTACATGTGTTAGGCACTGGCTCTACCTCTCCCACCCCACTCCCCCCTCAATCCCAGGGCCCCTCTGGCTTTGGGTGGTGTCTATACTTATGTATGTGCCCCTATATATTTAGGTAGAATATTTAAATAGAATATAGGTAAGTATACTATTGATAATTATATTCATTTTACTGATTTATATATAACTTTATTCGCAAACGCAGACAACATAAAAAAAGACAGAAAAGAAAAAAAAAAGAACACACAACACAACTCTTAGCTAACAACTACACAACACATTCCGCTATTATACATTTGCTAAAATACAGATTCTTTTTAGAAAACCGAGATGTAAAAGAGTATTGACGATTCTTTACAGTATCATGTATTAAATGCAATCCAAGCATTTCATGAATACAGTCAATCATTACTTTGTTATGTACATCGAAGATTTTGCATACAGCCTGCTGTACTAGGTGATCCAAGTTATTTAAAGTGCTCTTGTTGTTCGGACAAGTAGCTTCAGTAGCATATAAGATAATAGGTAAACAAAACGATTTGAGTAAGTCAACACATATCAACTCAGAGGAAGAGGATTTGCTCTTGCTGTACAAGTTATTAAAGTTTTTATAAAATTTCATTTTGGTCTCTGTAATTGATATCCTGAAATGACGACCAGCTCTAACTACGATCCCAAGATATTTCAACTCATCAACATAAGCCAGAACAGATCCATTCAACAATAAGGAGCACAGACCATTGCATAACGTCTACCAATTCTCATGGCCTTACATTTTTGACATTAAACTTCAAATCTAGATTAGCAGCTTCGACACTACATACATCAAGTAAACATTGCATACCATGAATAGAATGAGAAATAAGCAATATATCATCAGCATAAAGTAAACAACCCATGAACAAAGTATTGATGTAACAACCATAGCCAGATTTTTTTAAATTGGAAACAAGATCATCCACATATACAGCAAATAATAATGGGGAAAGGACACCACCTTGTCTTACCCCAGCTAAGACCTTGAAAGAACCTGATATGACTTCACCCCATCGAATATTTGCATAACATTTTTCATACCAATCTATTAGAACATCAATGAAGTAACAGGGGGTGCCTCTCTGCATTAATTTTCTAAACAAACCAAAGTAACATACTTTATCGAATGCCTTTGAAATATCAAGAGCAGTAATCACGGCTGTGGACTGATTTCTGTTTAAATAATTTAACACCCCTAAGGGTATATATATAGCATCTGAGCAGCCTACTGATTTGAATCCAAATTGCAGGTCCGAGCTATTCAGATGTGATCCAACCATGGACAGAAGGCAGTGTTCAAACACCTTAGAGATAACTGGACTTAACGTTATTCCACGGTAATTTTCACAACTAGTTGGATCTGTACCACAGCCCTTCAATAGAGGAATTATGATTCCTCTACCGAAGCCATTGGGCACATATCCAGTTTGCAGCATCAAATTAAACAGGTTGGTTATGCATAATATGACCACTGGATGAGCGAACATGATATGCTCAACTGTCAGGTTATCATATCCAGAGGCTTTACCCCTCTTCAATTTACCAAGTGCTGAATCCACTTCTTCTACTGAGATGAGTGGACGATTTGTACTTTTTTGCTTATATACATTGTACTCTTGCTCAAATTTAAATTTTTCATCTAAATGCTTCTGTATGTTATTTGGGGTACATGCAGATTCAAAAAACTTAACAAAGACATTAGCAATTTCACTCTCGTACTACAACCATCAACACTCTGACTGCCTCTTTTCACTCCCTTGGCCTTGAATTTGCTATTCCATGCTTTCCAAAATTCATGCATGTTCTTTTGCATGAGAGCTTCATTAAGTTCATCACTAAAGAAATTTTTGTTGTCTCTTTCTTTTTGTTTAATTGTAAGCTTGTATAGCCCCTTGGCTTGCTGCATTTTCTTAAAAATCTCCCCAAACCTTGGTTTGCCAGAAGCTTCCCACAGCTTGAAAGTTTCAATGGACTTAGATTTCAACTCATCAAGCTGTGCATCCCACCAGAATTTATAAAAATTAACAGGAACCCTGGGGACTATCATGTCTGCAGCCTGTAAGGAATTAACAATGCTATTGATACATATTCAACCACAGAGTCATTACAGACTCCATGTTTGATATAATCTTCTGATAGTTTTTTGATAGGTTCAAAAGATACCCTTGTGTGTTCATAGTAGTATCTAAGATCAACCTTGTCCCATCTAAGTTTATAAGACCTCCCACTTGACTGCTTTTTTGAGTGCTTCTCTTCCTTGTTAACTACTTTGGAATTAGA
The DNA here is from genome assembly GCA_018105865.1 of Metaphire vulgaris. NCBI lineage: Eukaryota > Metazoa > Annelida > Clitellata > Crassiclitellata > Megascolecidae > Metaphire > Metaphire vulgaris. The sequence goes on along the minus strand of CM030839.1, from coordinate 5,964,555 downwards.
AATTTTCAATTCAATTTCAAGAGAGACCGGAATATGATCAGACAAATTAATCCCAGAATCTACTATATTAAGAGAGACAACATTCTTATACAAATTCTCACTAACAACAAAATGATCAATTAGGGAACAAGCAGACAACGAATTATTACGAAAAGAATAACTCATCCCTACAGGCAGGAAACTGTCAGTATGTACCAACTTATTATCCATCATGAACTTTGAGAAAACATCCCACAATTTATATTTAGTGTTGAATTCTATATTGAGATCCCCACATAAGATAACAGAGTCAAAGTCTGTATCATCCATACAGTTTGCTATCATTGATAAACATTCAATATATTCATCAGAGTCGCTGCAAGGCATGTACACATTAATTAACAAGGTTCTGTCAATATTCAAAAGTATAAAATCTAGGATTCAAAAGTATAAAGCGATCATGATGACAACACAATTTAGTGACAGATGCCCAGATAGTGTTTACAAATATTGCAGTACCGCCAAATGGCCTTCCTTTTAGAATACCACAGTTAAGAGCCTTGTCCATGGCTGAAGTACTGTACACAATAAAATTTTCATATATTTATTTATACAGTTTTAGGATTAGGGTTAGGATTAGTGTTATGGCTACTGATTTGTATGTCGAACATGTACCGAATTATCCGGTACCGAATTATCCGGTACCGAATCTTCCACATGAAAAATTTTGGTGCCGAATGTTCCGGTACCGAATGTTCTGGGAACCGGGTATGTGTATATTATTCACATGTGTGTGTGAGATTTTCATGCTGTGTGGTGATTAAGTTCAATTAGTTTAGTTGTTTCTGTTCTATTTCTTATTTAGGATGCACTGACAGACATGTTGGCTGATCTAGAGATGATGTCAGTTGAGGGTGTAACTGATGCAAAGGCTCATAAAGGAATCTTGCAGGCTGCCAAGTATATTATAAACACGACTAGTGATCGTCATCTTCTTGAAGAAGCTTTTGAGAGAACAGAGGTAAGCATCAACTGCTAATTAATCATCATATCTTTTCAACTGATCATTATCGCCAACACAGATGATTTATTTTTTAGATCTGTATAATAATTGTTTTAATCAGACTGATTTGTTCTTTTAATTGTTGTCTTTATTGCTGAAATATTACTTAGTCTCACAACAGGACAAGTCATTGGCCCTGTGCCATAATTCTACATTTTAATCAATCCAAAACGTGTGAGTGTGCGTGCGCGCGTGCGTGCGTGTGTGTTTGTGTGTGACAAGAGAATCTTCGGCAGAGGCATATGTCAAAGGTTCCTATTGAAAAGGATCTGTCCAAATTTACCCTAGGGCCATTTTCTGTGAACCACTTGCATAGAATCTGTTAATCTTTCTTATGTAGCCCATTTTTCTCAGATATATGACAGTCCAGTTTTAGTTTATGCTTTAATGTAATATGATAGACACAATCATTGTACTAACATTTCATCTACTGTAAGTTCTTGATATTGTCTTCTTGTGTGCATTCTGAAACAGATTGCCATGGCCCTGGGTCTGAATATTTCTAAGACCCCAAATATGTTACTGTTTACTGACCTACAATCAGCTGTATGGTATCCAAAGACCTGAACAAAATTTATGAATTAAGGATTATAGATTTATCAATTTTTGAATCCCTGTTTAAATGGTGAGAGCTTTTATTTTTTAGAATTCCATTCAGATATGATTTTCTTATGGTGGCTTCCACCTTTCCTCTTAGTTATTAACACTTTGTACTCAAGTAACATTTTAATATGGATGCATCCGGCATCATAGGGAAGTGTGGCAAAAGTTAATCTCTTGCAACACAATTTGTGCTGTAAGTATGATGCTCATGGTTATGTGTTAGAAATAAGAGGTTGGTGGTGATGCTAATAGTATAATTTATTTCTTTTATTTCTCTTAGGGTTACAATTTGGTGATTGTTGGACATAGTCTTGGAGCGGGGGTTGCAGCCATCCTTGCTATTCTTCTGAAGCCTCACTACCCCAATCTCAAGTGTTTTGCATATTCACCACCGGGTTGGCTTCTAAGGTTATTTGAAATTACACCACGTGTGAATTTTATTTGTGTAATTTAACTTTTACTGACTGATTTCAACTGTCTTTTCAAATGTTGAAATGGATTCTTGAAAGTGATTTTGCAGGCTATGGTAATTTTATATTGCTTTATGTTAATAGTTTTTATTTCAAATATGTTTTTATGTCTTTTTGTTTAAATATTTTATTTTTACTATCAAATTTTATGATCAAAAAATCTTATTTCATTTCCTGAATGATTGATGGTTTTTTGTGATTGTTTTGTTGGCTTTCAGTTCTACACTTAATAATTATGCAAAAGAATTTGTTTGCTCAGTGGTTGTTGGGAAAGACTTAGTTCCTCGTTTAGGACTTGCTACTATTCAAAAGTTAAAAGAGAAGATGATTTCTCTTGCCTGGCAGTCAAATCAACCTAAAGTAGGTTCTCAACCACAGGTGTAAACTTCTATTTAATCTGCTAGTCTCAAGCCCTCCCCCTCACACTTTTTGAGAGGTTGGGCTAGGGAAGAAGAAAGGTATGGGAGCTGGGGACACACTTTTTCATCCAAGTTTACGCTTACCGGTATGTTCACAATGTTAAAATTTGTATTAGAATATAATTGAATGACCTTTAGTAATAATGATAGCAATATCTGCATTTATATGGGGAAGTTTAAGATTTTTAATAATATGAGGCTGAAAGTATGGAACTTCTGAAATCTTTAAGCTTTTTAAAATTGCTAGGTAAGGATATAACTCCAGTCAGAGTTAATTATAATTATATAATGTCATTTAAATGGTTATCTGATGAGTGAGGAAATTGGTTTTCTTCTTCTTGTGGACAAGTTTTTTTCCATTTTCTGTCTATGAAGACTGAAATGTGGCACAACTTCTAACGTGAATTTGATCAGGTTACTTGCTTTGGATTGCCAAAACTCAGCAGCCTTACTTTCACGCTTGCCAATTGCCTTAGTAGCGTATCTTTTGATTTTAAGTTTGCTGAATCATAATTTTATTCATTTTAAAAACTGCTTGTTAAGCATTTTTAATTTATTTGTTTGAATTGCAATTTTAGTACAGAATTCTGGCTGGTAGTTTTTCGAGATCAATTTTCTCCTGCTTCGGCAGTAGTGCTGATGGTGATGACGAAGACTTTGATCATGAAGCTGGTGTTGTTAGTGAACCACTTCTTCATGCATCATCAGCTAGAACAAGAACTTACACTGAGGAGCAGGAACCAAAAGATGTAAGTAGCAGAGATTTTGTTGTCGTGATCTAGTGATGTTGTTTTGCTTTAAATTCAGGCAATGATTTCATTTCATGCATGACATTCAAAGATAAATTTGATAAAAGAAATTTTCTCAAAGAAACATAGGGCCTATATTTTTAATAAGTGTATCTCACAAGCCTCTTATTTTGAATTTAAACCTTAGCATATTAATTGATGTAATAAAAATTTTGGTGTGAAAATTTAGGAGATTTTATTGAATTTGTTACTTCTATTCTGATCTATGAATAGAATGAAAAAGTGCTGCTGTATTTACTTTAATGTTATGAATAAAATGTTCTTTTGAGCACTGTTAAAATAATTAATGAAAATTAAATTAAAATTTAAGGACTTGCATTTTATTGCATGAATATTTTTGGACAGCAATCTCATCATGTCCCTATTGTTGAAGAACGTTTGTACATGCCAGGAATTGTTCTGTTTATAGAAGAACTGGAACCACAAAGGCAAGAACATAGTATTTTGAATGCTAGACTAGTGATCGTATTGCTGTAAATCTTCAACATATCAGCTCTTGTCACAGTTTCAGTTTTTTATGTAAAGTGCCTTATTGCAGCTGAAGTCTTATTGACTATACCATTGGATATAATAATAATAATAATAATAATAATAATAATAATAATAATAATAATTATAATAATTATGTGCTTCTATAGCACCAGTTCTAATACATAAGGGTATCAATCAATGGTACTTCAAATCCATCTGCAAAAGACCAAGTCATTCCAGAGATCAAGTCAGAGGGAAAGAGTAAGACCGACTATGGAGGAAAAGCTGATTGAAAGATATGTGTTTTTAGTCTGGATCTGAAAATACTCAATGAATTGGAAGATCTGACAGCCAGAGGGAGATATTGTAGTTAGGTTAAGAAGCAGTAGTTACCACTTTGCATTAACTTGAGACAAGATAAATTATTTGTTACCTGATATCATATGAAGGTTTCTGTCCCAAGCAACTGCTGTTCTAATATGTATACTTTTTCTAATTATCAGATTGTTTGTTATTTGATTATTTTCTTACATAAATTTGTTGTTCCTTTCAGGGGTTGCTTTGAAATGCCGACATATCAGGCTTTCTGGATGAGGCCTGATTCTTTTGACGAAATACTTGTGAGCGGTTTCACGATGGTACATGATCATATGCCAAACGTTGTCTACAAAGCTCTCAAGTCTCTTGCTGACAGTGAATCCACTGTACCAACGCTTCGATGTCCTTAAAATGGTCTGCTTATTGCATTATAATACTAGTGCGATGTATGTTGCAGATTTCGCTTTAAGGTTCTGCTATGCTTTTTGTAATGCAGCTGTGTATGAATTTGTGACTGTATCTTTGCCTATTGGTTGTCGGTGATTGTATCGATTTGAAGCAGTTGGATTTCTGTTGACTAGAGGTGACTACAGTCTTTTGGCCAACTATGCTGATATCATGGCTTGCCTTGGAATTTATTGACTTGAACTTTTATTCCCATGTATTGAATTGAAATAGTCAACGTGCAAAAGTGCCATTTGCAGTATTACAGACCGCTTTCTTTGCTTGTGTACAAGTTTCAACTGGAAGTAGCTTTTATCTCAGAATTCCAGTAATTTACTGTCCTTATGTCCATACTGAATTCGGGTTATGGTGCTACAGTAAATGAAATAAATGATTTGATGACAGAATTAATCTGGATACAGTTTTATGGATATATATATATGGAGTTATTTGTAACTTTGTAATATGTTCACACAGTTTGCTTGAATGAATTACCACATTAATCAGTACGCCAGTATTAATAATGATATAATATTTCAAATTTCTAAAAGATGCTTGACCACCACACTGCTAAGCTTTATTGTACCGCCTGCTAAAAGGACATCCGCCTTCCGTATGTATTTGAGCCCAGTCTCCGAAAATTGAATATTGTTATGCACTGTTGGGTTCTGCATTCAAAGTTCTATCAAACTGGTATTTCGTTTTGTTGGGTTTTTTGCTTATTAAAAGTTATTGTCCCTTGCACATAACAGCCATATGAATATATTTAAAGATTTTCAGATTTTCCCAAATAGACTTATTGAATGCCAAAATTATGCAGTTATTTGGCTACAGCATTTATGGTAATGACAATAAACATATGTCTCGTTATTATTATACTCATATTTCAAGCAGTCAATATGAGTTATGGATCAATGAATGTATGATATATTATTTATTTATATATTTATATATATATATATATAATATTAAGATCCTTATCTGTATGTCTCTCTGTTACCTTCAAGCGTTCTGATTGGTTGACTGTTGGTAGATTTAGACCAGTCCTTACGCCGCGATGCGTTGGTGGGCGGCGTTGACTATTGGTAGACGGTTTAGTCCCCCGCGCGATGCGTTGGTGGGCGATGCTTCAAGACGACGTTGCAAAATTGTTTGTAGAACCGGTCAGTCACATTGCAGCGTCAGAGGGCTGGGCGTGGGACGACGTTGCTATTGGTAACAATTGTTCGCAGCCTGAGGTAGTTAACGTTACCTCCCCTCAAACGCTCACAAAAATACGCTGCGCGCGCGTCACAAATGGTCACAGTTGCGTGATTTTAACGCATAGGCCTGACGAGCTTGGCTAAAAATGTTGTTCAGCATGAATTCAATGATTGGGTCTTAGTTATTTATTAGTATTATCCTGCACTAATGTGTATTTGACTGTTTAACTTATCCAGCGGCCAAAACCCAACCGTTGGTGCCCCTGCACCAAAAAGGTCATTACATCGTTCTCTCGGGCCATATCAACCCTCTCACGGCCCTCTCTCTTATACTCCTGACGAGCTAAAAAGGTCGCGCTTCTTTCTTCTTATTTATTGTATGTGTATTTGATATTTAACTTATATAAAACCCATATTGGTGCCCCCCACTAAATGTCATGAAATACATAATTTATGTTAATTCTTATATATATATATATACACACACTGCTAAATGTCATGAAATACATAATTTATGTTAATTGCATCTCTTGTCAACCACATCTTGTTCGATATTGTTTACTGTCCAATGTAGTTCGTGCACAGTAATTCGATGACTGGTAAAAACGGTGCACGACAAAATGGCGCAGACAAAACGGCACAAATGATGGGTACAGACAAGAAGAACTGGTATAGGGTAAATTAAGCGATGACCCTTCATCCACTCCCTTCCTTCAGCCATTAACCTAGAGTTGGTTGCCAGCCAGACGTCTAGACCCACGCTTCACCTTGCAACTGAACGCTGCTCCTCATTATCATACCACTGCGCTGTTGCGAGTAACGCTGAGTTGACTAGGAGCTCCAGCAGGGTTTTTAGCCCATTCTGTCAGGGTGCTTGTCCAGCGTGTAACCACTTTTGCCATCTTCTCGCCCCAATTTTGTAGTAGAAGTGTAAATTATTAACTATAGTAGCAAGCAGAGTGCACAATATGTTGGAATGTGTGTAAATGGACCTCCTACAGGTGGCAACTCATAATGTCTCTGAAAATTTTGGGACAATTGAGGGTATGGATTTCACCCTATAGTGGTGTGGAGGTTAAAATGTATCATGATATCACCAGCAGTATGTGTGATCTTCCATGTGCATGTAGTCTATTCCAATATATATGGATTTCTTATTTTCATATTATATCCATCATATATTTCTATTCTAAAGAGGTTATTATGAAATGCAATGATAATTACACTTGCTTGAGTGTTCCAGCAAAGTTGGAGTTATCTGATGTTGCACTGCATTTAATTGAATTGAGAATAATACAGTGTATGACATTAATCAGATTTGACTGTACAGTAACAAGATTTATTGGCTTTAAGTACAGGTTCTTGAATGTCATTTATTACAGGATTAGATTCACAAAGGTTGCATTTGTGTCATAAGATGACACACTATTATGCATTTTTATATGATAGGCCTACATAAATTCCTGCAGATAGCTGTACAAGTTGACAATGTAATAATTCAAACAGCTTCTATTCTGTTACACTTGCATCTTAGTTTAAGTTTGCATTTGGCGTAAATTTAATCAATCCTTATTCATCTCATTGAATGATTAATTCAGTTAACTATTAACACAATGCAGCCAAACTATTTTCATGTTTATGGTAATAAGTTACAAAAAATTGTGAAATCTTGCAACTACATCAAATCTGTTGTCTGAAGTTGACTTCAGTATAGCTGTTTTATAGAATTAAACCAAAATATGCCTAGTTTTCGTGTTGTGTATCAGACATTGAATGAACAATTATAGTCATTTGTGTAAAATGGGCAGTGGCAGTTAGTTTTCAAAATGTCATTGCTTTGATAATTACCAGTCAGGAAATCATTGTTTTTTGAAAGCAAGCATTTGCTGGTAATTAGATTTCTAGTTCAATCATTTTTAGTAACTGTGGGTGACTAGGACCTGAATAGACTGGCTGACGGCCTTTGTTTGCAAACATAAACTGTCAGTATCATTCATCTGCATCTGCATGTATGGTAATTGATTATTCTAATGGTACAGGTCTTGCACAGTGAATTTTCATTCATGTTATCTGTTGAACAAACATGATGCATAGCTGAAGTGCTTTGTTGATTTTTACATGGCATTGAATGAATGAATGTGTAATCATTACACCCTGTAATTTATTACCTTGATTACATGCTACTGTCTTTAATCATTGCTCAATGCTCGGTGGTGACAATTTATGCTGTGGATTTGTTGTGAGACAGTTACACTTGTGGTTACAGTAGTTTGCTTTCCGGAATATGGTCATAAATGATCTGCTTTTTGTGCATCAGTCCATTGGTTTTCAGCACGCTTGAATGAATTATACAGCATTAATGAACGCTGTATTATTTTGTAGTGTTGCTTTCAGAATATGGCAATAATCATTAATATTGCATGCATGTGTAGAGCTGAATTGCTGAAAGCCAGCCACATTTGTTGCTTGTTCCTTACAGAAATTGATGAGCACCATTTGATCTGGGACAGGGGGGGGTATTGGGAATTGTTAAACAGACATTCCTCTCTTGGTAGGTAAGATTTATATCCACATGTAATTCACTGACTGCAGTGGGGAATTTCTTTTGCCATTTGTAATAAGATTACTCAAGTGTGCTAAAATGGACATTTTGTACTAGTAATAAATTTATTAATCATTCCTCCTCTGCATTGGAGTTATCACCCATTGATGTCAATTGCATGTTAAATGGTATTCTGTCACTCTCTCTGTTTGGTTGCCTCTTTTTGCATAATGGCATCTGCTAATTTTATTAGTCATTACTATGAGAAACCTTATTCGTGTCAAGCACAGCATCAAACGAAAATAAACAGTAGAACAGTTATTATACTTGGAGCTTTGGCTTCTAGTTTTGTCCCTTACTTTTTTATAAGGATGTGTAATTGCAGTCGTTGATGCCAAACAAATTTTACAATAAACTTTGCAAATTTGTAGCCATTCAGTGAATGTGTTTGTTTTGTTGAATAGCTAAATTAAAGAGCTTCAGTTTAATTGTTTTTTTCTCTCATATGCAGAGGCGTAGCTAGGGGGCATGGGGTACATATGTCCCCGGGCGCCGAGGTTGGGGGTGTCAAAATCGGGTTAAGGGTAGCATAAATATAGTTGTGAGTGACAACCGTTTTTTTTGCTTTTTAAGGAATTTCACGGTAGAGGTGGGCGCCATCAGGATGATTTGTCCCCAGGCACCGGATAGCCTAAGATCTATGTAATCAGTGATGACCTGTTTCTTTTGCTTGTCAAGGTTGTGAGTTAGTTGAGTTAAGACGACAACCTTTTTTTTGTTTGTCAGGGTTTTTAGATTTTTTTCTGAAGTTGAGATTTTTTCTGAAGTTCAAGGGTAGCCATCGGTATGTTTTGTCCCAAGGTGCCGGACACCATAGCTACGCCCTTGCTCATAATACCAGGGACGTCATTTGGGGGCAGGGAGGCCTTTGCTTCCTGATTTTTAGGGGGAAAATTTTCGCGAATTTTTGTGTTTTTAAATTCATTGTGTTCTCAATTGTTTTTATAATTTTGTTACAATCACTGGTTTGTACTATGTAGTATCGTATGTAGCATGTACTATGGACAGAACCAATTTGCATACTGCATTGGCATTTTAAAAAATACTGCCAGCCTTGCAGTTGAAAGTCTTACCCCCCCCCCCCTGGAAAACAATGAAATGACTGCCCTGCATGTGACATATTTTTTGATAATTTGTGAAAGATACATTCAACAGATTCAGCTGTTTTAGGCTACTGGTATAGGTTACAATGTAGACTGTGACTGGAATTTTTGATTCATATGACCCTGAATTTTTAAAACTGGATGTATGCACATAGCTTCTGTCATTCTACAAACATAATATTTCATCACAAAAGAGCTAGTTGGCCACATATTTTTCAAAAGGTTGGGGTAATAGGCAGTGGCGGTTCCACGTGGGGGATGAGTGGGATGCATCCCTCCCCACCGGACTTTTTGCTTGTCAAACTTTTTTTGGGTAAAAGTCAAGTAAAGTGACGGGGAGAAAATTGTTGACTTCATTAATGGACAGCCCCTTGCTACATATATTCATAGACTTTCAAAAAAATAGGGGCCCGTGATCGTTCTGCCCAATGATCCGGAATTTCTCTTGACGGACCTGAACAGAGCAGACTTTGTCTTGAAGTGGTTCCAACTTGGAGACTAACGTTTATAGATCTATTCCATCAGAAGTGTTGGAGTTGTGAAATTTGAGCTGGGGGGTTGAGGACCAGTGTTTATTCTAGCCACCTTGACATTGGAGGGATTTTGAAATGTTTGGGGGGACATTGTCTGAGACTACACACTTTGGGGGGAAATGTCCATCTCCCAGTCAACATAAAAATTTGGGGGATTTTTAAAACTTGGGGGGAATTCCCCCAGAGAAGGCCTAGAATAAACTCTGGTTGAAGACTGAAATTCAATGAATGACAGAAACTGCATGCACCAATATGCAACTTTTGGGAGGGTTGCAAAGTTAGCTGGGGGTTCAACCCCCTCCCAACCCAACCCCTGGCAACTCCAACACTATCCTTCAGTTGATATAGCACTCTAATAATAATCAGAAAGTCGTCAGTTTAAAGCACTACAACGACTTAACTCTGGATAATGTTAATTTCAGTGAAACCTTGTGGGGATGTTGCAGTTTATTCATTGTTGGATTTTCCATCAGAATCTAGGACGTGGATAAGATTTTGCTACAGTGATTAGGCCCAAATATTAATGGATCATCCATATAACACGTAGGGGCCGTCCACAAATGACGTAGCGCACTTAGAGAGGGGTTCAAACATTTGTGACGACGGGGGTTCCAGAAATGTGACGTCGCATAATATTAAATATTTTTATTAATACCGCAATGCTATGTTACCACAAAATCGAACGTATTTTACACTTTTAATTATTATAGGCCTACACTTCATTTTTTAAAAAGAATTTGAAAAAGTTCCTGGATATTGTTTCAACTCTAATAATTATTATGAATAGGGGTATCCAGTGTTTACCAACAAAGTTCGGTTGCTCCGCCCACTGGTGGGCAGAAACCATAGAAACCATTGTCTATTAATAGACGCCAATGGGAGAAGCAGATTTCTTGCTGGTGGGCATAGATCAGTGACCATAGAGATTGTTCTGGATACTCCTGTGTTATCAAACGAAACGTTAATTTTGACATTCGAAAGACAACAAGAGGGGGGTCAACGCGTTGTGACGTCATATTTTCGGAAAGTTACAACCATTGACGTCTATTAATAGCCTAGACTGGTCATGGCCTATAGCCTGTATTTGCAGCAACTGAGGCTAAAGTTCCACCATTTTGCTAGGCTCAGGTTTGTGTTAACTTATCGTTAATGCTTTAATGTGGTAAATTCGTTGAAAATTCCGGCATGCACCGCGTACAACAGAACGGCCTCTAATTCCTAAACTGATCGACCTAAAATTAATTCCTACGGCAAACAAAATAGCTTATATAATCAGGAATCTATATATACGAGTGAAAATCACCAAAAAGGAATTTAAATAGCAAAACGGGGAAGTTCAAGTCGGCAATAGTGAGGCTGCCGCGGTCGGCAGCCATCTTACGTTTCTCCGACCGTGGCCTCAGATTAACGAGCTTATGACCAGTCTAGGTCTAGGCTATTAATAGACGTCAATGGTTACAACCCTAAACATTACTGAACAGAATGGGAGTTTGGAAGGAATTTTGCGGAGGACTAGTATTTGCTCATCAGCATTCAAAAATATGCATTTTGGGTAACTTTTTTGAAAGAATTCAAATAGGCTACTCTAGTCTAGAATTTAATATTTTTGAAAGAATTCAAATACTCTAGTCACTAGTGACTAGTCTGGACTTTGATTTTGAAAATTACTAATTACATGAGGAGAATGGCAGAGTGACACTGATTGAAATTCAGTAATGGCATAGGCCTAGCCTACTGATGCATTAAAATTATAGACGACAGAGAATTCATATTGGCACACGATGACTCGGTCAGTCTTATTCAGGTCCTCATCACCCACCAATGCTAAAAAAAATTGAAATAAAAATTTAATTATTGCTTTAGTTTTTTTTAAATATGACAGTGGCAGATTTTAGATCGGTTCAAAGTTGTATATACAGCTTTGGATCGGTTGATTCCTTGGTTGATTCGGTTCCCATTAAAACCATAGACTTTAATATCATAATAAATCTATGATTAAAACGCCAAAGTTAAGCAGCGTTGGTGGCGGACCGGCGGTTTTTCCTGGGTTACTGTTCCAGTGTTCCTGGATAAAGCATTGTTTCAAATATCGCTTTGATTTATGGCACAAGGCACCTGAGTTGCCGCTTGGCTGACATCGGAGATCGGCCCAGAAATAGGAGTGTGAACTTTACTTTATAATCATCGTATTGGCTGTATTGCAAGCATAGACATGTTGAAAACGAACTCGATCTACGTTTTTAAACGAGCAACTACAATTGTGTGTTCAAGAAGTATGATCCATAATATGCAGATAAGCAGCAACTAAATCTCGAATGTGTTAAAACACGGGTCTCCAAAGTATGGCCTACGGGCCTAATACAGCCCCGCCAAGATCTGTGATCCGGCCCGAGGCAAACTTGAGAAACTTGCGCAAATAGTACTAAATTTTGAGGCTCACATATCCCAACTATCAAACACCTGTTATGCTCACATTCGCGATCTACGTCGCCTTCGTCCCTATCTTGATATTAAAACTGCTTCCACTATTGCCACTTCAATAGTTCACTCTAAGTTAGACTACTTACTGCAACTCACTGTTTCACAATCTTCCAAAGGCTTCCATATGTAAACTCCAATCGATTCAAAATGCCTTAGCTCGTGCAGTAACTAAATCACCTAAATTCTGCCACATTACGCCATTACTCAAATCTCTCCACTGGCTCAAAATAGCAGAACGCATTGAATACAAAATAATATCGATGACTTATAACTCACTTCATACATCAAAACCAGTCTACCTAAGAAACCTGATAATTCCACAACAACCTGGATCTACTAGATCTTCTCATGCAACTCTCCTTCGACCTCTGAATCAATCATCTCTAAAAATTTGCAATCGTGCTTTTTCATACGCTGCACCTGAGCTTTGGAACTCAATTCCAATATCCCTCCGCCGTCTACATCAAGGCCAAATAACAAACTCTGAGTCACAATTTTTCCCCTTCTTGCAACATCTCCTCATGTTTTTCTTTCTAAACTAAAATCATTTCTCTTCAAAAAATCATTTCCTCCATAGCTGCAACGTCCCACCCACTCGCCCTTTTGATTAAATGACCCGGCATGAATGACCCAACCTTTGGCTATAGCCAGAGCTCGAATTGCTGGGGGGGTTGGGGAGGGGTGGGGTTCAGCCCCCCTTTAAAATGGCAGACCCTCCCTAGAGAAATGCAAAAATGACAAAAGTGTAAATTCTTAAAACACCACGCTCGCCATGACCCCCCTTTCATTTTCTCACAATTCGAGCACTGGCTATAGCTACTTCATTTTGAGATGAAGATTTTGAGATGAAGATATCGAGATTAAGCGCATAGGAATAAGGAGCTACTTCGGTGCTTCTTTTGAAAGTGCTATAGAAGTTAACGAAATTTTACTTACTTCTACTTAAATTTATTCTAATAAAATTAATTTATTGTGCTCGTGGCCCTTCTGGCCTTCAGGAGTCAGCAATGAGGACCCTGGATAAAAAACTCGAGACGCCGGTGTCAAAATATCGCGCCCGATGTGGGACTTGAACCCACGACCCTCAGATCACTACGTTGTCACCGCTCTTAAAAGTCTGATGCTCTACCGACTGAGCTAACCGGGCTCGTTGAAGTCGCGTTTATACCGAGACCTAAAAGCCGATGAAAAACGCGAACGCGAACGCGTGCGTGTGTGTGTGTGTGTGTGTGTGTGTGTGTGTGTGTGTGTGTGTGTGTGTGTGAACCAGCAAACTCGGTGTATATTTCTAAATTTTTCTATAGTAGCCTACAGTATGTGTTATGTGTAGGCCTACTTATTTAGAAGCCAGTAATAGTGGATGCAAAGGCGGTGGTGTTGTGGAGCCGCGTTTTCTAATTCGAGTGAACCTCATTTAGCGCTACTATATTTTGATGGCCTATCGGCTTGTCACTTTGTATTGTTCTACATGGTATAAACAACCATTGTTCATAATAAACGTGTCCGTGTTTCCGGCTGACTTCTCTAGCGCCGCCTGGTGGGCGGTCGACGGTGATAAATTCCTCTCTAGGGACGCCACGTTCAGCGATTATCTGTTTAGCGTCGGGGCGTGTTGTTGCCGCCGCCGCGTTATCGGGTCGACTAGTGACTACGGGAGCCGCTCCCGGCCCTCGCTCCCCACACCACCCCCGCCCCTCGTCCTCCGTCGAGTCTCAATTCCACGGACGCCGATAAATCGCCGGAAACAGATGCGGTGCATGATGGGAACGCGCGGCGGTGCACTATGGACGCCGCGGAGGACCCGTCTGCGAAGGACGCTTTGATGGATGGTGTATTCATTATCCGCCTCATTTATTTCTCTGCTAAACAATGGCAAATCGATTTGTATTCATTTGTAGAGTTGTGCGCCTCCTCCTCTGCTGCTGCTGCTGCTGCTGCTGCTGCTGCTGCTGCTGCTGCTGCTTGACCAGTCGCCTTCACGCTGTTTCGTTTTTTTTGCACGACACTCCGAACAGGAAAGTGATCGCGGTTTACCACTTCCTGCGTTTGGCAATCCTGACATCCGCCATACTTAGGCGTGACGCTCCATCTTTACATAATTTTCGTCGATTATAGTTTTTAGGATCAGTTAACATTTAGCAGCAACGATCCGAACAATTCGAACGGATTGATCATATGCGCTGAAAAGGATAATAATAATTGCAATAAAGCATCTGTATCAGTGTTATGCCGTAGTTTAATTTATTGTAACTTACAAAATACTTAATTACTGTATATATTCACCGTCTAAAGATAAATGACGCAAAATAAAAATTGAAAACAGCGAGAATAATGTCTGGGATGCAATTTCAACAAACTCTTCGAGAAATTCCTGTTAATCGTCTTCTTCTTCTTCGCAAACGATTCAGGATAGCGCCGCATGCGGTGATCGCTATGTGATGAATTTTCTCAATCCTTGCGTGCTGATATTTCCAAATACGTATTATTCATAGACCTAGCCCTAGTAGTCTGCTTCGTGTTATGTCGGCCAGAAGACGACGCCTTATCACTCCAGATGCTCTTGTTTTTACTTGGTTTTTTTACTTGGTTTATTTCTCTAAACATTTTAATTGCACGTAACTAATATCCTATACAAATGATAAATATTAATATTTTCTTATTTCTGTTTAGTAAAATTGTGCACTCGGTTTGTTATGTTACAAGGACATCTGACGTACAGTCAATTTTTTAAATTAATAAAGCTGTGACCTCACACTACAAACTTTTCCGTACAAATTCTAAACAACTAAACATTCACTTGGTTAGGAACCAAATCCTGATCCTATTAAGCTATGAAAACAAATCAAGTGCGTTAATACTTAATAGTTAGACTATTATGAATTTTCTAATACATCGGATATAAACGGCCGCAATATACAGTACTCCTTCCAAATAAAATCTAATGTCATGGAATACATTTACGGATAAGTCCAATCTTATTCAAACTAACTTTTGAAAGTAGCCTTTGAAATCGGAGGTTGGACCAGAGCCAGCTACATGTCATTTAGCTGGCTGTGGTTGGACGAAGACAAATTGGAGTGATGATAGGAGTCAGAAAGTGGCGACAGGTTTCCTTCGGGTTTCAAACCATTGTAACTGCATCTCATACACTCGTCATTGTAAGTCAGTTGTTTCTCGCCTTGGGAGTTTCGAATTCTTCTGGCACCTGACTGTTTCACTCGACTAAACGATGAAATCGTCGAAATGCTTTGACACGCCGCCGCCTCAGCGTCACTCGTAAGACCGATCCCATCCCTCTTTCCCGATCACGTACCTCCCACTCGGAAATAAACAGGAGTGGCGCGATAAGCCGCTTTGAAGTGACCGCTAATATAATCGGATCGTACTCTTGATCGTGGTCCGTCAAAGTCAAAGCGCTATCGTCTGAAGGACGAACTTTGATTGATAAGCCGCAGCCTCTTGGGTTTCTCGTTTTGAAGTCTGATATCTGCTATACGATAGCGTTTCGAAATTAGCGGAGTCAGTCTCGCGTGGCGAGCCACCCCTCTCCCCCCCCCCCCCACACACACACCACTGCACACCAAGAAGACGTTAGCGTCAATTGTTATGGCGTTTTTTCGTTTGGCCAACTCCTAAGTTCACTGCTATGAATATGATTGATACACGTATTTCCACAGTTTCGTTTGACTCTGACGGAGTCGAGCCAGGTTGAGAGAGGAGCCACTCTTCTGACTGTCTTTAAAAAGACCGACTCACTCTTACACACACACACACACACACACACACACATACACACACGCACACACGCACATAGATATACACACGCGCACGCACACAGAGTTTCGTTTCTGTCGTGTGTCGATCCTAGTTAGAGCATCGGGTGAAGCTTAGAAATCGTACCCATTAAAATTTTACCGACTCTTTGACGCCTACCGGAACTCTCTTAGGCGCAGGACCCTACGTAGAAACGGGTACTAGGGTCTACAAAGGGAACAACTTTCCTGTGTTCCAGAAACGCAAAATGGAATCCCGCAGCGGTCTACATTAGTATTGATGCATTCTGTAGTTTGCGCACCTGGGTGTTTGCGCACTAGAATTTGGGAACCAGGGGCTACCAGGGTTAGCCTTAGTGAGGCTTAAAGTCCTTCAACCTAACTGTTCACCCAACCCCGGTAACCCTGAACCTAACCCTAAACCTAACCCTAACCAGCGGTGTAACCCTATCAGGGACCTGGCGCAAATTCCTAGTGAAAACTCCCAGATGATCGTCAAATGATTATGTGCTGCATACTATGCTTTCTTGTCAGCGTGCCAATTGTTGATGCATTCTGATGCATATTTAATGCGTGTTCCCTGGTCCAAGAGGGAACCGAAGCTCTCAACGAGCCTGAGTCCTTCCCAAACTGTTCATTCATAGGCGGTGCTGATCTCCGTTTCTATAGCCCTGAACCAGCGGTGCAATATCAGGGATATGGAGCTAATACAAGAGAACGGGCAGATGATCGTCAGATGATTATGTCTCTGCAATGGGTTTTCTTGTCAATTGAAAACAGGGATATTAACTTTCAGTTCGCTGCTATTTCCAATAAAACTTCTTAGAAAATATTGTGGAATTCGAAGACCGGTGTCGTATTCTAGATAATTTTGAATAATGCATTGGGAAGGCCCCTAAGTTTTTCAAGATTATTGGTTGACATGTGGTTGGTAGGGTAGAACATCTGGTGCCTCAAAGTGGTTGCAGTTCCAATAAGATAGGGAAACACTGGCTTGTAGTACATTTTAAAATTAACATTATTTTGCAATAACGCAAGGAAGACGTTTTCCGACCATTTTGCTCTGAAACTCCACTAACAATAGGGAACGTCTGATGGACCATGGTTTGTCCTTAACCTAAAAATGAGCATTTTGCAATTTCAATAGGATTTTTAAGACGCATAACAAAGGTGTGTTCCTGGCAAAATTTTTAAAAGACATATTTCTCTTCCCTTGTCTTATTTGGCAAAATTATTAATAATTCTGCTAAATATATTTACAGTACTGTATTTTCATTCGAATTGAATCAGAGCCTTTATTTTGCCATTTATTCAAAACTTATAAGTTTCTTTTCGACTAACGTTCGCCAGATGGCCTAATGCATATTTGATTTTATCCTATGTAGGCTATGTTATGATTTGTGTCGCGGCACGTCACAAAACTATCCAAAACAAAATGTTTTGGAAGCCCTGTATTAAGAGGACCCGTAGTTACTCGTGGTTACCTACTACGCCGTGATATACGCATAGGAAGAAATTCCGAAGAATAGAACTTTCCTTGTAACTAATTTTTGACGCTCACGACCGACTGAAGACTGAATATGGGTTATTCAAAATCTTGAGAACCCTTAAGCGCATAACATAGCTAAGGACTAAAGTCAAAGGCGCTGTACAGGGAACGAAACATTAAACAAATGCGTCTTGAGATGTTGTATGTTCCGATCCGGAGAAACACAGAACCCATACAATCATCGGGAATTGGTCCCAAGACAATTGCCGGGTTTCTGTGAGTTGCGCTTTCCGGTCCCCAATAATTTTTAATCTTGAGCGGAGGGGGACGACGAGATGATTGCTGGCGCCGGAACGGAGAAGGGATATATATATATATACTCGGATTCAAAAGTTTGAGAACCCCTGATCTATACTGTATATACATAAGTATGTACGGCCTTTGAGATTGCGTTGCGGTTACCGGTACTCCGTTCTGCCGGAGTCGAAAATTGGATGTTCTCGTTCTATTGAAACAATCAGAACCTCATACAATCCAACCAATCAGAACGCTAAGTCAATTGGTTTTCTGTTGTGAGAACGCTTTCTGTTTCAGCCAACAATCAGAACGCTTTAATTTTAACAATCAGAACGCTCGAACGCAACCAATCAGAACGCTATATAGCCAACCATATATAACGCTATATAACATATATATATAACGATTTTAATGTATATATATATATATATATATATATATAGTGAATGCATATTCTGCTAAAGGTTTATAGGGCCTACTTATAGGCTTTACCCATATTCGAATCGTCGAATCGAGCATTGGGTCTGGCGCTGAACTCCGGTGTCAGGCAGGCAGCGACACAGGTGGTTTGCGTCATTAATCTGGTCTAGACCTAGTTTCTAATTACTTTCTCCGGACCCGCGTGTTTACCTCGCAGCCGAACGCTGCTCCTCATCTTTTTACCATCGCCCTCTAGCGTATGAAGGGTGAGTCGACCTTAGGTGCTCCAACGGGGGTCTAGATCCTGCTCCGTCAGCGGACCGCTCTGCCGTGCTACCAATCTGCCATCTTTCCGTCCCAAATACTCTACTATACTTGAACTGAAGATACTCGTGAAACATTAGGGTCGTATAGGCGATCTGGGCGTTCTCATGTTATATCCGACTTTTCGAATTTAAACACAGTTGCACAGAACAGTGCTTTGAAATCGATTATGCCCAAATAAGATCACGGATCCTGTTACGCTGTGCACAAATGAATCCACGATATAAATTAACGATACACAAGAAATACTACTTGAACTTATATTTAGACCAGAATTGCATCTAAGCAGGGCTGAATACTATAGCCTAATTCATCGCTTCTACTAACGATGACATAATTTATGCCGGTAATAATTAGATTGAATGTGTGTTCTCGCCTATATGGGTGCGCCTACTGCGTTCTGTGCTCGTGACATTTCTTGTCTAAGTACTTCGACGGAGATCGAAAGAATACGAATGCCCTCTATTAGCCGCCAACAGACATTATATGAACGTCTAGTCTAAGAGCGCTCTTTAGCTTGTCTCGAGATGTTGTCTTGATGAATCGTAGTCGATGATCCTGTCTGCTCAATCGCGTCACGCATTCTGGTAACGTGAAGTGAGTTGAGGTCATTCGTTTGCGAAGACAAAGGTGACATGCAAATGGGATTTGGGCTTAAAACACTTAAAAGTAATTGAAAGCGACCAACTCAGAACGACATCTGGAAACAGTGGCGGCGGCGGCGTCTAAATAAGAGAGAGAGAGAGAGAGAGAGAGAGAGAGAGAGAGAGAGAGAGAGAGACGTTGAAATAGTCCGGATTAGAAGAGAGGTCAGTACAAGGGCGTCGTCTCATTCGCTCTTGGATGGCTTCGCCTGGTTGCGTTTCTAATACGAAATAGGTCCTTACACGGCGAATATATTTCCATTTCTACACATGGAGCGGGACGGAATTCGAACGCTGAGCAAACTTTTGCGGAACACCCCGTCGTCCGTTTGACTGGCAGCGAACTAATAGGAACGATGATTGATTGAGACCTGTCGAGATAACGCTGTGAAATGGGCGCTGTCTGCGCCGCGGGTGTGTGACCGGGGCTCTCCGAGGTTGAGACCGAACGGCTATTAATCATTGCCGAGATCCGCTTACGACTCCTCGCCGCGCGCCTCGTCCAATCGCGTTCGGGAGATGTTCGCCCCGGGCCAGCCCCCTCGACCACAACAACACACACACGCAGAGAGAGAGAGAGAGAGAGAGAGAGAGAGAGAGAGAGAGAGAGAGAGAGAGAGAGAGAGAGAGAGAGAGAGAGCAACGCGTTAATACTCAACTGGTCCTCTGGTAGCTGAGAAGTCTTTTCGCACGGACACGGTGGTGGTGGCGAGAGACGGCGCCGGGGAAAAGGTCGTAGTTACGGAATAGCGTCGCTGCACCAATTGGGCGCTTCAGTCTCGACTAGCGACAGGATGACGAACTACTGACGACGACGACGACGACGACGACGACGACGACGACGGCGGCGGCGGCGGAGGCGGCGGATATTGTGCGGCGATCAATAGAGCGGTTATCAGAGGGCGGCTTGTTAGGAGCTGCAGAGAGAGGGGCCGACGACGGCCGAGCGCCCCACCGACGACCAGAGAGAGCCGACGGCCGGATACTCGGAGTTCGAGGAGACTGCGTCGTCGACGGCGGAGGCGGCGAAGAGGCGAGAAGCGAAAACTATTAATGGATTGTCTCGTCTTCTTCGTCTTCTTCCTCTTCTTCTTCGCCGCGTGTAGCAATGTGTTCGTGTGTAGGAGCGTGCTCGCGTGCAACGGTCGTCGATTGCTTCGAGGAGGAGGTGTAGTAGATGACGATCGTTCTGAGAAGTACCAGTACCGGTTGTTTGTTTAGGAGTCGCTGTTTCAGTGAGCGATGATGATGATGATGATCTCTGACGGATTTCGATAGCGAATTTACAATTGTGCCCACGAACACTGCTTGCTACTTGGAGAGAGACTTCTTCAAGTCGCGACTGTTGGGCGTTTGGATGGTGTTCGGATTTTGCGTTGTACGACGTAGGTGTATTTTTGCGTTGGATACTTGTTGTAAAGGGTTGTATTTGATTTGCGGCTAAATGGATATCATGGAGCCAGGATACAAAATGCTGGGCTCAACGGGAACTCAATATCTAAATCCAGACTACATTCAGCCACTTTCCACTACGGTGAGTTTTCATATTTCATTGATTGCATGTTACCTGGGTCAGGTTAAATACGGTATGCTAGACAGAAGACGTGTGCACGTAAACGACGTTGGTGTGCCAAGGTGAAGTGAATATATATATATATATATATATATATATATATATATATATATATATATATATATAGGCCCTGTTGTGCTCATCTTCAACTGAGGTCCATCGCGTCAAACGCATTCTTGTTATTCAGTTTTCGTCATATGCAGTGGCGGTTCCACCATATTGATGACTGGGGATGCATCCCCCACCGGAGTTCCGGATGACCTTTTTTGCTTGCCAACCTATTTTCCGGTGAGTTTTTTTAAATTTAGTGAGAAATACTGCGAATTACCTTCTTTTTTAGCTTGTCGACCTTTTTGTAAGGTTTATTAACATTTAGTGGGCAAACAATGACCTTTTTCTCTCTTTTGTTTTTTTTTCTTTTTCACTTTGCATCCCCAACACCAAGTTCCTATAAATTTTTTCACCCCCACCAAGAATTCCTGGAACCGCCACTGGTCATCTGAGTGAAATGATTGAAAGACACTCTCAGATCGCCTTCTAACGACTAAGCTGAGATTGGAATCGATGATTTTGAAGAATTGACGCCATCCAATCATTTAGTATCGTCGTTTGGAAGTTTAAGTGTTATTTATCATGGCAAATGATGATAGTCAGGATTGTGGACGAAACGTCCTGCTTACCAAAGTCAGAGGTTCACAAAGTTCAAAAGTTCAAACTGGGATCCGCGGTCTCCTAGGCGACCGCCAAGCGGTTTCACCCCCCCCCCACCAAGAATTCCTGGAACCGCCACTGGTCATCTGAGTGAAATTATTGAAAGACACTCTCAGATCGCCTTCTAACGACTAAGCTGAGATTGGAATCGATGATTTTGAAGAATTGACGCCATCCAATCATTTAGTATCGTCGTTTGGAAGTTTAAGTGTTATTTATCATGGCAAATGATGATAGTCAGGATTGTGGACGAAACGTCCTGCTTACCAAAGTCAGAGGTTCACAAAGTTCAAAAGTTCAAACTGGGATCCGCGGTCTCCTAGGCGACCGCCAAGCGGTTTCACGGGGACCGTAAAAGGATTACTTTTTCAAGATATCTCCACCAACACCTCAGAACACAAAACACACGGATGGCTCTAGGAGTTCTGATTACTTTAGAATTTAAATTTGATGATTAAGATTTGCAATTTTATGATTAACTAATAGATAGACAAAACAAGTTGCCTATCGACAGAAATCAATTATATTTTATAAGGTCTGCGAGTCATCGCCACAATTTCTAAGGGACCGCAATGCAAGAAATCCTAAAAAGTTCGAGAAGCCGCTGACCCAAGTTTTGTCATACCCACTATCAAACCCACCGTCATGTAATACATTATAGCATTATACTTTGAAGGGTACAAAATTAGGATGAGTGTGTGTGTGTGTTAGAGAAGAGAGAGAGAGAGAGAGAGAGAGAGAGAGAGAGAGAGAGAGAGAGAGAGAGAGAGAGAGAGAGAGAGAGTATATATGTGCTGAAACCTGCATCATACGCTTAACATATTGTGGCGTTCTGATCGGCCGCTGCAGATGTCTGCTGCTGTTAGGGTATCGACTGTAATGGGACAAAACTCCCGGGGACGATCATTTCCGCTGTAGCCGAATGTTTTGCGTCGGTCGACATGCTGTGGCCATTCGTCTTTTTCTGTCTCCAGCGTACTTCGGGGAAATTATCCCCTTTATTGAATCTTCTTCGTCTTTTTGTCATTTTCGCACTCGTTTCTATACTTTCTATGAAGCGTTTACTAAGCAGCCCACATTTTGTCAGTTTTTACGCAAAATAAGTGCGCATTCATCTTCGTGCAGCGAAAAGCTGACGAATAGCAATGAGTAGATAGAGAGAGAGAGAGAGAGAGAGACAGAGAGACAGAGAGACAGAGAGACAGAGAGCAAAGAGACAGGCAAAGAGACAGGCAAAGAGACAGGCAAAGAGACAGACAGACAGACGTAGGTTATGTGAAAAACGTAGGTTATCTACCGGACTCTCTGTATTATGTACTTGGCTGCCTGCGCCATCTATTGGCCACTCCACGGGTGGCGTTTGATGTTTGGCGTTTGTAGTCACAACACCAAAGTGTCTCTAACTCCAGGCACTTCTTACCTTAGATTGCATGTTCGATTTTTGCTCGGCGGGTGCCACAAGTGTCGAGCGGCGAACGAATGAAGTAACCAACGGACTATTAGAAGCCGAATATCGACTTCTAATGACTAACTGGACGCAATTCCTGATAGCTGCAATATAGTCTCATTGTCTTAACGGAATTATTATTATTATTATTATTATTATTATTATCTACGACAATTTATATAGCTTGAGGCCATAAGATAAGATGTCTTAACGGAACGCTTGAGCAGCGACGACGCTGCCAAATATTGGGAGATTTGAGGATTAAACAAATTGGGGAGGGAACCACCCAAGTCATCATGGGTAGGCCTATTCTTGGTCGTGTGTCGTTTGAGATCTAGAATGTTACCATCAAAACCTGTTATATTGTTTTTGAAACATACAATAGGATTTAGAGGCACCTACACTGTGTGGTGTTTTCAGCGGTGGGGGCCGGTCAATTCCTGGTCACTGAATTCTGGCTCTCCCCCCCCCCCACTGGTCCGCTCTGTGCATAGCACGGCGACAGCTTCAGGCAATCATTTGCCTAAATTGCTAATTTATTTAGCGCAATAAAAGAATCACAAATTCTTTTTCGACCACTGGTCAGTTTTGATGTTATCCAGTTTCATTTCTTCTGACGATAACAATAAGACACTGTGGTTTTTGAGTAATGGTGAATTCCAAATATAAAAGTTGGATGGATTTCCTAGTATTTTTCTTCATTTTGGTGCATGTGGGAGCATGGCCGGAATTAGACTAGGCCTACTTTAAATAATTATAATCTGTACGAAGCAGGAGTCGCAAATTGTAACAGCTGTTGATGGTGGTATAGGATGTGATGTGTACCGTGTGTCAGATGTTTCGAGTGCGTGATAGCCTTGAGAGCTGTACTTTTCGGTTTTCCTGTTCGAAATCTAATCTGATATAATCGTGACAAATGGACGACTTGTCGGCAGTTTGACAGTGCGACACGTCCTTGTAAATAAACGACTAATTTTATCGACCGCGTTATTATTGAAAGTCGTACATTTCAAACAGTCGCATCTTGTTTTCGCAAGAAGAAAGGAAGCTGTAGGCCTATAACGTCAAAACACCTCAATTTACTGTGCAGTCTCTGCATTAAATGCAAGGTCTCCGTATAGAGGAAAATTTGGACGAATTGGCCGCGACCGAGAACACGATCTATGTCTTTTGCTAATGTTGTAACTGTTGAGTCAGACCCGTACGAAGTGGGGGTGCAGGGGGTGGAACTGCACCCCCTGAAAAAATTTAGGGGGTGCAGACTGCACCCCCTGGAAAGAAGATGGTCTGCACCCTGTCTCCACCCCTTTCAGCTAAAATTGGCCCAAAAATTGCCAAAATTTGATAAAACTGCCCAAAATTGCCAAAATTTGCAAAAAATCGCCAAAAATTTGCTAAAAATTGCCAAAAATTGCCAAAATTGATTGAAATTGGTCCAAAAATTGCAAAAATTTGCAAAAAATTATCTTGCCCCAACAAAAGCGCGAAATGACGCTACTGCTTTTACATGGAGAAAATCTGCACCCCCTGCTGAAAATTCGTTCCGACGGGCCTGCGTTGAGTCGAAAAATATCATTTTCTTGGAAAATACATTTCAAAACATACGAAGAATTTAGGTTTTTATCCAAATGAATCTCGCTCAATCGAGTACGACAAAACGGTGTCGATTAATATCCAGTTGCTGAGAACTCTCGCTGCTGGCTTTTATACAACACAGGTGATCCAACGAGATCGACTGAACACAGCTCTCTTCTGCAAATTAGCTGATGTAGGAAGTGGTCATTTGAGCATTAGGCCTATAATTATAACACGTCCTTTCCAGCAACGGAAATCGGATTCGAGAACGAAAATGCGCCGATGTATTTCAGTTACACTTTTAGCAGAGTGGTAACAACGCTGGACGATAGAACAGAAGGTCGCGGGTTCGATACCGCGACAGCACTAAGGTCGACAGCGTTACTCGCTAGAGGGCGGTTGTAAAAATGAGGCAGCGTTAAGCTGCGGGGTAAAACGTGGGTCTGGGGAAAGTAGCTGATTGCCTACTATGGCTGGAGATAAGCGCTGGAACTCAAACGCTCGAACTCGAGAACGGGACCTACCTTTACATACCGTTTTATTACAGTGATGCTGTATTCTTCTTTTCCTTCTATTCCGTCTCTCGTTGATCCTAGATCCGCGATGTCAGAGCCCAGTGCAATGAGTCATCGACTTCTGTGGCTTTTGTTATCTCTGTCCTAATCGACCCTCATCGGCGTCTCTCTCCCTCTCCCTCTCTCTCCCTCTCTCTGTTTGATGCCATCACTCACCTCAGCTGCATCCGGGAATCTGACAGCCGCCACTTTTGGCGGCGGAGCAAGGGTTTAAAATAAATACCTATTTGAAATTTTTACAATAAAATAAGGAGCTGAGGGTGGTGGTGGGGGGGTGGGGCAGAAAGTTAAACCGCACAGTCGTCATCCGTTAGGAACTGTTTTAGAGCCGCGACCACTGGTATCAGTTTTTCGGGACGGTGTCAGGTGACTAATGAAATTGAACGCATGTGGTGTGGAGGGGACGGGACCCCTATAGAGCCATTTTGCCTCGAGTAGTCGTCCGCCAGTTGCTTCTCCATCTTCACAGCATGGATCATTTCAATCTGTGCCAGAGGCTGGGATGAATCAAACGGGGTTGCTACAGAATTTACACTCTAACTATCGACCGTTAAGTCCTTAATCTAAGACTTCTCTTGTTACTTCAAAGGGAAAACATTTACTTGATTTTTCATGCCCTTGTCGGTATAAAGTTTGCGTAATTTATCCGCTGGATCGTCGCACGCAGTTGCCAAAGGAGGCTGATGTATATTCGGCCATCAAACAGATGGTCGTATGAGATTACTTGGGGCGTAAGAGGAGGCGGGCGGTTCCTAAGACGTCGGATTCAGTGGCAGGTCTTTGCTTTAATTTGCTTTCATTCGCTTTTATTTTCGAGTTCAGTTAAATCAGAATACGAGATGGCATCAGTCGTATACAGAGCTATGGGCTATACACACGCCCATTGAGAAATACGATAGCGGTTCGCTGGCAGCTGTGGCTCTCCGCTTTCCAACTCTTCAGTCTCTTCGTATTAATCACTTCAGATTCTTTATAACCTAGCCCTACTTATTTATACGAGCAGTCGATGTGTGTGCACGCAGAGGTACAGTATTATTTGTATTTATGTAGACACATTTGTGAGATGATTAATAGTGATTCCACTGAAACTCAGATGCGTATGGGTCTCGGAGGAGAAAATTCTTTTATTGCACATCGACTCGGTTAAACGTAGGCGTATAATTATGTGTAGTTGTTATTTTGGCAGTCGCTCCTCTGCGGTGTTTAATTTTACTCTGTGCCGTCGGTCGTCCGAAGTCGTTACCGTCAATCATAAATCAGGAGTCAGTCTATTTATTGCTGACGGCAGAATATTCGAATTTAGACCCAAACCCTATACAGGCACGTTGCCAAATGTAGTGCTGTGAGTGTTGAGACTTGACAGTCGACGGTTAGATCTCAATATTTAATACGCGTTGAAATCAAATGCACGTCTGTTTACGGATGAAATGGAAGAAGAAGTAGAAGCGTATAAGTGGCTGTTTCAGCATTGAATTTAATACAAGAAAATAAATAATTCGGGGAACAATCCATACAGTTGCAGGAGAACTGAAGGTTTAGCGCCGTCAATTTTCATGGTCTCGGCTGATGGTGACCACCGCATTCATTCCCTCGCCGCCTTACTTTCGACCGACCGATGTACTTCGTCTTGCAGCCGAGTCGACTGAGCGACTGGGACAGAGCCGATAAAGTTTCTGGCGAGGCTTCAGGGCTCCTCACAGTCCAGCTCGCTTACCACTAGAATACCTCGGCTTAAGAAAGATCCTCACCCTACCCAATCCGTAGAAAGTGACAATTAGGCTACAGGTGTATCCAAATATCAGAAAGGATTTATTTTGATCCATCAGAGCGACAATGTACAGTAAAAAGCAGGCGCCGGTCTATTGGTGTAGTGCAGTGTTGTTTTTAATTGGCGCTTTTGCTACCGGTAATTAATTAGAATTAGAATTAGCTAGTCCTTTCAGCTAATTAATTAGAATTAGAATTAGCTAGTTCTTTCAGCTAATTAATTAGAATTAGAATTAGATACATGAAATATCTAATTAATTAGAATTAGTAAATTTTGATATAAGTAAGTTAATTAGCAACTTAATTAGGTCAGGAATGACGATGGTTACGAATAATTGTCAAATGACAATGACAAATAATGCAGTCAAGTTATAAACAGTTTCAGTTTCAAATGACAAATAATGCAGTCGAGTTATAAACAGTTTCTTTTTCAAATGACAAATAATGCAGTCGAGTTATAAACATTATTCTTAACAGTCAGACGGCAATGCCAATCATATATATATAGCGACTCCTGTCCATTCTTTAATGTCGTATCCCCACTTTTTTCTTGGTATTCCTCTCCTTCGTGAATTCTAGACTTATTAATTAAATGTGTGTGTGTGCGTGCGTGTGTGTGTGCAGTGGCGGCTCCAAGATTTGGCAAGTGGGGGACCGTTGGGGTGGCAACTTCTAAGCATGGTGGCCAACCATTTGTTGATAGGTATGTAGTAGTAAGTATAGGGTCCCAACAAGGGGGGACCACCCACTTGGGGCCGGGATTCAATAGGGGGTAGGGGCCCCCGGGCCTCCACGAGGAGCCGCCACTGTGTGTGTGTCGTATGTTGTAAGTTAGCGGTTCTCTTGCAGCCGTAAAGAAATGTTCTGGGTGTTCTTCGTAATGGATGTTTCTCTGTTTGTGTTCAGTTGGATTCCAAGAACAGTCCACTTGCACTTCTAGCACAGACGTGCAGCAGCATTGGAAAGGATTCCAGCTCTCCGTCGTCGTCGTCGACGAAGCTTCCTGTTCCGTCTCTAAGCGACAAGAAAGATCCGCGTGACGTCAGCGCAAAGGAATCTTCTTCCGCCAAGCACCGATCCACTTCCGAATCCCCGGTCGCTGTATCCTCTGGATCCGGAAGGAACGGAGAGGCGTCGAGGTCGACCAAGTGCATCGGCGACAAATCGTCCAAGGACGGCGCTTCCAGTCGCTCGAGCAGCAGCAGCGACGGAGGAGGAGGGGGAGGAGGAGGAGGAGAACAATCTCCGAAGGCGAGACTCCATCCGTCGTCGTCCTCGTCGAGGCCTTTGTCTTCGCTCGTTTCGCTGGGAAACGGATCAGGGAAATGCACTCCGGGGTCAGCCAACATCGGTTCCCTTCACCGAGACTACGCTGCTCTACGAGGCGGCGTCATCGTCTCCTCCTCCTCCTCCTCCTCCTCGTCCGGCCTTCTGGGGGTCTCTCTTCCAACCGCATCTGCAATAAATAACAATAAAATCTTCGGCGGCGATATGAGTGCGCCGTTCGACGGTTATCCGGACGAAATGTTGAAGTCGAGCGCAGGTCTTCTGCTTCAGCAGCAGCAGCAGCAGAGTCTACACGAGGCACTTCGACTGCAGCACGAGGGAATCCAGTCACTACAGGCCGCCGCCGTCGGGCTAGGACACCTGGCCCCGTCCGGTTATCCTCCGCTGCTGTTCGGCCATCCACTGGCCGCCGCCGCCGCCGCCCTAGATCCCCTCATGTACTCCTATTCAGCCAGCCTCGCTGCCGTTCACGGCCTCGCTCTGAATTCGCACAAGCTTTCGACGCTGTCTCCGTACATGAGCTACGCCAGAGTTAGCACGTCATCGGACGGATCGTCGGCAGCCTTGGTTCCGGTGTGTAAGGACCCCTTCTGTGCCACCGGAACCATGCCCCCGTCGCTGCATTCGACGCCACCGCACAGCCACCAGGCTGCTTCGTCGGGCGGTGGGACCCCGTCGTGTGGCGCCGGATGTACGCAGTGCGGGGGTGTCATCGGTGGCCATGACAAATCGCAGCACCGATGCAACGGACCTCCCACCATCACCACCACCACCTCCCTTGCTAGCGGCGGGGGTCTTGGATCGGCGGCAGAGGTGGGACCGTTTCTATCGTCTTCGCTCTATCCGATGTCTTTACCTCCCGGGGGAGGAGGAGGAGGAGGAGGACTGGTGAACCCGCTGCTCGGAATGGCAGCAGCAGCCCAGCTGGGCGTCGGCCTGACCCCGTCGTACGCGTGCAGCTGGCTGTCCGGCGGCGAATTCTGCGCCAAGAGATTTTCGAAGGCGGAAGACCTCCTGCAGCATTTGCGGACGCACGCGTCTTCGGCGGATCCAATTCTTCCGGCTTTTCCGTTGCCTGGACTTCCGCTTCCGGTGCCGCCGGGATTCGTCGGTTCCGGTGTCGGACATCCATTCAACATTCCCGGATCTCTCAGCCCCTCTTCCCTCCTCCAGCCGCCCGGAGGACAGGCGTACCCGCGCAGTCTCAGTCCGAACTCTCTTCTAAATGCATCGCGATATCATCCCTACAAGCCCCCGTTCCCCACATTGTCGGCGGCGTCGACGGGGGCCGGCGGCGGCGGCGGCGGGGGGGCTTTGCGGGGGGGATGGCGTCCGCCCTCGACGCCTTCTATTCGTCGCACGACGCTCTGTTCGGACATCGCATCGGCGCCGCTGCCGTCGGTCCGTGAACCAGTCGCCGCTGCTGCTGCCGCTGCTGCCGTCGTTGGAAACTGTAACGATCGAAGATCTGCCATTTAGTTGCCCATTAACTATAGTGAGGGCTTGTTATTGTATAAAGACCAAATATAGACGGATAGCGGAGGACGCGCGAATCCTTGTGTCTATGCGGGCGAAATCGACAACTGACGCCGTCGACGGTCTGTACGTTGTAATATTGCTTTCCTCTAATCGAAATATTTTACTGGGACTTAATCTTCTTAGGCCGCATTTCTGTTTTCTTTATATTATGATCGTCAGGAATTCTGTAATGTTTTTTCTTCTCAATACTTTGATTGATCTGTTCATTAGGATGATTGCAGATCGTTTTAAAGCCAACGCGTTGCTTTCAAAGTAGACTGCTAAACTTTGTATTGTAAACTTTTATTAAATAATTTCAACTTTTGAATCTTTGGGGTGTTTGGGATTATTTGTTAAAGGCGATTGTTGGCTGTTTTCCGGAATTGCTTGTTCTTGCTCTTGTTTAGGCTTCTTGTCAGCTACTTTCGATTAACACACTGAATAAAGTTCTTACGTGCAATCAGACACTTGATTTATGATCTTATATTGTAGGAAATTGTTCTAAGAGTGCCGTTAACCGTCTGCTTCCGCCATGCTTTTCTGTCACTTCTCATTGTTTCCTCTATTTCTCTGGTACTTCCAGCTTTGCCCCATCACAGCTTACTTACGCTTATTAAAGATGGCGTCCGATGGCATGATATTATTTATTAGCATGTCGCGTGCAGTTTGCGATCGACAGAAGTGATTGGTGCCGATGTGCTGAAGGCGTCTTGCCATCTTAATGTACTTTTCGTTCGTCTTGCGGCGTTTGCAAATACGTATCGCCGAATGCGGATATTAATAAGAGGATATGCGTCGATGACGTTAACAGCCGTCGACAACTGCCTTGTCTACTTTCCAACAGACGCAGTCCGTCTCAAATGCCGACCCCCAATGGTTTATAACTTTATGTCGTCGTAAGAGGGAGAGAGAGAGAGAGAGAGAGAGAGAGAGAGAGAGAGAGAGAGAGAGAGAGAGAGAACGGGGAATATTTGGATTCGTGTCCGTCCGTCTTCTGAAGTGGTGTCTGCTTGATTCAGACAATCGCTTCTTTTGGACCTCGTACAAGCAGACGATTCGCAAATGATTTTTGCATTCTTACTTACTTTCTTTCTTTCGTTCTTTCTTTCTTTCGTTCTCTTCTTTCTTCAGGCCTTTCTTCTGCTTTGCCACTTATGATTTTTGTTTTGCATATTTTGACAATCGAAAAAAAACTATGATATCTTCATCATAATGCGCAGAAATTTTAATACTTTTAATTTAGTTACCTACTTGCCTAGTCACTGACCTATTTATTACCAACTGGCTTCACAGTATGTCTGTCGTTGACCTCCTGTATGTGGATCCACTGAGATCATGAACCATTGCAGCCCTATTGCATCGTTCGATCAACTCGATATGTCCGCAAATTGCAGTCCAACAAAGAGTGACCGAGAGGGCGGAGAGGCATTCTAACAGGGTAACCAACAAAATTAATGTACAAACGACGATTCATGACTTAGAATTCTACTTCGAAGTCGGAGCTGCCTTGCGTTTTAACGAAGGACATTTCAATATCTCGTGGAACAACGTAGACTGTTGTGTTCACCTTATAAAGAGTACAGGATGCGTCAGATCTTAGTACAGTGGCTGTCTGCCTTTTCTAAACCGTAGCTGTGTGTTACTATTGGTTGGATCATAGTTAGTTTTGTCGCTGGCTTTTTGCACAGCTTTTGACGGTTGCGATTAAATCAAACAGCAAACGTTGCCTTTCCTCTATGACAATAGACAATTCTATGTTCTGCTCAAACTAGCAGCGCATCGATGCTGTTGAATATTATTCTCACACACACGCACACGCACACACACACAGCTGTAAGACGTCTGACTGGGCAATCACTCTCAATCGACAGCATTTCGTGGAATCGTAGATCATGCTATCGACGGTGGTACACTGTTGTTAAGCAGTCACCTAATGGCAGTGTGTGTGTGTGTGTGTGTGTGTGTGTGTGTGTGTGTGTGTGTGTGTGTGTGAGCATTTGACATTTATTCGGGCGTCCAATATTCCGAACACGATTGTAATTTATGTCTTGTGGAACTGTCTTCATCCGCTCACGGGTAATTAATTGCCTTCTGCGCTGTCTAATACGGGGCTGTCCGGTATTCACCGCCGACACCAAATGCAAATGCCACGCAAAGACCTTAACTGGTGGATTTGGTCAAACGGTGGGTTGGTCATCCAGTTTAGATGAGGTCCTCATTAGCTCCATAGAGTCAATCCAACATCTACACGCAATGCTGAAAGTCTGTGAAAAAAGGTACAGGAACTCTCTTGGCGCAACTCTAACACTGACCCTAACCCTAACGAACTATGGGTAGCCATCATTTACATTTCTATAGCGCTTTTTAAATCTTAGCTTAATAGTTTTGCAACAAGTACACGGTGCTTTTACAATATTGGAATAAATATTGAAAAATTATGGAAAACAAATTTTTATGGTCCAAAAAGGTGCCGGAACTCACTTCCGGTGCGTTCCGGATGACTTTCAGCACTGCTTACATCAGTGGCGTAGCGTGACTTTTGGGGGCCCGGGGGCATCTTTGCCATGGGGGCCCCAGAGTTTCGGGGCCCAAAAAGGTCGTCAGCACATCAGCACATCAGAGTTTAAGTTAACCCTAACTTAACCCTAGCTTAGACCTCTTCGGGGCCCCAGCCCGGGCCCGGGGCTGTCAACCAGAGCCGTACAAAGGGCGGTGCCTACGGTGCCCAGCATTCATAAAAAAATTATGATTTATTTTGCTTTCTGTCCGCGTTGAAACAAATTTGCGCCCCTCTAAACTTACCATAATTATCTTACAGTCTGAACAGACGAGCAAAAAAACAGCTCATCACCTGCTAATTTTCATCCTGACCGAGCAAAAAAGTTTCAGGTCGTCATCGCACATCACTGCACATCATTATTTCTACATACGGATAGTACGCACCCTGGATTAGGGAAGCTTATCACCCGGAAGGGGATTGATAGCTGCAGGTGGTTAAATCACCTAATCCATTCGTGCTAGTATGCTTAGAAGTCCTTCCGTGTCTTCCAAAATACTTTCGTAGGAGGAGCGAAAATTGCATCTGCAGGGCATCTCTCAGGTCAATGACAAAAGGTCAAATTCAGAATTTGACATTTTGGCTTCGCCCTGGTCTTTAAACCTCTGTACAGTATATATGCCACCAGAGCAGGCTCGGATAGTGACAGTAGGCAAAGAAGTAGACAAACTTTGCTACAGGGAGAGATGTTCTAATATTTTTGCTAATCTTATTGATCTAAACAAAATGAATCAAAACATATTCAAAGCTTTCAAAAAAAATGCCCCTTGATCGTGAAACCCCTAACCGTCAAGCACAACATCAGTTGGTTAACTCGAACTTATACGTCACACTGGATTAGACTTGGAGGTTCCAAAGGTAAGTGACATGAAATCATGAAAAACGACGATTAGTCAATCAGAAAAATGTCTAATAATTTATTAGAATCTGATTATTACGACATCATATACTGTATATACTTAAAAAGAATATATATATATATATATATATATATATATATATATATATATTAGAGAGAAATTCACAAGAGAAAAATGAGAGAGAGAGAGAGATTAAAGAGAGTCAGCCTGGTCAAACTGAGAGAGAGAGAGGAAGAGATGCCTTCATTAAAACAGAAAATGGTGCTTATATGAATTATTAGTTATATCAATGTCTTGTATTGTCTATAAGTCGCCTATTATTGCATGTCATAGGCACATTCAATTTATCTAAGACAATGGTAGAAAGAGCTTTATAGTACTAAAAATTAAAATAAGTTGGAGATTGCAGAGGCGAGGCTAGTCGATGTACAAAGGTAGAGCGTGTCCGGAATGGGGGATGGGGCGTCGCATTGGTATTTTTTATGGTTTTTCAAGTGAAAAAGTCTCGACAAGCAAAACAAATAACGTCGTGTCAAAGAAAACGTGTAATACCGGTAACATTTATTAAATTTCATAACATAATAACTAATTAATATAGTTTTTAAAAGTAGTAGTGGGGGCACGGCGTCTCCGTCCACACTACACAACACTGATGAAAGGGAAATCGAAATGATTCCGTCTTGCGGACAATAATCGCCATCTAAATTCCGTGTTTCGCTGCGGTTGATTGATTGGCCTATTATACCGAAGGCTTTCAGCTAATCAACATCTGGTCCAAGGCACACACACACACACACACACACACACGTTATTTCCACTCGTCAGAGCAGACATCCGCCGAACATTGCGTTTGTGCTGAAGTAGTTATGACGGTTGTCTACCCGTGCACGCTCTCTGTTTATACATATTGCACGTCACGTATGATTAATTGAGCGTTTGTAGAAGGCGGGGGAGGTCTACACGTTACCTCGCGTTTGATCTATCGTGACTTTCTTTTAAGGTCCGCTGTTTTGCTGTAATGTAGACGCTCGTGTGGTAGGCACGTCAGTCTTGGCAGAGAATTCACGATTTTTAGCCTCGGGCGTCACGCGGACCAATCGCCATTAATCGTGTCGCTTTCATGTTCAACGTCTACTTTAGGTCTGTGTCGAGTTTCGAATGAGCATTTTCAGTGCAACTGAACTTCTATGGCGCCACTAGACATCACTGTCACATCAGTCAGTCGATGGTCGAGAAGTGAGACCGCTCGTGTGGATCCTTCTGTGAGCTTTCTCAGCTGCTTACCCTGTCTGTAGCCGACCTGTGCATTTGGGGCCTTCGAGTGTTTCGAGGAATTTTGTGTCGAAGATTCAACGATCCGAGGTTGGGGCCACGCTCTGAACCACCATCTTCCACTCCTGTCTATCTTCCGTCTCCCATAATGCTTCCAGTCGTCAGCGCTCAAGATACGACCTAAAATGAGCATATATTTGGATTGGTAGAGGCCTAAGTCTCTTCCAGCGACGAGTAGTAAAGCGGTGGCGTGGAATATTATTTTCTGGTCTGCAGAGTGCGTATCTAAGATTAAATCCTGGCTACGCCATTGCGCCAAAAAATTTATTCCACTCTAAAGCCAGTTCCGTTAAATATCGCACGCCCACGCAGTACAGGTCTTCAGTAGATCTGTTGGCCTAAAATATCAAACAGACGTTGAATGTTACTAGCTTCTGACTGTTATGCTTGTTCATATAGTTTGTCTTTTTACAGACCGAGATATAGGAAATGCATCGCTATATTAAAGCGATTATGGCGCCCGCGTGTGCGTACTTTTTTTTAGAGGGGGGAGGGGCTTTAGTATTTGTGCCTTCAACGAGAGACTGAAGTCTGTATGGATTGTCTGTTGGTCTCGAAAGCGTTATCTGGACAGCGGAGACTGAGACGAATGCTCCTTCTCTTGAACTCCGGAGGACGTCTCTCTGGCAGCATGCAGGTTGTCCGAAGAATCGACGGATATTCGAGAGAAGCAGAGGAGGACGACGCGGTCATTCCACGCCAGAGGACACTCCACTGGGCGTCATCGTTCAGAAATGACACTCGTCATCGGTCACACGACGATTCGGCGAAAGAGACGATCGAGAAAGGAAGAGTGAGAGGAGGAGGGAGGAGGGAGGGAGAGAAGGAGTGACGTCGAGTGACGTCATGTGCGATAGCAAAAGGAAGACTCGTGTGTGGCGGTGACGCGGCTGATCGCCAAAAGACTTCGCTATCTCTTCTGCGTTCGATTGAGACGGACAGCGTGCAGTCGGCATGGCGGGGGATTTGGGGGTTCAGCCGACAGTCCCCCCCCCGGTGGGTGCTGAACAATTCTAGTTTTAGCAGTCTGAACTCTGAACCCGTCTGATGAAGGTCTAAACTTCTGAGTTTGAAATATTCCAACAGCACTGCTTCTTTGACAAATCAAACACTACATGCATACTAACATATAGCATGCACTTTATAGCATGCATAACAACATATACTTGCATACACACTATAGACTACAGTAAAGTCTATATATCTTCTGTAATAGGCCTGTAAAAGAGCAGAGCAGCAGAGATGATCAGAAGGGAAGAGGTCGTCGTTTGGCGTAATGGCGTCGTCTCCGTCACGTCGTCAGTCGTGTCATTTTGGCGTCATCTCCTTCCGTCTTATTCTGGTCAGATCGACACTCTGACGTCATCCTGACAACCACTTTGACGCCGGCGTCATGTGCTGCTGCTGCTGCTGCAAAGGCTCCTTCGCCGTTCGAACGACCAGTGTCATGTCTCATTAGAGACGAAGACGACGACGACGGGCACGTCGAGTGACGGTGCAGAAAGCCAGAAGAGGACTCCGGCGCTGGTCATTAGACTCGCGTCGACCCTTATATGCGCCGTCGTCATTCATTATGTCGCCAACTTTGCTGTGTCGTCTTTCATTGATCGTTCGATGATTATGACGACGGACATGATGACGACGACGACGACGATGAGCAAGCCTCGGAGGCTCAAACAGATGAGTTGTGTTTTTGTTGTGGGTGACATCATTGCCTGTGTGACTGTGTCTGCCGTTGGTAGGCACTGAGGAGCACTGCTCAATGCTCATTCAGCGCCTCTGACAGCTTCGAAATAGCGGCTGACGAAGGGGAGGCGGAAGAGAAGGGGTAGAGGAGGAGGAGGAGGAGGAGGAGGGGGGAGGCAGCCACGGCCACGTCAAAACCATTTATCTGCTCACTAAATTATCACTCTGCCGAGTCACAACAAACGATCTGAGAATCGTCGAAGCCTTCGCCATAATTTAAACAACGTGTCAGCGGTCGTCATAAATCACTGGTGCTATGGAGAAGGTGAGATCCCCACTCCCCCTCTTCTCTCCCCACACACCCCGCGGGGCACAACAGCAGAACAGGACCTGGGAAAATAAACGCCTACAGCCTTAAGTGTGCGCTGTTGTCTGCGATGTCTGCAGACTTCAAAGCCAACGCTCGGCCCAGGGACTGTGCGTAAAAATACCTGCATTTAAATATTATTTGAGTAGTTCCTCTTGTTTTTGTCCTCATTTAAAGTCTCCGGCACACGTGGACGTGCGTGTTCTGTCTGTCTGTCTGTCTGCGTGCGTGCGACGTGCTTGACTATGTGTTTTGATCGTTTAGTCCTTCGTTATGATAGTTTCCTGTCTTCAGCTGGCGCCGAAACAAATGATCGTTGAAATGGAAATTGTGCTAAAACAATAACGCATCGAACGCACCACGACACACGCGCACAGACACATCAACTGGACTAACCAGGAGGCAGCTCCAATGCTCTCTGTTTTATGCAGTACTTGAATAAGATTTCGTAAAAATCTCATTAAGCCCATTTCATAAATAGGTTGTGTTTACTTTAATGTAGGTCCATTGAAATACGTGGAGATTAACTATGAGTCTGATTGCTTCGTAAATGTTGGCTATAAAATAAAATGACCGAAAATATTGCATTAGTGAATAATAATAATAATAATAATAATAATAATAATATTATTATTATTATTATTATGTCCAAATTCCTGTAAAATTTCGACAGAAAACCCTATGTCCAACGCTGAAATTGAGGTGTCTCGGTAAAGACGATGCCTTGTAAGCTAAAGGCTTCGAATGCGTTAAACTTGCCCTGCGCTAAATAAATCCTGGTGTTAAAAGCGAAGTGTTGCCGCTGTGGATACTTTGCGGTGGTATTTGTCGCTTAGGAAGCTCTCCACTTATTTCAATT
Source organism: Metaphire vulgaris (assembly GCA_018105865.1). Lineage (NCBI taxonomy): Eukaryota > Metazoa > Annelida > Clitellata > Crassiclitellata > Megascolecidae > Metaphire > Metaphire vulgaris. Next base: position 5,926,997 of record CM030839.1, on the reverse strand, counting down.
TGTACGATTTATGAATTTCGGCCGAGACAGCAACAGTCAGTCGCGTCATTCGCCGAAACCGTTCAGGTTCGTCTTTTAAGCACGCCATCCATACAGTCGTCCGAAGGTGACAATACGCGAGGCGAGGAAGGGAGGGAGGAAGGGAGGGGCAAAGGGGCGTCCCCAGCCGCCGCCGCCGCCGCCGCCTCATCCCAACAAGACAAACGTGAATAGACGACTTGTCTTGATGTCTTGGCATCGCACTTAACAGACGCACTGAGATGCCCTTCACTCAATCCCACTCAACACTGCCTCTCATGTCGGAAACATGTGTGCGTGTGTGTGTATGTGTGTGTGTGTGTGTGTGTGTGTGGCGATCTATCATTCGCTTCGGCATTTGTAGGCAAATGCTGTACATGCACCGAGGCATACACAGAGTCAAAGCCAGACACGTATACACCATCGCATCATTCCAAAAGAGTTGACGCATCATTCATCATTCGTTCCGTCAAAGAATCAGTTGAAGAAGAAGTAGCGTCACTGATTTTATCTCTCGTAAAGTCTCAGACTCAAGTGCAAGGACAACCTCTAGAGTTGTTTCATGCATGTTGTGTGTGTGTGTGGGTGTGTGTGTGTGGGGGGGTATTTTCAGGTATGCCTTGTTGGCTCACATTGTATACATTAGGGCCTAAACTGTTCATGTTCTTTGCGAAAGGTACATTTCCCGAATTCGCTTACTTAATTTAGTTAGGATTTAATTCCTGAAGTTCTTCGAAGTCCGACTGTTTTAGTTTTAATAGTTTGCAATTGTCTGTATTTTTTGACAATCGGTCGCAGTTAAGTCTTCGTCCAATTCTCTTCTGTTCACTGAGTTTGTTTTACTTCGTTACGAAATTAGATTCAAATTCAGTCTTTTTCGTCTCCAAGAGAGAGACCGCAACGAAGACGACTGACGTTTGACCGAAACCAATCGCCCCACCCCCACCCCCACCCCACCCCCACCCCCACCCACAACTGATGGCGGAACTGAACCATTGATGTTATAAAAAAACAGGAACTGAACGATTAAGGACGGAGCATTAGACCCTGGCCTTCGATTCTCCTTCCTATTCATCTACATCGCTGTAAATCACTCAAACGCCATTCAAACGGCGCTTGCTCGGGAAGCTCATCCCTCTGTCTCTCTGTCCCTCTGTCGGGCCACTGATTACCGGTACCTGGTCCGTTGTTCTATCCAGTCGCCCTTGGTTCGTGCGTGTGTGTGTGTGTGTGTGTGTGTGTGTGTGTGTGTGTGTGTGTGCGTTCGTGTGTTCGTATGGAGCGGCGGCGGCGGCGCAGTAAGTTGAATTGAATATCGTGGCTGTGGTTTCCGGTGTTATGATGAATTCTCCGATCAAAGGAAACAGTCCATAGGGTCATCAACAAACTGGTTTCACGCAGAAGAATGCAACGAGAGAGAAAGGGGATGAAGAGACAGAGACAGACAGAGACAGAGACAGAGACAGACAGAGACAGAGACAGACAGAGACAGAGCTGTTAACTGCATGTCCTTCCCTCCCCCCTCTCCATCCCAAATGTAGCGTATTCTGCACAGCGGGACTATGCAAATGGATTCAACTGAGAGGAGATGAAGTTTAGAGGTAGAAGAACTCTCTGTCTTTGTCTGTCTTTGTCTGTCTTTGTCTGTCTTTGTCTGTCTTTGTCTGTCTTTGTCTGTCTTTGTCTGTCTTTGTCTGTCTTTGTCTGTCTTTGTCTGTCTTTGTCTGTCTTTGTCTGTCTTTGTCTGTCTTTGTCTGTCTTTGTCTGTCTTTGTCTGTCTTTGTCTGTCTTTGTCTGTCTTTGTCTGTCTTTGTCTGTCTTTGTCTGTCTTTGTCTGTCTTTGTCTGTCTTTGTCTGTCTGTCTGTCTGTCTGTCTGTCTGTCTTTGTCTGTCTTTGATGTCTTTGGCTGTCTTTGCTCTTCTTTGTCCATCTTATCAGTGGCTGTCTTTGTCTGTCTTTGTCAGTCTTTGTCGTCTGTCTGTTGAGTCTGTCTGTCTGTCTCTGTCTGTCTGGACTCTGTCTGTCCTCTCCTGTCTGTCTGACTGTCCTGTCTGTCTGTCTGTCTCTCTGACCAATAGACGCATTCCACGTCCATCTGGGCTAATTCTCGATGATCAGTCAATCAATTGAGCGAAATCCGCTTCTCATTGACCTCTCCTACGTGGACACCGTCACGTCAGCCTCTGACCAAGCGCATTCCACGTCCAGTGGATTAGATGAAGTCAATCAATCAGCGCCTCTTCTCTTCACTCTCTCTTCTGCAGCTGTTACAACAGTCACCATTACAAGCGGTATATATATATATATATATATATATATATATATATATATATGATAAATTCGTTATAATTCGTTATTTAGTTGTAAAAGCCGGTTTTATTATTGAGAGAAGTGTCGTGGATTTTGACTTTATAACAAAAACTAATGAATTTCGTTAATAAAAACAAGAATAGCTTGAAACAATTTCTCCTATTATCCGGTGTCAACTATCTATATCGACGAAGAGGAGAAGAGTTAAGATAAGATGGGTCAATTAGACGATGAGTAAGATGAGAGAGAGAGAGAGAGAGAGAGAGAGAGAGAGAGAGAGAGAGAGAGAGAGAGAGAGAGAGAGAGAGAGAGAGAGAGAAGAGAGAGAAAGAGAAAGAGAGAGAGAGACAGACAGACAGACAGACAAACAGACAGAGATAAAGACAGATACAGCGAGAGACAGACAGACAGAAGGAGAGAGACAGACAGCAGAGACAGATAGACAGAGACAGTCAGAAGGGTCGATGATCTGGTGGCAGTTTTAAGGTCTGCAGTAGACACAGATGGTCACTTGTCAGCGGCGCCGACTCAGAGATGTCGACGTCAAACCGACGACAGTCAGTTGTCCTGTCCAGAGTCTCGGCTGACCAGATTCGCAGCCAAACTGACACCAGCACATACGCCCACACAGTCACACACGCTCACCAACCTGACGTCGTTGTTACAGGTTTACGACTGTCACATCTGAACGTATAAGTTTATTGCTACAGTTTTGATATATTTCGGATACGATAAATACATACAGTGCATGGTATACAACGCTGCATGGTACGTACAACGTCCTTGCTGTTGTCATTTTCATGCAGCTCAGGACGGTATGACTGTCGTCGTAGGAGAAGGTGGAGGTGGAGGAGGAGGAGGAGGAGGCGATGGTTTCTAACGTCTTAGACGGAAATTGTGACAGGTGAACGGCTAGTATCGCTGGAGTCACTCGTTTCTCTTCGCCGACGACAGAGATGGTTCATGAAGCCATAAGCAGCACAGGTGTGTCCAAATGCGTTCGTCTGGAAACCGTTGCGCCGCCGGCCGCGGCCGTGCGTTTGTGCAGACGCGCAGTCGGGAGCCAAAACACTCAGCGTCGGCTGACAACTATATGCATGCATGCGACGGAAATACCGGAAAGAGTCTACTCCACAAAACGATCGCGTGAACACTCAGGTGGCGCTATATCATCGACGCAGTTACTGTAGATCAAATGAGCGCCGATCGAAGTCGAAACTTTAGCAGAAACACATCCGAATGGTTGTTGATATTGAACAGACTGCTGCTGCTGCTGCTGCATCATGCTGCATCATAGTATTAGCTGCATCCTTAAGGACATGGATTTAGGCGGCACTGTCTCTCCCTCCGAGAATCCCATAATTCTGTCTCAGGGCATAAGTGACTTCAGACACTGATGAAGTCAAAGCAGTTCAGTTGGCGGTTAATACTTGATTAGACATCCGATGGAAAAGGCGGCTTCTGCAGGTCCTCGTTGTAATTCGTGGACTAAGGAAGATCTATGAGAAAGAGTTCGACAAATTCTAATATATCTGTCGCTGCGATGGCGCGCGAGCGAGTCTCTCTCTCTCTCTCTCTCTCTCTCTCTCTCTCTCTCTCTCTCTCTCTGATTAAATATAAACGACGGCGTCGCCTGCGAATGATCGATGAGACGCGCTGACTTTCCATGGCCAGAATCTTCCAATGGTCGGACCTCGACCTTAATATTTGCAGCTACAGAGATTGATTGTATAATTTGGCAGGAGAAGAAACAGGACGATCTCACGGACAACTGACTTGTATTCGAAACCGTTTAGTTCAAACCCTATAGCCACGATATATATATATATATATATATATATATATATATATATATATATATATATATATATACCCTCATTCATTCCCGAGGACTTATGAAAAAATTGTCCGAGACATATATATATATATATATATAGAGAGAGAGAGAGAGAGAGAGAGACAGACAGACAGACAGACAGACAGACAGACAGACAGACAGTTTGTTGCGTGGAGATTGCCAGAAGGAGAATTTAACACTCTATACATCAAATTCCTTTAGACTGTTCGGTTGGAACCATCATTACATCTTTCCTCTCTATCTCTCTCACTCTATCTATCTATCTATCTATCTATCTATCTATCTATCTATCTATCTATCTATCTATCTATCTATCTATCTATCTATCTATCTATTTATCTATCTATCTATCTATCTATCTATCTATCTATCTATCTATCTATCTATTTATCTATCTATCTATCTATCTATCTATCTATCTATCTATCTATCTATCTATCTATCTATCTATCTATCTATCTATCTATCTCTGATTAAATATAAATATCCATCCATCCATTTATCTATCTATCTATCTATCTATCTATCTATCTATCTATCTATCTATCTATCTATCTATCTATCTATCTATCTATCTATCTATCTATCTATCTATCTATCTATCTATCTATCTATCATCTAGGCACCTTTCTCTTCTTAATTCGGCTTCCTCTTCTTCATTTTTCTTTCGGGATACAGTATTTGGGACCCGTTTAGCAGATAATCAAAATGGCGTTCCATTTGCGTCTGATGTTCTGAAGCTTACCAATGTTTTTTTAAAATTTATTTCAATGCATGGAATCTGTACATTAGCGCATTATGGCCTCATATTCGCCACGAAAGAACAATAATTCCTCGAACTGGTATAAGAGATTGAGACTGAACTTCACAACCAATGACAGTTCGTTTTCTGCTTTTTTCACGTGTCACAATCTTCATCACAATAATGCACTTGCAAAGATCGAGTAATGCGATGCAAGGCGTCAGTGCTAACAAGCACAACTGCATATATATATATATATATATATATATATATATATTGTACATTATGCACGGTATGCGTATATTCATATACCGCACAACAGAAAACACTATAAATCATCTGGAGAGATGAACACAACGCTTTGCAGCATAGACTGTATACACGTGGGTCCAGATTGAAGTCGTTCGTGCCGCCGCCGTCGCTGCTCATGTTGTCGTGAACGTTGATTTGCTGCCAGAGGTTACACGCCGTGGCGTATACTTCGTCGCATTAACGCAATTCCAAGTCGAACGAATTGTTGCTGCCAGAGAAATGGCAGCAAATCAACGGCGCACAGAGGCCGCACACGCATTCTCCGCTAAGTGATCTACGCAGCCCTGAGATGCTGCACAGAGTCGGTCGCCGCAGCCATAAGCAGGGAGGGAGGGAGGGCATCGGTCGGCGGCGGCAGCGGCGGCGCCTCGACGCTCCGGGTGCAACCTTGTCACGATGTATCATGCATCGTCGCCGCGAATGGTCATGTCATAAACTCGTTTCTACTTCACTCCAGGGAAAAATATTCCACTGCCACCTACGACTCGAAAAACATCGCCATAAATAACGATCCTATATATGACACCGTAACAATATGGACCCAATGCGTATACAGACTTACAGTGTACACCACTGTACACGTTAGACGTTTAGACAACATACTGCATTTCAGTTATCTAATGTGTTACTACTACTCAACTACTCGTCATACAAACCCGCGATACTATTTTGAGGCAAATTCATAGTTTCGTTTCGAATTTCATTTCAAATTTGCAGCGGCAGGAAAATAGGAAAGACAGTTTGCGCTTAAAGACAAGGAGATCGCAAACGCAAACTGGTTTATTAAACAGATGAACTAAATAATTATAACGAGGATAAATAATATGATTTTCTACGCTAGAATCTACAGCCACAACAAGCAGAGGTCGTCGTCGTCGTCGTCGTTATTGGGAATCAAATATCCAGTTCGTTGGAGACCAACAAATCTGGGTTAAAAGTAACCTACTTTAATTAACGCCAGCTGGTTTTGAGGCTAATGTATGTAGCTGGGTCATTGTGACGTTTCATATTGTATAGCATCTCTTCTCTACATCAGCTCTGTCGCTGAAGCCGCCTCCAGGCTAAGCATCAGCCGTTTCATCGAGTATTAAACCCCAGCTAGGCATATACAGTACTGGAGCCACTCATCAGCACAGACTGTTGTCATTGGCAGGAATAGCGTAATTAGGAGTTTCCCTTGAGATCGTTTAGGAATTATTCGACCTCAATGAACAAAAACACGATTCCACCAAATCCATCATCACTGTAAGTACATAGCGATGCTTTGACTAATGACGACAACGACGACGATAACGATGATAACGACGATGACGACGATGACGACGATGACTATAGTGAAGATGGACTTAGATGGTGATGATGATGATGGTGGTGACGACGACGATGATGATGATGATGATGACGATGATGCTGATGATGGCGCGTCAAAGGTATCAATCGATGGTACTCCAAGTCTGTCTCCAAAGATCAGGTCCTTTCCAGAGACCGATCAGATGGGAAACAGAGAGGCAGACAATGGAGGAAAAGCAAATGGAAGAGATGTGTTAAAACGGGTTTCCATTCGTTCACGAAACTGCGATGTCTTAAAACGCTGTAGTTCAAATCTTATCGGATAACTTCCTCTTTTTCTGGATGCGACTGCATTTAATGAGCTTGTTCACCTGTTTACTTTCTACCTGAGCACGCTAAGCTAGCTATAGTTGAACATCTGACTGTTCATGATACCAGCTTGTAGTGCTATCATTTCATTTGCGATGATTTGCACTCGATTGGAATGTTTTGAATCCTCGACTATTATCTGTACTTTTGTGCCAATCTCACGGGTTGCCCTCAGGATTTAATATAGGCCGTTTCCGGGGGAGAATTGCCCTTCCCTCCGGAAATTTTGGCATACTTCATCAACTGACAGCATTCCTTTAGCTAAATGTTGCCCCGGCTTTATCAATCCCCCGCTCCGAGTCCAGAGTCTAGAACTCTAGATTAAACACTGGTTAAGCCTTGGTTAAGACTGGTTAACTCTAGATTAAACACTGATTAAACACTGGTTAAGCCTTGGTTAAGACTGGTTAACTCTAGATTAAACACTGATTAAACACTGGTTAACACTGATCAAGCCTTCGCATTTTTATTTATAAAATGCACGGTCAGTTCACCAAATGTAGGCCGCCTATTTTCATGATAGCCTAAATGAAATTTATATGACTAGTACTAGTATAATACGAAGGTTAGCCTAAAGGTTAAAAAATAATAATAATAATAATAATAATAATAATAATAATAATTTATTATTATTATTATTATTATTATTATTATTCGACGATTTGTGAAGCGCCGTAACATAGCCATCAGCTAAAACCAAAAGCGCTGTACAGTCAACAGTCAACTATACGATCTGGTGAACAAATACGTTTTTAGGTCTTTAGCGAACATTTCAGGAGAAGTTATCCCGACCAGCGCATCAGGGAGCGCATTCCACAGAAGTGGGTTACCGCGAGTCATAGAACGAATCGACTAAAAAAAAAACTGCGAATTAAAACTGTTTCTATTATGTTGGACTAGAACGCTAAACTGCATTTTTGATTGGAACTAGAAATAGGAATCGATTTAGTCAAAAGAAAAAGCAAAAAGAAATCTCGGAACACGAGTTTCCTTCTTGCGTGTCCAATCATGCATCTCAATTGCTTCCCACGGATCACGTCTTTGCAAAAAGAAAGGATTTCGCCACTCGTAATTAATCTAAGCGTCCTTCTTCGACTTATAAGTTTATAAGTCTTATAGAGGGACCCATTGACTCACATGAAAAGAGGCTGAAGAGAGACGGCGAAGGATGGAGGGATGGAGGGAGAGGTAGAGAGAGACACAGAGAGACAGAGAGAGACAGACAGACGGACAGAGACAGACGAGTCTTTTTCAGTCTGTTATTTGGTGTCACTGAGGTTGACGATTTGTCATCCGACGTTCTTCTTGAAGTGCGCTTGGTCTGGCATTATACAAACGTCATGTGCATCGCAAACTAATCCATCATATTCCGCAACCCTAATGTATTTTCTAAGAATCAGTGTGAATGAACTCTGTGCAGTGGTCCTTATAAGTTATGGCCTTGTATTGCTGCAGATAATCCCAGATATCGAGTATAACGATACTTATCTCATTTCACGCAAATCGATATCGACATGTAAAACGCCTTGCCCGTCTACCGCGTCTACCGCATCTACCGCGTCTACCGCGTCTACCGCGTCTACCGCGTCTACCGCGTCTACCGCGTCTACTACATTTCAATAACAACATCTTGATGGTAGTTATATATATTTTATTAAAAGTCCACATCGTAAAACACGTCCTTTGAACCTCCATTGCCACACTCGACCACAAGATGACGCCTCTGTCTGTCTGTCTGCCTCTCTCATTTCTGTTTGTTTGTCTGTCTGTCTGATTTTATTGCCCTTTTATTTCTTTTAAACCCGACCTTAATTTGATATAACTTTATAGTTAAAAACAGGCCGCCCTTACAAAACTGTCCAGAATGTCTGCAATGGACTGCATTCTCGTGCAGCAGTTTATTCGCCATACAGGTCTTTTGGAATCATCGTCAGATCTTCGATTGAAGAGCTGCTGCTGCTGCTGCTGCTGCTGCTGCTGCTGCTGCTGCTGCTGCTGCTGCTTGACATTTGCCGCGTTGTCCTGCAGTGTTTGCTTTAGACGCGTTTATTTTCCGGGATCTGCTATTTTCGAGTATTCTGTGGAATTCCGAGCAGCAGAGTTCCTATCCTAGTGGGAGAGTAGACAAACGCCTTCGCTGTCAACATAGTTAAGTCTCTTGTCTTTGGCGCTGATCCGGTCATTTCGAAATCAATCCTTGATCTCGTCTTCGCGTCGTCGTCGTCGTTTGATGTTCTTCTTCGGATTCTCCGCCGCCGCAGATCAATCGCTCGTTTTCTCTCGTCCGTTGGTAATCGATGCGTTGGATTAACTGCGCCGCTCCGTGCACTGGATATGATAAGTCACAGACGCAAGGAGAACTATACGACGTGTTCAAGAGAGAGAACCAGAGGCGTTAAAATCCTCCTTCCTCTCCCTCGGTGACTCCCTGTGCGATCGGGCGTTTGGCCGGTCTAAATTACCTACGCCGTGAAGGGGGTGGATGAGGTGTGGGGAGGTAATCGCAGTCGAAGGCGCTTCACAGGCGTCAAGGGACCTCGAGGCGGATCAGTGAAGACGGAGATCGAAGCTTTCCGAGCGAAGAGGGAATGACTATAGCCGGCGTTGATCTGTCACGACTCACTGATGTCATTCCTTTAAAGATGGTTAGACGAATGAACGTGAAAGAAATGATGTCGTTACGCAACGACAAGTCGGAGCGACGAAAGCGTGACGACGACGACGACGATGAAGTAGGAGGAGGAGGTCGAAATCTCCTTTAGATTAAACGTCACGTATGGTGCTGTCAAGACACGGGTCAAGTGACTGTGACTGAATCGATTCTATTATAATCGAACTCTCGGTCTTTTACTAGCAAATGATGATTTCGCATCTAGAATCTACACGTTCTGTTCTGTTCTTTTCTTAGCCATCTTCGATCTGAGGTTGGGGCCACATTCTGAACCACCATCTTCCACTTCTGTCTATCTTCCTTCTCTCGTAATAATTTTTGCAACGGTAGGATGCTACATTTTACTATGCAGTCAGGATGCTACATTTTCCAGCCAAGACGTTCTCGGTCTTCCGCGTGCTCTTCCTCCTGTTAGCGTCCCTTGTATTAATTCTTTTTCTATACACGAGTCTTTTTTCTCAGAATGTGCCCAAAGTAACTGATTTTCCTTTTCTTTATGTTGTTCAGCAAACTTGACGAAATCCATTCATTTCAAACGCGTCTATTCTGCGCTCATCTTCTTTGTTTATTGTCCAACTCTCAGAAGTCAGAACAGTAGGTTGCAACTGGCCAAACAAGTGCTTTCCATAATCTTATCTTTGTGCTAATTTGTATATTATGGCAATTCCACAACTTTATTAGTGCTGCATTGATTCCTCTTCCTCTTATCAGTTCTTATCAGACCCTACTAATTTAATGCAGTGTTTCGCAAACTGTGGGTCGCAACCCAAAGTGGGTCGCAGGGCTTAGTCTAATGGGTCTCGGGGTAGAGCGAAATTAGATTCTAAAGTGTCATTTTCTAACCAATACCACAATGTCACAAGCCTTGAAAGTTGCAAGTAGGCTTAGGTTTTAAGAAGTTTATATGGCTGCAATCCTACATATACGGATTATATTAAAATGATTAGTGTTGGATTTTTAAATAAACTTACAGGAAAATAGGTTGACAAGCAAGAAAAAAGGTCATTCGCTACCGCGGTATTAAGTTCACCGAATGTACAAATTTTTAAAAGCTCACGAAAAATATGTCGACAGGTAAAAAACTCCGGGGGGATGCATCCCCAGTCACCATGGTGGTACCGCCACTGGCCGCGGTTCCAAAATGAGTGGGAAACTCTGAATTAATGGACCTACTGTTACACGAGTCTAGCCTACACATAGCCTATATCCGTTATACGTTCTACAAAGTCAAAATGGAATCTTCAGCAGCTGTGTGGTATCAGGATGTCGGGCGTCTACAGGAAAAGCTGCTTGCTTCAATTATTTCGGTTCGAAGTCAAATGCAGGGAATGCAATTTGAAACTCCGCTTTGATCTTAGAATGAAATGAAAGATTAATATATTCTAAATTATTCAAATACGCATGAATCGTGAATTTCACTTATGAGGCAACTCTTTACACGATACAAAATATCGCGCTGTCAAATAAGCAGTTTCTTTAATGACTTCGTTTTATCCATGAGTCATTTCGAAGCTTGTTGGACCGTCATCTATGCGTTCGGACAATTCTATGATTTATTCGAGCACTCTGTAGTCTGTACTCTATTATTATAGTGAGACTCTTGGGCATAGAAAGAAAGTCCAAGAAATGAATTTTTTAGTGCAAGGGTTGTGGACAAATGGAACAGTTTGGACGAGATGGGGGTGACAGTTGAAACAGTAAACGGATTCAAAGGTTATCTCGGAAAACTAGGTTATTGGGTGTGGAGTTACAAACAGTGGTTTCACACAGTCCTACTTAGCCTCCTAAACCCCTTTAAACCACTTTAAATCACATTATTATTATTATTATTATTATTATTATTATTATTATTATTATTATTATTATTATTATTATTATTATTATTATTATTATTATTATTATTATTATTATTATTATTATTATTATTATTATTATTATTATTACCCCATGCACCTATGTTAGCGTGGGTTACACGCTGCAGCGGTAGGCTGACGGGGCGAGGTTCAAGCTCCGTTAGCGCCTCTAGTGACTTTCACACAGGCAGGGCAGTAATGCCTATACTAAGTCACTTTAGAAGTTTAAATCACCGTATAGTCTTGTTGCCCTGTTATGCAACTCCACAGTCGTCTTACGCGAGAAATGGTGTTTATGCTAGAACCAATTGTACCAATTGTACCAAACGTATGATTGGGACAGATTCACTTGTATCTAGGGTTGCCATGGCAGACGTCCGGCAAAAGGACAGGTATTTTAGTCTAATGTCCTCCGCCAGGCAGACGAAGCTAAAAAACCATGTAAAATACCCGGCTTTTGTAATATTTTATGTTATGGTATTTTATGTAGCCTATTGATGTTACAACTTGTTACAGTCTGCCAGCAACATTGCGTTCCTCTGATTCAAGCAGGACACTGTTCTCTTTTAGAAAACAACCGAAGACATTCTTGTTTGTTTGATCCGGTTCGCAACTGCGCATTTGCTGCTTTGCGATTATTTGCGCTCTAGAAATGCTCTTAACCTTTTTTTTGGCAACGTTCCCATATGGGAACATTGACAAACACTGCAAGAAATTGATGACTTACTCAAATATTTAATTACCACAAAGTAGATTATTTTAAAGAGTTACATGTGAGTGATAATAAAGTGGACAGAAAAGTTAGTAATATTAATTGTAACTGTGTACATTTTTGAAGAATAAGTCTCGAACCATTAGAATTTCTGTCACGTAATTTCATACATTTCGTCAAAGAGTGTTCCTGAAAGGCCAGGCATGTTTTTAAAGTTGTTTTTTGAGTATTCTTTCAGTTTTGCAATAGCATTGCTTGATAAACTGATACTCTTTGTTACAAGTTTGCATTTTTGCACAAAATGTGCATGTTAACCTTTATGTTCCCATATGGGAACGTTGCCGGATTACTGCATAAATGTGTGGTTTTACATCACTTGCGCAGGGATGGACACGTTACGGCATAAGGAGAAAAGCATTCAAGGTTTCCACTACAGGAGAAGCTATAGAGGCTGTCATCTCAGTTTGCAACCCTGTAGCCATTGTGGTACTTCCGCCAGGATCAGTGGCGGCTCCAGGATTTGGCAAGTGGGGGGGGCGTTGGGTTGAAACTTCTATGCACTGGGGCCAGATATTTGTTGTCAGGTATGTATTAGTAATTATAGGGTCCCAACAGGGGACCACTTCAGGGCCAGGCATTCAATAATAATTTTTTACGGGCCCCGCCTCCATGTGGAGCCGCCACTGACCAGCAGATGGAGTTCGAGGAGTTGACAGCGACTTGGAAAATGTTCTGGAAGATCTGAAAAATGAAGGTGCCTTTGAAACAGCCGAGTACTTGAAACAGAAGTAAAAGAAACAGAGAGTAGTGAGAGTTAAACAGAAGACCCTCCTGTGCAGAAGGAAGAAAAGAGCCAACATTATTGGGCAAAGTGGAGAAAAGCCAGTATCTTTCACAAAAATCTTTGGAGACATTGTCTGAAAGAGGTGTTCGCGCATCAGGAACTGTGAGACACAACAGAATTGGTGATGCAAAACAACATCTCGTACCATCAAGCACAATGAAGACAAAGTCTGCCAGATGAAGCTTTGAATACTGTTGCAATAAGAAAGTTTTGTCACAAAATTACTTGGTAATGCTGTGGTAAATGTTGCAAGCACCTCTCATACCCATAAGCCTGTCCTCTCTGTAAAACGCCACGTCAAAGGCAGCCCATAAGTTGCTGTCAACACAGCCACATGTAGAGAGGCGATACAATGAAGGTGTGGAAGGCGTCGATTTTATGTACCGACTGCTTGCAGCCTACAGACCAACCATTCGGGGAAAGAAGTGGTGGTGACCACTGGTTCTGAATGTAGTCAATGTGTATGTTGTGGCAGCATGGAGATTGCACTGCAGTGTTGCAGGACTGAAGCTTGATCATTTGACTTTCTTCATGAAATTGCACTGTGTTTGCTGAAGATGGAACTTGGTGAGCCAAGGTGCCAGGTTGGTGGAGGTCCATGTCCTGGCCTACCGGATAGTTTACGTTTTGATGGAGTTGGGCATCACAGAATGAGTTGTTCTCAGAGACGTTATGGCATGTATCAAGGAAATACATGTACGAAAAGTGTGCTAAATGTGATCCTCGTCTGCACTGTGATAAAGGAACAGTGTGCTTTGAAATTTATCACTCACGTCCTTGATTTACAATCAGTGCGTTAGACTGTACACTTGATGCACAATTTCTGAACGTGTTTTAGAGTAATTTCTGTTCTTTTTATGCAGAAAGTTGCATCTACAGGCTGCCTTAAAATATTACGAGCCATAAGACTTGATTACATGTACAGCGATTGACATCAGTGTTTGATATAATACAATAAATAATGGCATGTTCCCATATGGGAACATTGCACTCATCCGGCAACGTTCCCATATAGGAACATGCCCATATTTGGTCTGATAATCAATTATGAACAAATATACTTCAATTACATGCTCAAATGGACACCCATGTCACATAAAAATTGATTGTAAGGTTTTTTGTTTAAAAAACTTTTGCCAAAAAACCGGTTAATAATAATAATAATAATAATAATAATAATAATAATAATAATAATAATAATAATAATAATAATAATAATAATAATAATAATAATAATAATAATAATAATAAGTTAATAACTTACTGGATAGTTACATTATTACAATGTAAAAGTCTATTCACCTCTGCAACAGTCGACTGTAGTTATTCTAGTCTCTTTTGTGACAATGTTAATGTTATTTCCGGTTTCGGCAGCAAAGGCGCATATTAAAATTGTTTTCGTTTGTAATTTTTCTGGTGTATTTTTTTTAAATAGCGTCTACAAAGAGAACATGCAAATTCTCGGACACTATGAAAAGTAAGCTTCACCAAAAGACACTTATTAGGAGCTACTAGTTAATGTCACTGTACTGATTGCAGGTATACTCCGGAACGATTCAAATGAAACACTGAATGCGTCCTCCCCTGTCCTCGTTTCTTGTCTTTCTGCGACCTCTTTTTGGCGCCTATGTATCCGACAACCCTATACACTTATCAGACACCCAGGTTCCAAGACAGATGCAACCTTCCAAGCCGCGTAACAGTAGACATACAAACGGTGGTTCTGGATTGTTCCGGTCAATTGTACGAGCAAGGAAGGGCCAACGGACGTCTCTGGACCGACCAACAGACCGACCGACAGACCGACCGACAGACTGACCGACCGATGACCCGATAATGCTGAATGATTTATGGCAGCCGCGATATATCAAGCGAAGACCGGCGCGTGACAAACAAGACATAACGAACGACGGAGATCCATCGGCAGAGAGAGAAGCGGCTCTCTCGATAAAGAATGAAATACGGCCGAGGAGACGGGGGCGGGTCGGGCCCAAGGCCCCATAGAACATCCATTGCCAATAAAGAGATCGCCCATTCCGCATAGATATATATGACATGTCTCAATTTGGTCCAAATGAACAAGCGTCGATAATGTGTCCTCTGGGTAACATCAATTCTCCTACATTTCGGCCGAGAGGGAGAGGAACAGAGGAAGAGGAAGAGAAAGAGAGAGAGAGGGAGAGGGAGAGAGGGGAGAGAGAGAGAATGCATCTTTTCTCCTATCTCCAGTCCATTACGCAATGCCCGCCCGCCTAGACCCTGCGATATATATATATATATATATATATATATATATATATATATATATATATCTAACTGTTCAGATTACGTGCAGTTTTACTATGATATTTTGACATTCCTCTCATAAGTCAATGGGCGCTATGCTGGCGGGCAAGGATTTGTGCATTGCATTCAAAGCGATAACAAAGATCTGTCAACAAAACTATAAGGTTCTTTCTTATTATGTGCATTATAGGCCTACGCTTCCATGCATGCGTCCACAGACATGTGAAAAAGCGTAGGTCATATCTTTTTCTGGTAGTTACAATGACGGTGTTAAGTTACAGGATACGGACCAACGAGAATTAATATACGATATATCTTCTTCTTCATGTGCCATGTATTGCTACGTCTGCGACCATGGATTTCCACTCTTCTCTGTTTTGGGCTTTCTTTATCAGTTCAATGTTGCTTTTAGTTCTTGTTGCTTCTCTTAGGCTGTCTGTATACTTTATTCTTTGTCTTCCTCTTGCTCTTTTCCCCTTTATTTTTCTTGTTATGATTAGATTTTCCAATCCATCTCTTCTAATTAGATGTCCGAAAAATTCCAACTGTCGCTTTCTTATGGTTTGTAGCAATTTTCTTTTTACACCAAAGGCTTTTAGTACTTCATCTTTGGTTATTTTTTTCTGTTCATTAATTTTTTTGCATACGTCTGAGAGACCACATCTCTGCATATTCCAGTTTCCCTTCTGTTGTTTTTGTCAACTTTCATGTTTCTGATCCATGCATCAGAATAACTGTCCACGCATAGCTTTGGAGAATTCTGAGCCATGTTGTTGTTGTTGTTGTTGAAATGTGGGTTCTTTCCCGTTATCCGGACCCCAGTAGAGGAATGGTGTAGTTGGCTAGAGAGGCGTAAGGGTTAGGGTTATTAGGGTTATGGTTAGGTTAGGGTCAGGGTTAGGGTCAGGTTTCCGACCGAACAGTCATTACACTTCACTGGGGTCCGGATAACGGGAAAGTACCGAAATGTGTTTGTTTGTGAGGATCTTGTTAGGTTGTGTGAAGACTGTCTTTGTCATTCCAATTCAGGTTTCAGCGGAGTCACTCCAATGTAAAGTTTGTAAAACTCAATTTCTGACGCAACAGAAATTTTTTAAAAATTTGCCAAAATGCACAAAATGTGCTTTCGAATTGCAACGCTTTGTGGCGTTATTGTTTTGACTCACCTAACAGGGGCGTAGCGACGGGGGGAGACTACCTTAAATTAAAATTTTCAATGTGTTTTTTACGATTTTCAAAGTTTTTAAAGATTTATACCTCGCCCCAAATCACATTACCCACAAATAAAATTTCTGGCTACGCACCTGTCATCTAACATCTAACATCCATAACTAATAGAGACCATAATTTTCTGCGAAAAAATTATTTTCCTAATTCCGTTGCTGTCCGCGGCGTCCCATTTATTAAGCAAATTGAGAATTTTTAGGATTATTTATCTATGAACGGCTGAACAAGATTTACAGCCAATCTTCTCTTGCAGCAGACCTCGCTGTCTGGCGCTTCTAACAAAACCTGTGATCTGAGATTTAGACACAGTGCCTCGATCGGTGTCGGTTTTGCTATTTGCTGCGTTTTTCCGAATTTAGTCGATTTGTAACTGATCCATTATCGTCTTCCTGCAAGCATGGTCGATGGTTATATTGCAAATCGTACACATCAACAGCTTTTCTTCTACGACAAACGGACGAGAACCATCCTCTATAGCACCGGTACTGTACACCACTGAACGAACAGACAACATTTCTTCTCACGGCACTTTTCGTGCCAGATAGCTTCTCTCGGTTGGAAATCTCCCCCTCGAAGCAAAACAAAATTTCAGTTTAGTCCATATTGTGATGGATGATGATGATGATGATAATAATAATAATAATAATAATAATAATAATAATAATAATAATAATAATAATAATAATAAATAATATTAATATTAATATTAATATTAATATTAATAATCTTTTTAAGATTTCACAGGAACATTTAACCGCCAAGTTATGTAACGCCCCAGTAAGAGACTCCCTATTGCTATTGGAGTTTCAGAACAAAATGGTCGAAACATGTTTTTCTTGCGTTATTGCGAAATAAGGTTAATTTCAAAAAGTACTGTAGACCAGGGTTTCCTAAACTTTTCGGAACTGTGCGACTCACTTCAGCGGCTTTGTGACATGCCGTGACCCTGCAAACTTATTGTCAACAAAAATTGGATAAAAATTTCATAAAACACTAAAGTCATTTTAATATAAGCGGTGCATGTAGGATTGCAGCCATGTAAATTTCTTAAAACCTAAACCTACTTGCAACTTTCAAGGTTTGTGACATTGTGGTATTGGTTAGAAAATGACACTTTTGAATATTATTTTCCCGTTACCCCGCGACCCATTAGACTGAGCCCTGCGACCCACTTTTGAATGGCTGACTATGCTGAATGGCTATGCAAAAGAACAAAGTTTCATTATTTGCATTAAATTACGATTTAGAAAACATGACAAGACATGCTGTTAAGACCTTGCTCAATTTTCAAGTCCTTGGTCTTTGTCCTGGCCTTGAGTGTTGAGTCCTCGGTCCTTGTCCTGGCCTTGAGGGTTGAACCATTGTTAACATCTCTGCAGTAATGACACCATGGATTTGCCAATTGATTGTTAGACATTCCGCTCACTCACTGCTTCACCATTATGGAGACTATTATTCAAAGCTCTCGACCGAAGCGTTTGCGCCTGATTCGCGAAAGAAACGAAGACGGAGACACCGTTTGAGCCAAGAACCCGAAACCCTGGATCGTTTGAAGAAGCAAAGCGCACTCCAAACGCCATTGCGTCGTCAGCGACAGACCGAAGGAAACAAAGCATTGACGAAGCGTTTGCGTCCGAATAAAAAGGGAAGATGGACAGAGCTAGGGAACACTGAATGCTAAAGCATTTATAAAACAGCGAAGATTTCCTATGTCCAACGGGTAGGAAAACAGACAAACTCCTCCGCTATGCTTGATGGTCAAACAGCGCTGGTCTGATGGAAACCAACGCCCAGACCAAAGTCAAACACTAATGGACAGCATTAACCGTCACTGTAACAGACAGACAGACAGACAGACAGACAGACAGACAGACAGACAGACAGACAGACAGACAGACAGACAGACAGACAGACAGACAGACAGACAGACAGACAGACAGACAGACAGACAGACAGACAGAGAAATATGACGAAAGGTTCAGACCCTTAGCATGCAGAGAGCGCTGAGGTAGCAGCAGGGCGTCCGCATGTTTTCATCGTCCAGTGGCTGGTACAGACGACGAAGCCTCTAAATGCCAACAACGGTGCTGATGGTGGTGCTAGTAAGCGCAGCTAACGAACCAGTGGGACAGAGTTAGTTAACTGTCGGCGAGGCATCTCATCGGCTCGACCGACCAACATTGCTTTTTCATCTGCCGCGTTCTGTTATAAATTATCGAGCGTCGGTCGAGGGAGCGATAGAGATGACCCACCGACCGACACATTGATGGATGGAAGCAAGTGATGAGAGCGACTTAGTCATCAGCCGACGATTCCATCGTCTGCCTCTGCTCCTCCTCTCTCTCCCCCCCCCCCCCACTCCCATCCCTTCGCAACAACTGCTGATCTAACTAACGGACCGCACGACGATAAATCACGTGACCAATGGTGCAATTATGGCGGTCGGTGTTAATTAAAACGACAGCGCTGTACAGTAGACAAATAAATCACGAATCTATGGCGTAACCTTCATTCACACTGCGGTGCATACGAAATAGCAGCGGTCCCTATCATGCTCCAGCGCTGAGTGTCTTCTGCGGCACCAGATCTGGCGCAAAGAACTAGTTTACCGGCCCTGGTAAATCCCGTATATAGAGATGAAACTCTATTCGTCGTCTTAGCGCTGTTTCTGCCTGCCTGTTCCTTCTTCCAGCGTATGCCTTTCATTTCGCAGCCATTCAACAGCATCAGGTTGAGCCTGTCGACTAGTCGCCATGTTTTGCAATAGTCAGAGAGAAGTGACTTGTCTTTGGTTAGTGTTTTTCCGAGTTTGTCAAACTTTGTTGCCGGAGTTGAGCAGCAGCTGTTGTCAGCGTGGATAAATTTCCTGGAGGAAGTTTCCGGAAGATCATTGATGTTAATATTGAATAGCGTGGGGAACAGAAGAGAATGCTGAGGGAGACAGATTCGCCAGATTCACACGGAATCTTCTGTTCTGGAGAGAAACGATATGGCGCTGGTCACCCATCGGGTGGGGGAAGGCATCCTGATATCTTAACTAAGTGACCACGATGTCATGCAGATCGTATACGCTGCTGTAAGATCAACGAAGACAGCGTCTATATGTTCATGTTCTTTTGGAATCCATTTTCGATGTCCGTTAAAATAGCCAGGACCTGTTTGCAGGTAGGCCTAGATCTTTCTGGGCGGAAACCAGATTGGGCTGGTGTCAGGAATTCCTCGGTGAGAGGAGATATTCGCGACAGCAGCAACCTCTCAAGCAGATTGTTACACAAGGACAGGACAGAAATCGGTCTATTATACTGTAGCTGGCGGCCGCGGCCAGCGTTGGACTTTCCTTGATTTCAGGACGGATATAATCTTCGCACGACGCCAGATTTTGGACATAGATTCGGACTCGATGTTGTGGGACAGAAATGCGGCCACGGAGACCAAGTTGAGGATAAAGTTCTGGGGTGATGTTGTAGCCAGCAGCCGTCCCCGGTTTGAACCTCTTCAACCCGTCTTCCAATTAAGTCAGTACAAAGGGAGAAGGCTTTGGGACTGGACTAGATAGCCCTAGGTGGGATTTCCACTCACGGGAAAGTTCTCTTTTCGATCTCTGTCTGTCTGTCTATCTGTCTGTCTCTATCTGTCTATCTGTCTCTATCTATCTATCTATCTATCTATCTATCTATCTATCTATCTATCTATCTATCTATCTATCTATCTATCTATCTATCTATCTATCTATCTATCTATCTATCTATCTATCTATCATCTATCTAATCTATCTATCTATGGGTCGCCTGAAAATGCAGGACTGGAAAATGCAGGACTGGAAAATGAAGGACCAAATCGCAGGGGTGAAAATGCAGGACTGGAAAATGACGGACCAAATCTGTGCAGGACTGGAAAATGTCTGGAAATTGCAGGACTGCAGGACTGTGACGGACCAAATTATCAAATTGCTAGTACTGACAACGAAGACAGTGAGGAAGAGCAGATGCTGCAGCCGACTGTACATGATAGCTTGCCTTCGGATAACCTGCCAGCTGAGCCAGTGACAGCCCAGAGTTTGGATTGTTGTGAGGTCTGTCTAGTTGCCCCGCGTGTAGGCGTCGCGATAGTTCCTTGTGGGCATGCCGCATTTTGCAACACTTGCGCAGACACGGTTGCAGAATTGTCAGGACATTGTCCGCTTTGTCGGACTCCAACTACAATGGTTATGCGTCTATATAATTAGTAGGTTCTTTTCAGACTTGTAGTTTAAGTTGCTCAACATTTAATTTTTTTGCCTTGTTCATTGTCAACTTCACATTGACAAACACTGTATGTCGATGCTTTACATATTTTTTCAAGACTTATACTGTTATTAGCTTTACTTGTTGTTTTTGCCTTTTTCATTGCTAACTTCAGATGTAAAACCACTTTGTGTCGATGCTTGATTAACGAATGCTTGCTTTTTTTACTAACTTGAGGCAGTCGTTAGTTACATTGACCTTCCTTTGTCTGTTATAAAGTTTTTACGGAGTTCAATAATTACAACAAATAAACAGCTTATGTCTTATTTATATTTACATTGATAATGATAACACAGTTGATAACAGTTTCCTTTTTATAGATCATTTATAAAGAAATTAGGAATTACATTTTCACCCCTGCGATTTGGTCTTCATTTTTCAGTCCTGCATTTTCACCCCCTATTTAGTCCGTCATTTTCCAGTCTTTTCATCTCCCTATCTATCTATCTATCTACCTCCTACCTATCCTACCTACCTACCTATACCTATCCTATCTATCCATCCAGGGCTCTATCCCTATTGAAGGCGGGCGCATCTATCTGCGTGTTGCTTTCAACACCATTATATAAACTATTAATAAGCTAAATGATGCTACTTATCTGAACAGAACTGATATTGATTCAAAATAACAAAATACGTAATCAGTGGCGTCATTTGGAATGGCCCCAAAAAATGAAAAAAAAATTCATTTATAATGTATTAATGCGCAAAAATTGCAAACAATTGCCAAAAATATACAAAAATACAAATTTGTCCTAAAATTTGAAAATTGTCCAAAATTTAAAAATGCAGAATGCGCAAAAATTGTGAAAAAAATTATCTCGCCCAAGAAACGACTGGACGTAATCAATGGTACATGATAGCTATGCTTTAAAAGAAAATAATACTAAGTCCACAAGGAGCAAATTAACACAGGGAATTTGTAATTTTTTTGAGTATTTTTAGATTTATCAATCTGTCTATCATCTGTCTGTCTATCTATCTATCTGCGTGTCACCCGATCTCTTTGAGACTACTTGAATAAAATGCCTGTTTTGAATGTTTCCTGCTAATTGACGACCTCTTGTCGTTGAGTTGTTTTAACAGAACGCGAAGGAAACGACGAACAGTATAGCTCTTTGAACTTTCGCATGAGTTTGATTTATCAATCGACGTGAATGCAGTGAACGTGAATTCCAAGTCGACCATTCGACCTGCAGTTGATGTGCAATGGTAACCAAATGTAAAGAAAAATGTAAAATGTAAAGAAAAATTAATTAATTTACTTCGCCTTTTTCTCTTTCAAGTGATATCAAACCACACATCATAAGGCACAAGACCTTTTCACGAAGACATCATCAATTTACAAACACTGCAATAACAATGCGACATAATATTAATTTACATGGTGCAAGGGTAGAACTAAAGATCATACCCGAAAAATTTCTCCAGACGCAAACTTTTCTATCCTTTAGGAAACGATCACTTTCAATATTTTGCCAATCTTATATAAAATTTTTGGAATTTGCTTTAAGTTTACAAAGCAGACGGTAAATAAAATAAACAAAGACATCAATGCGACGCTATCAAAGCAGAAGATAGTTAGACAGACAATTTTATTTGGACACTGTTTAAAATAAAAACTTCAGTTAACCTATACTTATGATTAATATCTGTCTGTCTGTCTGTCTATCTGCCTACCTGTCTGTCTGTCTGAATATATTGAGTCTTTATTCACAGTTGACAAGTTCTTATGTTTCGTCTGTTTTTTCCACCAAACTCAGTTGCGGCTCTTTAAGAGTTGTGATCAAACGCTTACCGTTAGTCATATATCACGAGTCCCGCTTGCCAGCCTTTGCCAATTTTCAGCAACTGTGCGGAATTAGTACTTTTTAAAACCCCAAAGAAGTTTTTTGTTCAACAGTTTCAATGAATAACAAATGAGAGATCGGAAAAGCAGATTTCAAAATGGAAATAATATCAGCACGTTAAAAATGCCAGCCATTGAATGCATCGTGTTCATTGTCGTTTATGCTTTTCTTGTTTGTTTATGTTTTAATATTTCCATTTTGCGCTTCGATCTCTTTAGATCCATTAATTTTTTATCACTTTTCAGTACAATTTGCTTTCTCCTTTGTCTTGTCTCGGTATTACTGCTAGCGTTGGCCTATGGGATATATAACCTTTAGCAAATAATAGTCTGAGATTGAAAAGCACTTTGGTTTTACAACTATTCACTCTGGCCTTGCCAATAGCATGTCACTGAATATCCTGCAAGCTCCGATAATCTATTCATAAACGATGGCGCTACAAAAATCATACGAATAATGCTGATTTTCGTGTTTTTTTCGCCTCCTGCAGGTAGATATAAAAGCAGAAATTATAATTATTGTCTAGTTAATTCGACTGCATTAGACACTATCGAGTATAGGGTCCATAATTGATGGGGAAGATATATCACTGTACTTTTCTAGATCATCTTCCAGCAGCAACCCTTCAGGCCATTTATCCTAACGATGTCTTGCGTGACCATATGAATATTTGATTTCATAATTTTGTCGAGTAGATGTAAAAAGAAGGAAGCATCAACTAGTTCAGAGGTCACCAAACTATGACCGCGGGTCACAGCCGGCCCGCGTGGCCAGCTTATTCGGACCGCCACCTAAATTTGCTTGATAAACTAGGGCAGTGCGATGTAACTATATATTTGCTAGCGTCGCCGGTTTTTTAATAACCACTTGGGCTCATTCATATAGTACGTACGCAAAAAGGCATATTTTAAACACCCTCTCCCCGTTTGCACACCGTACATACGCAAATCTCATAAATCCAACTCCTCACCCTTCCGTGCGTAAGTGCTACATAGATGGACACTGGTAAATAAAATGATGGTTATTTCTGTTTTTCGTGCGTATTGCACGCTAGGCCTATTTCATGCTATTTCGCGCTCATGCTACCACCAGTTACGGGTGATTAAAGCGATGCGCCGATATCTCACGGTGTCGGCGACAATACTACTGATCCGGGCGTTAGTCCTGAGCCGGATTGACTATTGTAACAGTGTGTTGTTGGGCCTTCCCGCCAACCTGCTCAACAAACTGCAATCCGTGCTCAACGTCTCGGCGCGACTGATCTTCGGAGCACGATGGAACGCTCACGTCACGTCGCTGCTTCGAGACAAACTTCATTGGCTACCAATACGGGAGCGGATCGTCTACAAGCGATGCCTGCTAACCTACCGGGCGTTACATGACCCCACTTGCCTCCCTCCTACAGCGGACCACGACGCTGGAACGACGTCGGCTGCTAAGATCTGGCAGTCGCGTTAAACTGCTTGTTCCTCCCCCGTCTAAAACGGCTAAGTTTGGGGACAGGTCGGTTACTCGGGGCAATCCAGGACTGTGGAACTCACTACCGGACTTTGTCACAAATTCTGACTCTTTTGGAATTTTTCTACGTAATCTTAAGACTTACTTATTTACCATCGGATATTCGTAGTTTTGTAAAGCGCTCTTGTCTTTGGCCACTTTTGCCATGCTTATTGCGCTATAGAAATCGTCTAGCTAATAATAATAATAATAATTTCACCAAAACCTATATAACGTGAAATGCTAAGTATAGTTTTCTTTCCTGTTCCCATTACCTTCCGTTCTGTCTTTAAGTATTGAAGAAAAGACTATAGTTAATTAGTTAGCATGCGATCAAGATTCCTCCAGTTATGCGGTCCAGACATGGACATGGGTTGGGTCCACCCATATCCGTGTCTGATACGGCCTACTGCGGTCTGCAGCAGACGCTGGAGTATGGTCCATATCAGAAGCTGTCCACCAACTTCAGACGCGTTGTCAAGAGATTAGAAATTTGCTGGTAAAAATTTAGACAGGTTGTAATCCTTTAGCCTCGGGGTACCTTTAGTCTTGGGAGCCCTTTAGCTTCGGGGTCCTTTAGCCCTTAGGAGCCCTTTAGCCTCGGGGACTACTTTGCCTTTTGGGAGACCTGTCTCCAAGCGATGCGCATGGGTCAAATTGCAGTTACGTCACTGGAGCAGTGAAGAGTGAAGACCACAACGAATAAGACATTCATCTGAGAGACAAACACACTTTGAAATAAAAAGTAAAGATCGCACCATCGGCTCAAGGTCCGCAGGAGAACCGAAGGGCTAGCGACTTCAGTTTTCACGGCATCGGTTGAATGAGGACGATCGCCAGCCTTTTATCTTCGCAGCGTTTTCTTCCACCGAGTACGCTGAGCCGACGGGGTGGGCACCGAAATTCCGCCGCCGATGTTTGAACCCCAAATCTCAAACAGAAGCCATCGTCATTAGTGTGACCATGAGGGGCAACGGAGGATGGGGGCCGAGCTCCCTATTCGAGCTGGAACCAGTCTCGGGATTTGTGCAAAACCGATGAAAATTTTTTACAGGGCGATTGTCGACGATTTCGATAAACTGACTTTTATTGGAGCATTTGGCCAGTATTTAAAGTTTGACAAGAGCTCCCAAATATTACTCAAACACTTAAAGCCTATACAGTCGAGGGGGAGGCGAGAAGTTCTAGACCCCGCTGGAGAGCTCATGACGCTTCCCAAACCCTCTAGCGCAATGTTTCCAAAACTGTGGGTCGCGACCCAAAAGTGGGTTGTAGGGCTCAGTCGAATGGGTCGCGGGGTAGCGCGAAATTAGATTCAAAAGTGTAATTTTCTAACCAATACCACAACGTCACAAACATTGAAAGTTGCAAGTAGGCTTAGGTTTTAAGAAGTTTATATGGCTGCAATCCTTTATATACGGCTTATATTAGAATGATTAGTGTTTTATCCAATTTTAGATTTTTAGTTGACAATAAGTTTGCATGGTCGCGGCATGCTACAAAGCCGCTGAAGTGGTCGCAGATCCAATAAGATAGGGAAACACTGGCTTATAGTAGGGCCTACATTTAAAAATTAACATTAGTTTGCAATAACGCAAGGAAAGAGTACTTAGACCATTTTGCTCCAAAAATACACTAACAATAGGGAATGTCTGTTACTGACCATGAGACAATATAATCTGGCGGTTAAGCGATTTTGTCGTACTCATACTCATAGGATGACAAAGACGCGTAAAAAGGGTAGGCCTATGTTCCTGTGAAATCTTAGAGGTTATTTTCAAGAAATTTAAATATAGACCAAAGCATATATTTCTCTGCCCTTGTCTTATTTGGAGAAAGTATGAATAATTCTGCCTACCATATTTTCATTCGAATTAAACCTGTGCTTTTGTTTTGCCATTTATTCAAAACTCTTAAGATTCTTTCAAACTGACGTTCGCCAGATGACCTAATGCATTTTTTGTATTAGATGCTATGATTAGGGTCGCGACACGTTACAAAACCGCCGAAATGAGCCGCGGTTCGAAAATGTTTGGGAAACTCTGGTCTAGCGGATATAATGGGATGAGCGTGTCTATCTCAATAGTGCCCCCTATTCTAGATTCTAGAACCCAATGACCATCGTATAGCCTACAGTAGACTAGGGCTGAAAACGAAAAGGCTATCAGCGCTTTTGGTAGCTGTAAAAACCGAATTTACGTCAGAAACTCGTAAGATTTTGCCACGATCTCATTTTCATCTTACGCGGTTTCTCGCTTTCAGTACCTCGTCTCTTGCCTTCTGTTGCCTTCTCCCGGCTTGCTTTTCTGACATGCCCTTCGACAGTCATTCACTCTATCAGATTCATCACTGATATTATCTTCTCGGTTAAGTTACTTTCAAAGTCTCCGTAGAAGATAAAATAATGAAAATTTAACGTCTTCCTGTCTCATCTCTCTTAGCATGTAATTCTTAACAGAAGACCCCGAAAGCTATGAGGCACATGTAAATGTTTCAACTGGTCGCTCTGTTTCGCCGAACTTTATATCAAAATTATTTAGTCATTACTCGTTGGCACTCTGGCCCATTCTCTTCTCTGCCAATCCCGTATTCCACACACATCAACACCAGGTTCCAATCTCAGCTTATCGAAGCTTCAGTTTATCAGTGTTTTCTTCGTTCTATGATCTCACTATCCCACCCCACCCCCACCCCGCCACACCTCCCACCCTTTTATCGGAATCCGGCAGATTGTGAACTTTCGCCTCTGAGTTGATGATAGGACAAGTGCAATATGACACCCACAAGCAGCGAGCATTGCTTTGTTGCGAAACAGAGACCTCCTCCTCCTCCTCCTCCTCCTCCTCCTCCTCCTCCTTCCCCGTCCTAACACTAGGCGCTACCTGATGATAAATGCGCTTCATAAATCGTCGGCTTAATGCGCCGATGAGCGGAGTCTTCGATGCCGCAGCCATATATAAACAGACGTCTCGAAGGCAAACACCTCCGACAAAGAAGACCCTTTGATGTGGATTTTTCAATCGGCCGCCCTCTGGCGATGACGGACAAATGACTTCGGACCGCCAGCAATAGGTACTGGCAATCTGCAAAACCCTCTTCTTCTTCTTCTTCTTCTTCTTTCTTCTTCTTCTTCTTCTTCTTCTTCTTCTTCTTCTTCTTCTTCTTCTTCTTCTTCTTCTTCTTCTTCTTCTTCTTCTTCTTCTTCTTCTTCTTCTTATTCTTCTTCTTTCTTCTTCTTCTTCTTCTTCTTCTTCCTCTCCTTCTTCTTCTTCTTCTTCTTCTTCTTCTCCTTCTCCTCCTCCTCCTCCTCCTCCTCCTCCTTCTTCTTCTTCTTCTTCTTCTTCTTCTTCTTCTTCTCCTCCTTCTTCTCCTTCTTCTCCGTCTAGAAGTTTCACTTCGAAGACGCTGAGGGGTGGTATGGGGGTCTGTGAGGCAGAGCGCGTGTTTCTTCTCTCTCCGAACGATTTATCATTACTGATATATAATGACAGGAGAAAATTGACGCCTGGCAGCGCTCCGTACCCCGCTCGGGCCTCATCCCCTCTGCGGAAGACAGAGCCAGTCAGCGACTCTCCCCGAGCGCTTATTTATTATCGTGGGTGGTTTCAGCTGTTGCCAATAATTCTCTTGGTTAACCTTTGAACGGCTGGGTTTGAATTTCACCCATCAACTCACCCGCTGTAAATAACCAAAACCGAATGATGTAGTAGTAGACTAGTAGCAGTGGACGCTGATAATGACAACGACGATGAATTTGTTGTTGCGTCGAAGGGAAAGTTTCTCCTTCTTAATCAAAAGTGCTCACATTCGTCGACGCATTTCGTCTTCACGGAGAGAGAGAGAGAGAGAGAGAGAGAGAGAGAGGAGAGACAGACAGAGATAGACAGAGACAGAGAAAGAGAGACAGAGAAAGAGAGAGAGAAAGAGAAAGAGAAAAAGAAACAGAGACAGAGACAAAGAGAGAGAGGATAACGTGATTAACTGGAATGTTCGGGTTGATCAATTAAATGTTGACAGAGATACCTTCGGCAAAAGACTGGTTCCCATATTTTTTAGAACCAGCATTTTCACTTCATCCTTTGCTTAGAAAATGAAGAGCTTAGAAACGAAGATATTAACTTAAACTTCAAAATTTTGTACAGAATTTTTATTACAAAATTTGTGACATTCTGAAACCATATTTTAATAGACACTGCAGAAAGTTCACTTGTCGTAACTTTTCTAGTTTTTCTGTGTTTTGATTTATGTTGAAATTTTTGAGGCCAGTCTTTCATTTCGATGAATCAATCAGTTATGCACGCAGCACATTGTGTCGGCCAACAGTGTGTCCAACTGTCGGCGGTCATCAGTGGCGGCTCTACATGGGGCCGGGGGACCCGTGTCTCTCTATTGCATGCCCGCCTCCAGTGTCCCCTCTGTTGGGACCCTATACTTACTACTACATACCTATCAACAAATGGCCCCATGCTTAGAAGTTACCACCTCAAAGCTCCCCCTCCCCACTTGCCAAATTCCTGGAGCCGCTACTGGCGGTCAATCACGATTGTCTCATATGCTTCAAAGGCCGCACATGTGTTTTGTAGAGCCCAACTGTAGACTCCTCAACAAAAGTGCCAATCAAAATTTCCGATTCTATAGTCGTAGCATGATAGCATGCATGCTTGTAGTAAGTTCCATTCCTTTAATCCTGAGGTCTGTTGTTAGATTGGTTTAGATCAGATTGGTTTAGCAAGTGAAGTGTGTTCTTTTCACATTCTGGTCTATATGACATTCTTCGCTGTCGACAGATCCTCGTCAGAACTGATGTCAATTTCAATTGTTTTGCACGAAGACGGATTATTTGTCGCTGGATTCTTGGCAGAGCGAGGCACTGGCTTCATAATCAGGGCATACACGAGATTTTCGAACTGTTCTGTTTAGAAACTCAAGCAACATTTGCTATACAGAAATAACGATCTGAGTGATGCTCTTTCAGTTCACGCCAAGCCACAGCCACACAGCAGACGGTAGCGATTTCCTCTTACCGTTGAGCACCTGTGTTATGGCAGAACAGCGCAAAATGCAGCAGATGCGAGACACCTGACTTTCACCTTGATCCCTGACTACTTGTGAGATATTACTTGTGTGCGTTTATCACTTGGTCAGAATAACCAGTCAAATTCTGCCCAACCACAACAAAATATTCGTGACGTGGATCATCTGAAAAAGTGCTAACATTGTGTTGGGATCAGATCGGACAGGATTTGGATAGACAAAGCGATTGACCAGTGGTTGGGCAGAATTTACTGGTTATTCGGGCTAAAGGGGGACACATTGAATATCGTTTGGACTAAGACTACCTTCCATAGTCCGTAGCAAACTTTGTTTTAAGTGATTACGTGACGCATCGTATGTTAATGTTGTAATGACGTCAATTTCGGATCGACCTGTTTGTTACCGTTTATCTTCGTCATGTGTTAGAGCAATGTTAATTACGTTAGATTTTTTGAATTCTCAAGTAAATCTTCTCAACTTTCGTATTTTTATTCCCTTCGTACCTTGAATATTAAGAAAGTTACATCACTTCAAAATCGAACGGGATTTATTGGCACACCCTGTAGGCCTTTAGTTATTCTATCTATTCTGCCTATAAAGTGGTATATTCTCGGTCGATGCGTTTCACTGTTGCGTGCTTCTGTGGCCAATAATTAATCATCCGATTCTTTTTAGGCGATCCATTGATATTCTCTATTGTCGGATGCATTTGTTTATCGATGGAATCATTGGATAATCTCCGGCTGGAGGCCAAGGGCAGGCGCTGGTAATTAAAGCTGCGTCGGCGATTAATGAATAGCCAGTCTCTTTTCAAAGCACAGACTCACAGACACACAGTCTGTGCGAATTGTATAAATGTAAGAATAAAAGGAGCAGAAACGAGAATATAGGTCTACAGCCATGCATAGGATCTGCTTTATATATTTATCCAATAAACCGAAATTACTGAATTTTGTTGTAAATTAGGCCTACACGTTGTAAACAAATACCGGTAAATAACATTCCCAACGATGGACATTTCCGAAACACGTTTTTAGTCAAAATCCAAATCGTGTGAAGAACTATTGTAATATATCTTATATTCGGCGTTCGAACGATGGTGCAGCAAATTCTGACTGTATATGGCGGATAAGACGAGACGGTGTTTACAATTTAGATAGAATGCGCTTAATCAGGGACGTCATTTGGGGCAGGAGGGCCGTTGTCCCCCCCTGATTTTTAGGGAAAAGAATTTTTTCCACTAATGTTTATGTTATTTAGTTTTTACATGTAAATTGGCTGGCTAAATAGGTAAAAAGACTGAAAAGTAAAAAAGGTCATGGGATCTGAGGTAACTAATCGCACAAAATAGCTGACAAGCAAAAAAGGTCGCCAACTTTTTCGCAAACGACCGGTCGAAAGTGTCTTGTCCCCCTAAAAACCAGTGAAATGACGTCTCTGCGCTTAATAAGGACCTGATGGCAACTGAGCTCAAACAGATGAACGACTCTTGACTTCTTACTGATTTAAATAATTTCTATAGAAATACCATCATGATAAACATTTGAACGGCCTGAATTTCATTGCAATTATTACCTAGACCAGACGCCATCTTCAGAGGCGTAGCCAGGAATTTGATTTGGAAGGGCTATAATGTGTTTGGGCCTTTGGGGGTAGGGCCTATACATCTTTAACACTTTGAAAATCCTAAAAAACACATTAAAAATTTTAAGGTAGTCTGATTTTTGTGGGTTATACCGTTATACCTATATACCCCCTGTCGCTACGCCTCTGGCCATCTTAGCTATTGAATTGCATCTGTAACATCTGCTCTTACGGCTAATTTAGGCTAACGATGACCTCCGTTATGAGTTTCCATAAGTTTCTTCCTTTCCATCACCTCCTCTGACATTTTGCGCTGCTTCGGAGATGAAGCTGAATTCCGCCACGTACAGTATGCAGGTTCTGGTAAGCGACTTCAGTCACAGCGCACTCAATCAGTCCGCTGAACTACTTCCACACTTCCTTTTCATCGCCTAATCACTTGCTCCGAATGAATCAATTAAAACCAATCAGAGTTGAGAAAGGCGTCGAAAGTTACTACTACTACTACTACTACTGCCACGTCCTATCAAGCGATTCTGTATATTAGCAACTGGTCGAACCGGAGACAAAACTTAGAAGAGGTCGATATAAGTCAACAGAAAATATTAAGGGAAGAAATTGAGAGACTGACATATCTATAGGCTATAGCTGTCCACGTTGTGAGCCCGTTGACAGACTGACATGTCCAGGAATAGATAAATCGTATTTGTCTATTCTTGCCAGAAATTTATCCATTTTCTGCACAAACTTCTAAATATTTAAGTTGAAACCGTGCTTGTAATTATTATTATTTTTGTGAATATGCAATGCTGTTGACCGCCTTCACGCGTAGACCCCTCACGGGCCCTCAGATAGACTTGATCTCCAGTTGATACCATTATTTAGAACTCCCTGCCCGTGTCTCTGTCGTCTTCCGTCGCTGCGTCTCTGAACCATCGCATCTTCGACTTCGACATAAACGTTGAATGATAAATGGCAGTCAGCTGTAGGCCCTAATCGCCAAGACAGCGCCGCCGCGAATCGTCCCTTTTCAACGGCACAGCTCAGTACTTGTACTTGTTGATAAGAAACATCAAAAGCCGTTTGACACTCAGTTTACAAACAGCCTTCGGACACATTTGCCACGGATCCATCACTCCAGCCGGTCACTGGATCACAGCTTCACAGCTTCTGCACCTGTCAAATGGATGGACGGACGGATGGATTGATATATGGATGGATAGGTGCATGGCTGTATGGATGGATGGATGGATGGATAGATGGATGGGTGGGTGGGTGGATAGATGAATTGATGAATGGATGGAACTGAACGTGTACGTCGTTGCCTCGGAAGCAGACAGAACATGCATCGGTTGTAAGGACTTGAAGCTAATGGAGACAGACAGACAGACAGACAGACAGACAGACAGACAGACAGACAGACAGACAGACAGACAGACAGACAGACAGACAGACAGACAGACAGACAGACAGACAGACAGACAGACAGACAGACAGACAGACAGACATACACGATGGCAAAATTAGGGGCGGGGGGCGGCCGAAGATGACAGAGTGGGTTATCCTGTTAGGCGCTGGAGCGGTATAGGCTGACAAAGCAAGGTTCAAACCCCGTTAGCGCCCCTTCTAAGCCACTTTAAATCACGCTAAGCTTTAAGACTGCATGTGTGTGTGTGTGTGTGTGTGTGTGTGTGTGTGAGTGTGTGCGTGTGTGTGTGTGTGTGTGTGAAGCGTTGAACATACGAGAAAGGACATGTTTATCCAGGCACGTCGGAACGAATTTTTACCAGAGGGTGCAGATTTTCAGGGACTTGAGCTTTATCTTCCTTAAAAGTGCTGACAAGCAAAAATGCCACCAGACATCTTTGTATTTAAGCGAGAAACAATTTATTTCCTGCGCCCCCACTTCGTACGGGCCTGTGTTCATCTGTCGAATTTTCCGACCGCAGCCAGAAGCTGCGTTCATAACTTCATATAGAGGTTCTCTGTCACTTGCTGGACCGTTCCTAATTATTGTTACCTATCCTACACTAAGTGTCCTATCAATCTTATCGCTTTCTTGAATGTTAGTAGGCGTTGCGTTTGTTCCGTTTATTTATACTCTGCAGGAATTGGTCCAATTATCATGAATTATGTAATTTCGGTCTACAGCTGTCCGCCCTGCGCAGTATTACAATAGATTATGTCGTTGGTCCAATAATAAGCATCTTGTCGAATAGCATTTACCGAATAATTGTCCGCGTCTTAAGCCCGTATATTTTGTCACAATTATTCAAGTTATTCTCAAATGGGTATTATATTGAATATGAATGTTTAAATTATCGTAACATGTTTACCTAGACGTATTATTGCAGATCATCGTTGTCACGTGTAGCTGTGTATAGACATGCAACGATTTGTATATCATAGTGTATACACTTGTTTACATAAACTTAAAAGATAGAACATTAGGAACGGTCCAGTAAGTGACGGTCCAGCAAGTGACGGTCCAGCAAGTGACGGGACACCTCATACAGTATAGAGGCGTTTAGACCTTATTACCCATGCACATTGACCGTCATCAAACAGACACAGTGAATTCGGTGTGTGTAGGGGAGGGGCTACAGTCAGTCCCTTCGATTTGCTTGTTTGTATTCGCAGGACTTTGAATCACGATCCAAGTCCAACTAACAATTGTTTTTCTTAATTTCTCATTTTGGTGAAAAGCCAAATAACTAAGTATTATTACTATTATTATTATTATTATTATTATTATTATTATTATTATTATTATTATTATTATTATTATTATTATTATTATTATTATTGAGGGCGAGACAGTTGTTCCGTTGAGTCTCTTATTGTATTGTCCGGTCGAGTGACGGAAGGACAGAGATGTAGTACTTGGTACTTGTACTTGTACTCGAGTTGTACTAGAGTACAAATTTTCAGTACTTGTACTTGTACTTGTACTCGGAGGCCAGGTACTTGTACTTGTACTCGGAGTTTTTGGAATGCAAGTACTTGTACTTGTACTTGTACTCGGAGGCCAGGTACTTGTACTTGTACTTGTACTTGAAGCATTGTGTACTTGCTACATCTCTGGCTACATGTACTTCAAGGGTACCAGTAATGCTGTTCCTTTAGGCTAATGACAAGCACATCCTCACAGATGGCCAAGTACCTGGAATTCAACGATATTTATGATGAAGCCACTGATACCATCGTATTTTGGATCAGTAAAGTTAATAGAAAGGAGTTCAACAGGCTGTATAATGCAGCCATTAGAGACCTTAGTGTGCCTGCTTCTGGCGCACCAATTAAACGCGTATTTAGCCAAGCTGGCTTGATCGCGAGACCGCATAGGGCTAATATGACCGATGCAAGGCTATAATAATAATCTTTATTTCTCAAATTTTTAGTACAACTGTGATGATATTTAGATGCTAATAGTGTCAATTTTATTCGTGGCCGGACAAAATTTCCGAGGACAAAATGTCACGGACAAAATGTCATGTAGAAAATGTCATGGGAACAAAATATCAGTGGAAAAAATGTCAGAGGACAAAATGTCACGGTTTAGGGTTAGGATTAGGGTTAGGGTTAGTGTTAGAGTTAGGATGACATTTTGTCCGCTGACATTTTTTCCGCTGACATTTTATCCCCATGACATTTTGTCCGTGACATTTTTTTCGTGACATTTTGTCCTCGGACATTTTGTTCTAGCACCATTTTATTCAATAACCGTGACAAACAGCTACCCGTTAATAAAGTGTAGGCCTACTTGCTGTTTGTATTTGGCTATGAGGATCGGTACTTGTACTTGTACTTGAGGCTTCGGTACTTGTACTTGAGGCTTCAGTACTTGTACTTGTGCTTGTACTAGTACTTGTAGGCCAGGTACTTGTACTTGTACTCGGAGGCCAGGTACTTGTACTTGTACTTGTACTCGGAGGCCAGGTACTTGTACTTGTACTTGTACTCGGAGACCAGGTACTTGTACTTGTACTCGGAGGCCAGGTACTTGTACTTGTACTTGTACTCGGAGTTTTTGGAATGCAAGTACTTGTACTTGTACTTGTACTCGGAGGCCAGGTACTTGTACTTGTACTTGAAGCATTGTGTACTTGCTACATCTCTGCGGAAGGATTGTAGAATTTACTTTTATTGAAATTACGTTTCTAATGGATGTTGAGCAATCTTACAGCGGCCGACGACTGAGACAATATTCGCGGCCGAGACAGTCGTCGCTGTCAATCGTCGGCGTCACTGGCGTCACTTCTTCGGACGGTTGACATCTGCACTCCGCACTTCCGCTCCATAGAAGCACCAACATGGTCACGCCGCAGTTTAGTGACGATTGGCGCATTCGTCGCGCGCCGATTGCGCGCACACGCGCTGTCTACAACCAACTTATTCGCTGAGTGCGACCTCGGGGGAGGGGCGGGGGTGGGAGGTGGACTGGGGAGGGGTGTGTGTGGTCATTGCGTGCACGGAGACTATGTTGACGGACGGAGAGGAGTCGAACCCCCCTGACTCATCTTTAAAACACAGAATGATTGAGAATTTTTCAGCACTGACAATCACTGGCAAATTATTACGGCGCTTCGGCGAGAAGACAGAGAGGAATCGCAGTGATCGAGTTAATTGATTCAGTGGAACGACGTATTCTAATGCAGGAGACGCACTTCCTAATGCTATGCGCCGACGGGACTTGCTTTGCCTATTCATCATTCGTCCACAGGTCGGGAACTTCTTTGTAAATCATATTTTATTGTTTCAGATGGATGCGTCAAATGGAGTCGACAGCGCCGACAGTCCCACTGCTACCGAAGGGAAGGAGAGAGGGACAGGGAGAGGGCAGCCACTCGTCATCAAACCTTAGGCTTCTTAGGGCCTCCGCGCCTCCAATAATACTGAACTGACGGAAGCCGGATGAGGACATTGCGTTTCGACTGCAGGAGGTTTCAATAAGAATTCCTATTTTTGCGGTCAGAAGAAGCACTGCTAGTGCTAAGTCACTTAGACGTTTCACGATTTGCCGAAAGTTTAGATATAGACCCTACGAACTTTTTCGCATGGTCTTACACGACAAGAAAGCCTTCGTATAACTTAACTATTATACGAAGGAGGTTCGTAATAATAGAAACGTTCGTTCAAATTTGTAACTCGTCAAAACGAAATGTCCTCATGCGTATTCCGTAGAAACCAGTCCCCGAGGCCCTCAAAACATTAGCATCAGAAAAGGTCAGCGAAACACAGAGAGGAACAACGAACGAAAAGGAAGAGGAGGAGGAGGAGGAGGAGGAGGAGGAGGAGGAGGAGGATGTGGCTTTATGTGTCCTGCTGTTTGTCCGTTACTAGTTCTGTTCTGTCTCTTTTGTCGCCGTCATTTCGCTTCACTTTGAAGTGCTACTCGCTCAGTCCTCTTCTCCTCTCCTTCTCCCTCTCTCCCTCCCTCCAGGAGAACTCCATAGATCATAGTTTCGACGGCTAAATGGTGCGACTCTGGCCAACGAATATTCCATTGACAACGATATCCGACAGCCATTCAGTCTCAGCCATAAATCATACGCACATATGTGTCTGGGTCTAGATTCTAGAAGCAACGCTGAACGTAAATCCTGCCTTAAAATATTGTAACGAATTGCAGTCTTATGACAGGGTCCTTTGTATTCCGCACACGGCGGAGATAAAACAGAATTTAGGCGAATCGTTAACAGATTTCTGCTTACGGCATGATGCATGTTCTCGACAGCGTTCAAAACGAGCGCCCATTTGTTTTAATGATGTAACATACAGGATGATGGGCAAATAAAACAGGCGTCACCCTGTTTCGTTGTAAATATTTTCACAACCCCTTAGCCAAAATTCATGAAATTTGGTGCACTTCTGCGGTTTTACATTCCGGATGCAACCATTTAAGTGTTTCATTCATATTCGAAAGTGCAACGGCGCCACCTAGCGAAAACTAGGCTAGGGTAAGACCAGGGTGCGATTTGCGACCTGGAGCAGGAGGCATGACGAGCAGTAGAGGGGAACAAGACGAGCAGAGGAGGAAACATGGAAAATGCATGGTCTAATGGCGAAATTAATGTACATTTCTTTGCTCTATTTTTATAAATTGTCACACATCATTTATTTAAAACCATAAATGTACTAGCAAAACTGCAAGTTGCAACAATTGAAAAGCTGCAACTAAATTCAAGCAACTATCATTTAAAATTAACGCAGAGAAGGCAGTAATTGACGCAGATGTCTTGTCAGTTTTTTGCCAGTTGGTGCATCTGAGGCAGCATGTCGTCCATCGCATACCAATTTTTCAACATAACTGGCAGGCAGGGGCGCCCATACCTCTCCTGGCTGCTGAAAGCAGCTTTCCTTTCCTAGCCTTCTCCCCACCTCTAAACGGGGGTCCGGGGTATAACCCGGGAACTTTTTAAAATCAATAGATGCTCGAGGTTGAGTTTCAGTGCATTTGGTGCACCAAGTTAGGTTTCATGTCAGTAACTTCTACTTCTTAATTTCTGAAAAATTCCAACAGCCACACAGCACTACTGAATGTAAGTTGAAACTGAAGAGGGATATTGCAGTAATTGTGCTGGCAAACTATTCAAAATCACCTGCAAATTTTCTATTGACAATATGACCACATCCAAATACCAAAAAAATAAAATGCTACTAGTAGGCCTATTTATTTTAAAAATTAGATTTCTCCAACAACCACACCTAGGCTATATGTCTCTACCTAAAAATGACAATTAGGCCTATAATACAATTTTATGAATGCCCTAACAACAATGAACTTATACTTGAACTTGAGCCGAGTATTCGAAGTTACAAAATTGCACTGCAGTAATTGCACAGGCATTTATCGAATTAATATGCTACTCTAACGTGTTACCAAAACTCAGGGGGGGAATTTCTCTCCCCTAGATTTTTTAGGAAACATTTGCTTCCTTTCTCCCCCTCTGTGGGCGCCCCTGCCAGTGGCAGGATTGAACGGTGTTGTTGGTGGCCAATTAGCCTTCATGGAAACAAGAGATGAAAGTGTATGAACACTGAGTTGATTTCTAACTGGTGTATCAATTATATTCATGCACGAGAAACCCCGCTCACATTCAGCTGACGAAATAGGCAGAATCTGAATTCTACTCTGAGTACTGAAGCAAGCACATTGCCGATTACTTTCAGTCTTCCCATTGTTCTTGTACTGTCGGAACCGATCCAAAGCTTGTGACGGATCTACTTTGCACAGTTCTGTTAGGTAAACTATTGCTCTGTCACCAAATAATGATCTGTCAATTTTAGTGTTTGGCCATGACGAAGTATAAATGGTGTAATCAGCAAAACAGTTACACAGATAAATATTTTCAAAGGTTAAGATAAATCTCTCCCCAGTTACCACCGAACATCACATTTATTTTTTACTCATGCTAGGCGCGAAGTGTGAAAATTTTTCTCCCTCTGCTGACGGTGAATGCATTTTCCTGTCACAGTGGTGGGGAAGATTGACTTCCCTGGGTAGGATGTCAGTAGTGGGGATGTAGTTGGGCAGTGGAGGTATAAAATTCTCCACTCCTCCTACAAATCGCGCCCTGAGTAGGCTTAAATGTCAAAACCATAAGATGGACCTCTAACAGATGTAAATCATGTAATTCTACTATTCTATCACTCATATCCAGTGGTTCCCAACTTCCCAAGCGTCTCAAATAGAGGGTCATATATACTATTTTCGACACTCAGGTGGGCCTCAACACTAATATAAAAAAAACAACAAAAATCCACCTAGATTCACCATAACGGTTGATGGAGCAGAACTGGAACAAGTAACACAATACTGTTGCCTTGGAAGCCTACTAATAGAAGATGCTAGATGCCATGAGATAAAGAGAAGAATAGCGATGGGGAAATAAACGTTTTGGACAGAGGGGAACTGGTAAGAGGAGGGCTAAACATGGAACTAAAGAAGAGACTGATGCAAACGTTGGCACGGAGACCGGAGAGTGACCCTATATGCCTCCTAAACCTGAGCTCCTCAGAAAAAGGACATACAAAAGCTGGAAACAGTCGAGATGTGGCTATGGAGGAGGATGGAAAAGATCAAGTGGACAGACAAGAAATCCAGCGAAGAATTAAGCATACAGAGTATTATAGATGGCGAGAGAACAAAGATCGCCAGTTAACATCATCAAAAGAAGAAGAAAGAGGAACTAGATTGGACAAGGGCTAGGTGGAGAAACACCGCTTAGAACAGTAATACAGGGTACCTAAAGAATATATAAGCAGGGCCGCCGAGAGGGGGCAAAATTCGGCAAATGCACAGGGGCCCGGCGGTCTGGAGGGGCCCGGGCCGATAATGATGTATTATTAACAATAATAACACTACAAAAAGGTCACCATGTTATGTGCACAGGGGCCCGGCGAGTAAAAGGGGGTCCGGGCGCTGAGGACATCATAAACAGCGTTAAAAACAGCGACAAGCAAAAAAAGGTCATCATAAATTTTGTCAGGGACCCGTCAGCCCTTCCAGTGGCGGTTCCAGGAATTCTTGGTGGAGGATGAACATTTTTTGGGAAGGGAAGTTGGTGAGGGGATGCAAAGTGTGAAGAAGAAAAACAAGAAAAAAGGTCATTGTTAGTAGTGTTTTGCTCACTAACTGTTAAGAAACCTTGCCAAAAAGGCCGAAAAGCAAGTAAAAGGTCATTTGCAGTATTTTTCACAAATTTTTTGTACAAACTCACCGGAAAATAGGTTGACAAGCAAAAAAGGTCATCCGGAACTCCGGTGGAGGAATGCATTCCCAGTCATCAACATGGTGGAACCGCCACTGGGCCCTTCTGCACATGGGCCCGGAATTTCTCTCGGCGGGCCTGTATATAAGGAAGGAAGACAAAGGAGAATGCTATTGGAGTGGATGATAAAAAGTTAAAAGGTAAAGTCAGTCCCGTACTCGAACGAGCGTAGGGTCTGGCGCTGATCTACGCAGTGGCGGCTCCACCGGGGGCCGTGCCCCCTATTGAGTGCCTGCCCCCCCAGTTGGGACCCTATACTTAATGCTACATACATTAAACAACAAATGGTTGGCCCCCCGTGATTAGAAGTTGCCACCCCAAAGGCCCCCCCCACTTGCCAAATCCTAGAGCCGCCACTGGATCTACGCGCATTACCGGTAGACAAGCAGCAGAGACGTCGTTTCACTGTTTTCCAGGGGGGAAGACACCTTCCACCTGACAACTTTGCAAAAAAGTTGACGACCTTTCTTTTTTTGTCAGTCTTCAGTCTTTGATTAATTAATTACTTCTAATTACTCCTCGAGGAGTTGACGACCTTTTTTTGCTTGACAGTCTTTTCAACTCTTTAGCCAATTTGCATTTTAAAAATTGAAGAGCACAATCATTTGCCCAAAAATTTTCTTAAAAATCAGGGGGACAACGGCCCTCTAATGACGTCCCTGGCAAGCAGCCATTTATCCGAAGCAGTTTGCTATTGCTTTCTCTAGACCTGCGTTTTACCATCGCAACTTGACGTTACTACCAATTTATTCACGTCTAAGCGATGAACGGCTGCACCACTTGATTCCGGGATGGTCACCCATCCAAGCACGAGTCGCGCACGTTGATTAGCTTCGGTGTTCTGACAATAACCGATCGATCGCGCAACCCCAAGTGGACTGATCCCTAGTAGAAGACGTTATGAAAATGACTAACAGCGCGAAGGAATGCGAAGAGAAACCAAATTTCTCTCCGTGTCTGTGGAGATTTGTGATTAATTTCCGGATCATTTTTCATATATAGTAATCTGTCATCAAAATTTGCACATTCAAACACAATTTCATAACTGTATTTTCTACGCCAGACCAATGCTCTGACCATTGCACAGCCGCTGTTGATTCCAATTTAATGCAAAATATAAGATTCCTTCCTAAACAATACAAGGCCTACAGGCACTAATTGGCAGAAAATGGACTAATCTATCAGTCGCAGCTTTGGCCCTGGGGACGAGCAACCGCTAAGTATTCGCCAGGAGGAATCAGTTTACAGTTGAAAGTTGCACTCTCATTGAGGCCCTGGAGTATATGAAATGTACTCCATTGAGGCCCTGGAGAATATTAAATGTACTCCATTGAGGCCCTGGAGTATATGAAAGCCCTGGAGTACATGAAATGTACTCCATTGAGGCCCTGGAGTATATGAAAGCCCTGGAGTATATGAAATACACTCAAGGGCCTCAATTCCTCTGAATATTGGCAATGACCCCAGTTTGTTAGCTATAAATAATTCTACAAGAATCCTAAATTCTATTTAAAGAACCAATGAGTGGTGATATCACCATGCCTCTTGAGATCTTTCAAAGTCAAAATGTCAGCTATTCCCAAAATAGTAAACATTAATTTTATTCATTCCAACTGATGCATAAATAATTAATCATTACTAAGGCTTCAACTTCTCTAGTTGCTTAATAACTGAGTGAAGCATCCTTTCTGGGGCTGCTGTGCTTTATAAACCACGATAAAATTTGAATCCATAACCTTCAGGTTGAATAGCACAAATGTTACCAATGAGCTAAACATCTCAAAGCTCGTCCTATACGTTTCATAGAGGCACACACGATATCCACACACAGTATGTGGTCTATTAAATATTGCAGCAATTATGCCTGTGTTTTCCCATTAACAATTTTATTATTAAATTGAAAATGAAAATATTAGCACTTGTTCGCAGGTCAACAAATGATCACCAATCAAGAAAAGTGCTGCTGCTTCATTATCAGATTCGGTCAACAGAAAATATCTTAACTGCATTTTTTGAAAAGATTCCCAAACATAGTTTTCAATCAATCAATAAAAATTCTTAAAAAGGGAGAGCATCAAGCAACAATCGTGATTTGTTCTGCAGAATTAAAATTTTAAATGCTTAAGTCTTAGAATCAACTGTCCGTAGAGAGAGCAATCTCAATTTTAACAAAAAATTTGTTACAACCAAGCAGAAGTCAACAACTTGCCTGTAATTCTCAAACTTTATCAGTCCAGCTGCACCAAAAACTCCAATGGAAGAACTATTCACAAAATAACTGACTCAGTTACATGTCAGTTTCTGTCTGAAAACGTCTTTAATGCTGAGCATAATTTCCAATATTATGTACTCCACGATACTTTACAATATATACATGCCATTTGGTTTAAATCATATATGAATGTGCACTTGCAAGCAGCTTTATACTTTTATACTCTACTAATCACAGCAAATCTGCTTACTGTTTGTAAATAAAGCTGCACAAAGCAATTGAAATGCCACACAAAACATCTTGTACAAAACTTTTAGCCCTCATGAAATGCAAATCTAACTTGCTGTGTAGAGTTTTTGCTTTAATTAAAACAATCAGCCATTATTCAATACAAAAACCCAACTTGTACATAGCTTTCAACAAACCAGATTGGATTGCATCCATTATTTGCAGTGTAGAGATTTAAAAAGCCAAAAACAATAAATCAATCTATAAAATCTACAGCACTTTGCCTCTTAAAGTCAATCAGGCCAACGTTCATACATTAAGGGGCCATCCATATAGTACACACAAAAAGGCATATTTTTACCCTCCTCAACCCTGTTTCACACCGTACATTTTTTACCACCACCCCTATGCGTACGTACAAATATAGCAACCAACCCCCGCACAGTGAAAATTAATTTTTGGCCATAGTCAAAAAGCATTTGTTTACTATTAAATTAGTTTTCGAATATCATATTTAAATTACAGTGGGAACAATATTCGGGACCCTTTGTTTGTTTGACCGCGAGAAAGTTATTGAGTTCAAATTGAATGTTTGTGTGAATATACCTATTTATAAATTTGAAATTTGTGAGTACATACAATTTCAGTCATGACCCCTCCTTCCATACGCAAAATCGCCTAAATCTCAAACCCCCACCCCCTTGGTGCGTACATACTATATGGACGGCCCCTAACCAATTCAGATTTTGAGAATATAAGACAGACAATGCTAATTTACCAAGACTTAACAAAAAAGTTTAGTAATTTTAATTAATTACATAGTGTACTAGTGTTTGTTGAGAAGCAGGCCATAAATATATTTGAGAAAAACAAAATTTGTCAAAAATATTGGATGCTTTACTCTGGCACTGCCTTACAGTCAGCTGGACAGCTTTGTTGTATGGCCAAATTCTAAAATTTAAGACAAAACTGATGGAAGACACAGAATGACCTTGGAAGAAATAGCAAAGGACAGAGAACTTTGGAGAGATGTCATGGAGAAGTTGATAGTTGGACACAGCTGGAGGACAAAGACCTGACCTTATAAATAAAGCACTGAAAATCAACAATAT
Source organism: Metaphire vulgaris (assembly GCA_018105865.1). Taxonomy (NCBI): domain Eukaryota; kingdom Metazoa; phylum Annelida; class Clitellata; order Crassiclitellata; family Megascolecidae; genus Metaphire; species Metaphire vulgaris. The sequence continues at coordinate 5,883,930 of CM030839.1, read as the reverse complement.
TGGCTAGCTAAATTCAGGGAAATACAAAAACACTGCACAGAAGTCCATTTCCAGGCATCAATTTTGCAGGGACACTCTTTTTACATAATCAAACCCTACTGAAACCCTTGCAAGCAGTTTTACACATTTTAAATAGTTTTAACCATTTCCAATTAAGCAATAACTAAGCAATCTGGCCAGTTATGTCCAAATCACAAAAATGAATCTAAAACAACCGTAACAATGTTGAGCAAATCGATAGGGTGTTTTGCATAAAAATTTCTGCAACAGCCCCATTTCAGCAAATCAATTAATATATTATAACACTACATCGTACACAACTATTACTGACAGATTTCCTAAAACAAAGCAACAGCACAAAGTAAAATTCTGCACTTAAAATTATTTCCAATTTAAAACACAAGTCAAATTTTCTTCATGCCTCATTACATTTATTAAAGTAAACTGAATAGAGAATTGTAAGCCTAATAAACCATGGAAAAGTACAGGAAAGCCAAAACGTAATTATAATACTCTTATGTTTCTTATTTTTAAAAATTTACAGTAGTAATACAAGCACTTAAAATGCAAACCCATTAATCAAAACCAAAAGAATATGGCATCCAAAACGCAGTCTTCATAACTTAAGCAATAAACCCCAACTCACACACTTCACTGCAAGAACACACATCACTTTGAATAAATTGTAGCTAATAAAATATATATTTATTTCAAACATAATAAAAATTTTCAACCTCAAGACTTCAAAATTACATCAAATTCAGTCTTAAGAAATAAACCCCATGTATTAAAGACAAAAGCATCACATGTCAGTAGGTGAATCAGGGAACTTTCAACATTAGGCAGAAGTTTAAGTTTAATGATTTATATATTATGTTTACAAACACATAACACGACATTTCTCACTTACAAAACCTGGCATGTCTTGTAAACTGCGTTAACTAAGAAAGTTCTAGGCCTTTAACCCAACATAAACATAATTCAGGATAACAAGAGACAAAATTCAAGCCTCCAATTTCTTCTAATACAAACACAGGCAGGACACACACACCCACACGTGCGCGATAGTTCTAATTTATGACACATCATTTACACAAAAGTTATGGAAAGAAGTTCTTCAAAACAAATGGAAACTACGCAATGACAATACCAGTTTGTTCTCTCATGTTGCGGCAAATATTGACTGGAAAAGCACAAACATTAGTTGAATTTGTGCACAGTTTTCATATAAAACATCACCAAATGAAATAATCTTAGTCAAGACATGATTTTAAAACTGGCATCTTTGAGTCAGTACTATAATACAGCAAAAATATACTCAAAAATGAAGCAAAACTAGGAGTGCCTTTGTCAGTGCATGAGATCCTGAACTAAGTCTACAAGTGACTTGACTAAATGATGTTTCAGTCGTAGCTTGCTTACTAAATCTTTCAGTCTTGTACTTTTTACACATGCCTCAAGAGGCTACAGACCGCCAACTTCTGACATGGCAGCAACTGGAGTGAAGCAACGAATGGTATTCATCACTGCAAAGCAAAAAAATAGTACAGACATATTTAAAATTTGATGATTTTAAGATGCCGAGAAAAGTTGAAACATACTGAAAGTTTACTTGCTGAACCGATTATGATCAAGACGAACCTTGAACTTAAATACATTAAAGAAATTTTTATACTTCAAAGTAACACTTTCAATAACAGGTAAAAGGAATATCAGTACAGTGATATTTCTCAAATAATATACTCAAAATCAGTAATTTCCCCCTTAAGCCAATTCAAGTGGAACACAGCTCTGATCTGTATATCACGAATATCAAGCATAAAAAATTATGTCCAGTCAGGCACAGAATAAATTTTGAAGCTTTGCGCAAAAAGCCAGTGTCAAAGAATTAAAAAAGCTAGAAATACATGTAGAATGTACGGAACAAACTCTACAGTGAGACATCAAAAACATTATGCTGTGTCCAACACGTACATGTGGACTCTAGATTTAAACATTTGCAAAGCCACTGCTTGGTTCTCTGTCTCTTACTGTATTCAGTGCAACATTACTGACTAAAAGTTGAATAGGTCAGCATGTGCATTGTGCAAGTAGAGTAAAATATCAAGTATGTATGCAATTACTTACAGCACACAAAGACTTCCATCTACATATAGTTTGGTGAATATCTGAAAGAAATTATATTCAGACTATGTAAGAAAATTCAAAACAAAGTAATTAATTACCATTTAAAAAGCACTGAACTTGTAAAAATGCAAAAGTGGTGGCAAATGCACAGGTGTATGTATTATCATTCCCTTATCTGGCTTCCTTCATGATTCTGTTAGTGGATTGAACTGAAAGCTGGCTTATTTCTAATTTCATCTTTTCTTGTTTTCAGTAAGTAAAATAATCAAACATCATAGAAAATTTCAAATATTGGCTAAAATAGTGGTCATAATTAGAGAGTGACACGGTAACGGCTACATCAGATTTCCCACGGTAACCGCAGTAATTAACGTGGTAATGGGGAAAATGTGGCCAAAAAGTGCGGTATTACAGCGGTAATGGGTTCTTGCTATGCGGTAACACCACAGGGATGGAGACATTTACCACGATAATACCACAATAGCACTATCAGTATTATCAAGTTGATAATAATAATAACAATAATATTAACTTTGATGATGCTGTGTAGGTGTTCTTGTTTTCTGTATGTAGAGTATTTAGCAACCCAATAGGTTATTCATTAAGAGACATGGGTGCAATTAATACACGGCGCTAGAGCAGCTGACTGACTTAGCAAGGTGCTGGAAGCACTGCCTAGTATTTCCTTTTCCTGTGTCTCTTTGCAACCTGTATTGTTTTGGGCACATGGCTTGTTATTTTGCTTCACTCAAAGTTATAAATGGAAAAATGTGACATCGATAAATTGATTAAAAGTCTAATTAAGCGAATATCATTTCAAAAGTGTAACGGAGTGAGTGATGTGTGGCCACACTACGAAAAGGGTGCGCAATGGAGGACCTCCACACTCAACTGAGTGCTGATGCTGTTGTCAATTTTTTTTGTTCATGAACTTAAAATTTAATTATATTACCATTTGCCAGTCGAAAACATGACATTATAATTTAGAAGCATCTGCCGGCTGGGATACTGCTGACCAGGAGCAGCCCACATCTGAGGAAACCCTGGCAGCATCAAGTGCAAATGAACTAACTTTACATGTCTTTGTGCAGAACTTCTGTATCAACAACAAGCCACTGTTTTTATTTACAATAGATCACATATATAAACTAATTTATGAATATTCAACAGCAAAGATAGAAAATCAAATTAATCATATTACCATCAGTTCACTTACAAATAGACAGGTGGCAACTGTCCACCTTCAGTTCCAGTCGTCAGTTGCGAGCCCGATTCTGAAGTTGCAGCTCCCCCGTTGTTATACAGACCCTGGGCATGATGCTGAGCAAACTGCAACTGACCAGCCACATTCATCGATGCAAGCATCTGCTGGCTGGGATACTGCTGACCAGGAGCAGCCCACATCTGAGGAAACCCCGGCAGCATACCCATGGGCATCCCAACCCCCATAGGGAGGGAACCACCCATGCCAGGAATTGGAAGTCCTAAGAAAGACTGTGCCAGTTGTTGCTGCTGCTGCTGTTGCTGATGGACTTGCTGATTTGGAGTCTGGTTCTCAAGACTGGAAGCTGCTGGCCGTGACTGCTGAGGGGGAGGGGGACGTCGAACCGGAGGCTTTGTCTGGATGTCTTTTTTCTTGCCTTTTGACTTGACTAGATCAGATGCATGAAGTCCAGTTGATTTGAGGTAGCTCTTCAGCTCATTGTCATATCTCACCTTTAAAAATAAATTATCCCACACCAAATATTAAATAGACTTCAACAATGGTCTTTAATTGTTGTCATTTTAAACGATACTACACTTCCCCTGAAACAGTGCAAAATGCTCAAGCACTTACGTAAAGATCAAAAGTATCTTGACTACCATGGCAATTAAAATTGCACCGCTTGGCAAAATGACTCCCAAGACTGGACATCATTTCAATAGCACTATACAATGCAATACTTTTTCAAAACTGCCACATACTTTTTCTATCCAGATATCTCTAAATTAAAGCTTTACTCCAAAAATTTCTTTTTCTTGCAGTCAACATTATCAACATTGGATTTAAAAGACACGAAAGCACAGCATTTATTTCAAAACAAAGGCAGAGAAAAATCAGTAGATTTGTTTACAAAACTTGTACAATGTAATGCTTTATAGAAAATCAAATAAGATGAGGCTATGAATCTAACATTGGAAAAAAGGTAAAACAACAGCTCTGCATTAAGGTTGTTAAGATCGCTGGTTTTGAATGACATGTTAACCGTTAAAAAAAGACCGGTTAACCGCTTATTAGCGACAGTCTAGTGTCGTGCCAACATCAAAGCACTTTGATGCTGCCGGCACCAATGCCGGTGTCCTGCGCGGCTACAACAAAGCGTTTTGATGTTTTCAAATTGAAATTACGGTTAACCGGTCAAAGTTAAAAGGACCGGTCCTTGCTCTTAGGACCAGTTAACCGTTAACAACCTTACTCTGTATAACTGGGACCAGATTCTTAAAACATTTTATGATGATCTTACAATAAAGGTTATGACAAAACTGAGAGGGGGATAAAATATTTCCAATTGGGAGATTTCTGCACTAGGCAGTCACTGACTTACTGTGACTTTGGCTACTAGGTTAATGGTCTCAATGGCTAGGACACTTCAGTGGATGAGAGAGAGAGAGAGAGAGAGAGAGAGAGAGAGAGAGAGAGAGAGAGAGAGAGAGAGAGAGAGAGAGAGAGAGAGAGAGATAGATAGAGATAATTATCTCAGAACTGCAATGATGGTGTTTTGGAAGGCATCATAAAAGCCTTATTTTCAATTGTTCATGTTGGCTTCATTACATTTATCCCTTTCACTGACATTATGACGTGTTAACATGGCATGAACCCCTAGTTTGGGATCATGACAACAGCGTGCCATCATAACATGTAAACAAGTCAACAAACGGGCAATGCAAATATGTTGGTCTATAGTAATACTGTGGCACTGCAGGCAGCTAATTGACAACGTATGGGGTAATTGGTAACATGATTGTGCTTGATACTGTTTACAGGCCTAGAGTTGTTGCTGTGTACAGATTGTTTACTGATAATTTTCACAATAAAATAGTGAAATGTCTCATAAAAGGTACATTGCAGAAGAAGTAAGATGTTGTTAAAATCAGATTCTGACAATGACGATTGCAAAAATAATAACATAGAGTTTGACGGCAGTTAATCATTTCCCTTCAAAAAATCATTTCCTCTATAGCTGCAACGTCCCACCCACTCGCCCTTTTGATTAAATGACCCGGCATGAATTACCCAACCTTTGGCTACAGCTATTTCATTTTGAGATTAAGTGCATAGGAATAAGGACCTACTTCGGTGCTTCTTTTGAAAGCGCTATAGAAGTTAACGAGATTTTACTTTTACTTACTTAGTTATGATGAAACTGAATCATCGGGTAAAAGTGACATCAAAACTGAAACAGAGGACCTGGACATTATTGATATGCACACACCATCGGCCAGCAAAATGGTTAAGTCACGAACGCATGATTGAAACAATGCTATCAAAACCTTCAAAAATGTTATGGAAGCCATTAATTGCACAACCACTGCCACAAACTCTTCATCAAATAATGAAGATGCATACATCAACAGAAAAGGATTTCACATAAAAAAATTAACTTTTGAAGCCGTAAGCAATGATTGGTTGAAACTGTGGGCTCTGTCATGGAGCCACATGACTTCATGAATATTAATCTGCTTCAGCATTTATTGCTGCAAATTAATACTCCAGTTTCATCAGTTGAGAAATTAGACTGTTCTTTACCCTAGGCCATTTCTCATATCTTATTGTCATATAGTATATGTTATATCAGACAACATCAGAGAAGACATGAACATGAAAGGAATTACAATAGTAGAAGGAAGACGATTGACAGAAGATAGAACTTCTTGGAAGCATTTTGTGTCTAGCTATTGCCGCTGATGAGCTGGCAGAAAGCAAAGATGATATGTTATATCCAACTCTTCACTAAATACTCCAAGTCAAAACATCTAAACTCGTGCACCTGTCCATAGCACGTGCTTGACAACACAGCCTGCAGTTTCATGGCTGGTTAACCTAAATCTTCGAAAATTGTCAAGCATTATCTGATTGGCTGAAATAGCCGTCATAAGTCGAAGCTGTTATGTCCTAAGATAAGTTTTATGAATTAACTGATGATTTCTCTTAAAATTATCTTATGACATTTTAAGCCTGGAACTTACAACAAAGCTTACGATCACCTCAGGATTATCTCAAGACAGTTTTCAAGAGATTTCAACCCAAAACGCCAAATGCAGAAAAGCTCTGAAGCCATTTAAAAAGTATTAAATTTCCAATTGAACTGATACTAATGTAACTGTAGTACAGAATAGGTGAAAATTTCTCTAGTTATTTGGAAAGCTTATGCCCGAATGTGTTCTTTAACATAGAATCCTCTTCATCAATAGAAAAAGGCTGATTCAATGCTGAGTCAATTACATAGGAGCTCAAGGACCAATAATTGAAACTGCATCTACTCCCACAGGTCTACTTACCTTGTCAAGCGTAAAATCATCATTGTGCTTCTGCTTTTCTTCATTTGATAATTCTCTCCACATGCGTCCAATTGTAGCTCCAATTTCACAGACAGACATACCCGGATTTGATGATTTGACTTGTTGCCACATCTGTCACAACATTTAATTTTAAAAACCTATTAACTAAAATATATGAAAATAAAATGAATAACTGAGATCAATCAATCGTTCTTCTTATAATTATAAAAAACATACAACTTCATAAATTCTGCATTCACATTTCAATCTGCTATACTTGAAGCTAAAATACATCTGGGCATGTCGAAAATTACATACTGTAATAATGAATATCAAGAAATCTTTTATGTCTTAAATTGAAAGACCAAAGTACCAACCGTACAGACTGACCAATATTTTATATAAATACAATTCAATATAAATGAGAATCCTAAATGACAGCATTTCTCAAACATACTGGGACCACTTTTCAAACCCCAAATTTTATGTTTTGCAGGTGACAGCATTTCAAAATGCAACAGACACATGTAAAATTCACATTTCTTGTAGTCTTCTCATGGCCCATCTAACCTTGCAAATTTTTCAGTATCCAGTCTTCAGTTTGAGAGCTAATTCAACACAAAATGCTGTACAACTAGTGCCAGCAAAAATAAAAATTCTCCATACAAAAAAACAATAGGGATTTTATTAATGATTATGAGATGCACAACAGTTAATAATTAAGGGAAATATCAGATATCTAATGAATGCTAAGCCCATATCCAATAATTAATAAGCAATGGCACTCACGCATTTACTAAATCTCATGTACGGAGTCAGAGGTCTTTTTGGTGGAGCGGGAGGTTCTGGCTTAGGTGGCTCTTGTCTCTGGGCAGCCATGCCAAAATCCACCGACGAGAAATTTCCCACCGACTGCTGCGCCATCTGGTGATCTTTACTCATGCCAAGATGGCCGCTGCTCATTGGCACTGTATTTGGAAGCGTACACGGAAGAGCAGATTGAGGTGAAGTACGAGACACTGGAGATTGTGCGGCATTTAGCACCTGATGAGTTCGAGCAGATGATATAGGCACCATTTGCTGCTGCTGAGACTGATCATGTGCGAATGGTGGTGCCATGTTTTGGTAATCACGAGCTGGCTGTTGCGACCTTGACGACGGTCGATCCTCTCGCATGGTCTGGAGATTAAGCGGTGACCCGGTAGCAGTCTCTGATTCACGTGAAGATGGAGAGTTTGTCATGTTCTGACCAAAATATGGCTGCATGCTGCCCTGTGCCTGCATCATCATTTGGAATGACGAACTGCCTGGCATCATAAACGGCAACATCATCATCTGTTGCTGTTGATGATGTTGCAACTGTTCATTCTGTTGTTGTTGTGAAGAATCACTTTGTTGTTGCTGTTGTTGATGCATGTACTTCATCATAGACTGGTACTCTGAATGCTGGCTGCTGCTATTTGGAGCCTTTGGCTGCTGTTGCGTCTGTTGACCTTGGCCATAAGATGCGTCTTCTCCACTTGAGCTGCACGCACTGTCCTGGTCAGAATCAGAACCGGAATCCATTCTAAAGAAAATGTATTGTGTTGCTGTTCTAACTCCTATGAAAAGAAACAAATTTCTAAAATCCAAGAGTATCATATTATTCAAAATAGATAGAAATTAAGTCCAGCAAATCATAATTTTTGGATTATTGATAGATTTCTCAGAGCCCTGAGTTTCTCTCTGATACAAAAGTAGAGGTAATGAATGAAAAGAGAAAGCTTTATACTAAAAGAAAAAAAGTTCGACTTTGTGAAACATCCGTGCTGACACACAAGCATGCACACACATCTAAATTCAACAAGCCTTAATACCTAATAATAATTATTAATGGACACAGCAGTAATTAATAGAAAATCAGTGGTAGACCTTCCGAATAGGCAAACCATGGTGAATCGACAAAACTCAATGCTAAAAATAGTAACTTCCAAATACCCAACACCTAAAATAGGCACTTACAATCAACACATCTAACAGTGTTATCACAGTAGCTTTGTATTTAAAATGTATGCAGCCATGGGTGTCTTTGTAATTACCTTCCAATATTATTTTTATTAATGTAATTATAGATGTGCAAATTTCTACAAAACTTGCTATATGAAAAGGTGCTATATGAATTACCTTAATATATTACTAAGTAAGTAAAATCTCATTAATTTCTATAGCACTTTTGAAGGCAGGTACTGTAGTAACTGTTTATTCCAAGGCACTTAATCTACTATTGAAATAGCTATAGCCAAACTTTAGTGGTCAGCTGGGCAAGGTCAATTCCCAAGATCAAAGTGGGAAGCAGCAAGGCAGATTTGAGGATAGAAACAGAAAGGGATGTGATTTAACTCAAGATTTAATAGTACTATAGCATGGTTTCCCAACTTATGAGTCCCACCTCAAAACTGGGTCGTCTTGGGTTGTGGCAAATGCTTTGAAAACTAAGAATATCTCGTGTAACAAACAAATCAAAAAGACAGATATACAGCTGTGTGAAAAAGTCCTGCACGTTTATAGGATTTTGGGATTTTTGTTTTTTATGAATATCTGAATAACCACTAATGATTTAGGATATGCAAATCTCAATATATTTCAACGGGTATTGATGTTTTCGGTAAAGAATTTGCTAATTATTGTGTGATTGCCTTATGGATCCTCACAACAAAATTTTTGTGAGGAGCGTGAAACGTGCAGGACTTTTTCACACAGTTGTATATTTATATATATATATATATATATATATATATATATATATATATATATATATATATTAGAGTACTAGGTATTAAATACATATTTTATAATTAAATAAATCTTTAATGGCTAAAATATATATATTTTAGGCTGCTATAAAATTGATATAGTATTGAAGTTAATAATAAAAAAATTCAAATATTTAACTACAGAACTATGCTTGCAAAATAAGCATGGAAGGATCCCAAATACACAGCCATGAATATCAAAGTTGGCATCTCAAATGCAAGCAAACCTGTCACATCAACAATGATTATCTATTATAAGAACAAGAATCAATAAAAAATGTGCTGTTCTCCTTTCCATTCAAATAGGACAAAATTTTGGTTTTTAAATAATTATGATATTGTGATGTTTCTAAAAACTTGATTTCAGTCGAATGAAGTAACTGCTCGCAGTGAATAAAATATTTCATGTATAAGATAATTTCTTGATTTACTTGCAATTAGTTTTCAAATGTTAAACAGAAATGGCTTCTAGCAATCTTGTTACTTTGCAGCAATATAGAACAATAGATTGGACTAATATGTGCATAATAGTGCATATATTGCACTAATTATTTTGTTTCTTTACCAAAATGGTTTGCAAACTTAAAAGAGGTTGGGAACCCCTGTACGACAGTATTATTGTGAGACAAATATCGCCCAAAAACTCTTAATTTCAGAGTATAGCCAAGGTACAAAGGCCGTGGCATTAAAAAATGTAGAAATTAAAGAAAATCAGGTCATACTTTGACTACTCTTGATTACCTTCAAACAGTTCTAAAAATGAATACAAGTAATTTTTAAATGCATTGCCTTCATGCTCGAACTCATATACAGGATATATGTAATAATTATGCAATAAAGGCCCCATATAAATTTTAAGTACAACTCCACAGCAGCAACACTACTAGATACGGGTTTATCAGAAGTGCCTATTTTATTATTATTATTATTATTATTATTTGATAATTTATAGAGCCCTATAACAAGGCATAAGCTTAAATCAAGAGGGCTTTACAATAATGAGTTAGCAATCATACGACATACTAAACAGGTGTGTCTTAAGATTCTTCGTGAACTGTTCAATAGATTTTGAATTAGTGACGAAGTCCGGGAGGGAATTCCACAGAAGTGGGTTCCCTCTGGTGACCAATCTTTCATCTAGAATCGTTGTTTGCGAAGGTGGTGGGATAATTAGGGAGACCTTGTTACTAGAGTGAAGCTGTCGGCTACTATTTTAAGCATTAGGATTTTGGAAGCTACTAATTCTAGCATAGAGTTTTGCCGATTCTCCTGGCTCAGCTATTTCAAGCATTCAGCTAGCATTATGTGATAATTCACTCAAAATTTTAATACAACAATTCACACAAAATAAACTAAGTTAAATAGATGCTAAGTGATAATGATCAACCATCAATTCTCAAAATTTTCAAAGCTTGGCACATATGGTAATGCACCACAGCCTAAAATCAGCAAACAACTGTGTTAACATATTAACCCCTTTAACAGCCATTTATTTGTAACGCCATGGTTACAGATACGTAATTCGGATCTTTAGCATATGGGTTATAGATACGTCATTCGGATCTTTACCATACTGGTTATTGATACGTATTTCGGAACTTTAGCATACGGGTTATAGATACGTCATTCAGAGCCGGCGCGTGACTTTCGGGGCCCCTGCAATTTTTTAAGCGCAACGTTTTTGAAATGTCTTGACGATCCTGATGATGATGATGTTGATAATGAAGACGATGCTGATGATGATGATGAGGGCTTTATAGCGATGATTATGAGAGGGCGCTACAGAGGGCATTGAGTCACAGTGAGGGAGCCTTGGGAAGGGACAGGAACCAACCTTTTCCTTTACCAATCCTCTAGAAATTGCTCTCCTGCCGTTTCTGGTGATCTTTTTGGCTTTACCTGGCTCTAATTCAATTTGGATATTGTGCGCCATCGGCATTGACCTTAGGGATACGAAAACTGACCTTTGAGATGATACATACATTTCTCTAGGTACTTACGTCTCTCTAGCCACGGAGGCCAACGTTCCGGATTACGTATCTATAACCCGTATGCTAAAGATCCGAATGACGGATCTATAACCCGTATGTTAAAGATCCGGATTAGCCTACGTATCTATAACCCGTATGCTAAAGATCCGAATTACGTATCTGTAACCACGGCGTATTTGTAATGCAATGCAAAATGGATTAGTTAACTTGGGGCAACCCTTAAAAGGTCTAATAATAGTTTTTGCCCTATTAAACATAATCAAATGTGTCACAATTGAAAAGATATTAACTGTAGCTAGCACCTTTCCATTCTCATCACCTTATGTATATATTATACAAAGAAGAGAAATAAAATATTTTAGGAAACTCAAAATAGCACTGACTCAGCTGGCCCATAGGCAAGATGTACATAAATTCAAACTCTTCTCTAAACTGTAAAACAATCAATATCAATTTATTTTTTATTAAAGATCTTTCCCATTTTAATCTTTCTAAATAAAACCTGATGACTATCAATCCTTTATAAAATCAAATCAGAATATAAACACGTGGCACACCGTAATTTAATTTGCGGTACTACTTTCTAAAGCGCTATATAAATTCAAAAGATTTACTTCTCGATTACACTGCAACATCTGGACAGATCAATGAGCGTGACAATCTTAATTACAAAGTAGAAAGGACATACGAAAACGCAGGGGGATATAGCGCCGAGGAGGACGCCGACTGTGGAAGGGTGCACTAGGTACGAGGGAGAAGGGGCAATGAGCTACAGAGGAAGACGGGGGCCTCGTCGGCGGTCGGAATGCGGACCGTTGACGGCGGCGATCGAACAGGGCGTGAACGAATTCCTGAACGAGCGATAATACGGAGGTAAACGATTGAAACGGCGACGGAAAACGACTAAATGCGCCGAAAATGAACGACGACGACCGACTACGAAATACCTTCATATAAATCAACGGATAAATCGGAGCTGAAACGAGAGATCGAAGGAGATCCTCGGAGTCTTCGTCGTTGGCGGAATAATCCTTTATGCTCACTAAACGCTGCTTCCTCTCTCGCGTCGCCCAATTTCAATCGCCCATCAGTAGCCCAAGTGCCTTGCGACGAAAAAGAAATGAACGGCGTAATGTAAGTAAGTAAGTAAAACGAAATTTCTATAGCGTAAGTAAGTAAGTAAAATCTCGTTAATTTCTAAAGCGCTTCCAAAAGATGCACCGAAGTAGCTCCTTATTCCTATGCGCTCAATCTCAAATGAAGTAGCTTTAGCCAAAGGTGGGTCATTCATGCCGGGTCATTTAATCAAAAGGGCGAGTGGGCAGGACGCTATAGCTATGGAGGAAATGATTTTATAAAGAGAAATTATTTTAGTTTGGAAAGAAAAACATGAGGAGATGTTGCAAGAAGGGGAGAAAATTGTGACTCAGAGTTTGTTATTTGGCTTTGATGTAGACAACGAAGGGATATTGGAATTGAGTTCCAAAGCTCAGGTGCCGCATATGAAAAAGCACGATTGCAAATTTTGAGAGATGATTGATTCAGAGGTCGAAGGAGAGTTACATGAGAAGAGGATCTAGTAGATCCAGGTTGTTGTGGAATTATCAGATTTCTTAGGTAGACTGGTTTTGATGTATGGAGTGCTGCTCGAGTGTTTGCCTGTTTGGCGCAGTGCCCCTAAATTTGTATTTTGAAGAAAGGCCCGGTACCGTGGTAAATCCGCCTCTGGGCTTGTCTCATGTGTCCTGATATTTATGCCAGTGAATGGACATTTTCGGCCCTGCACCATCGAACTGGACTTAACAATAACTGAGGGTACGTTGTATAACTTCGGGCGGTCTTCTTCAAGCCTCTGTCATCGACTACAAATTGAGTACAATTCTTTGAACTCACAGGCATTTATGATTTTTACCACAAAACCGGTAGGCCTATACACAAGGTGTTTTTTAAGGAAAAACTACTAGGGGGGGCCAATAAAAAACTTTTAAAATTCCGGACGAAAACTAATTTTGGCACTTCCCGATTTTAGCTTATTAATTGATTGATTTAAATTTGTTTATTTCAACTCAACTTATGACATCCATACATGTACCGTTAGGCCTAGTAACAATCCAGAATACTGAGCTCCAGTGAAGTAGCAAGGGGCAACGGATTACCCTCTTTTTCCTGTTATGACTAGATTTTCCAATCCTTCCTTTCTAATTAGATGTCCGAAAAATTCCAACTGTCGCTTTCTCATGATTTGTAGCAATTTTCTTTTTACACCAGAGGCTTTTAATACTTCCTCATTGGTTATACAGTTTTTCTGTTCATGAATTTGTTTGCATACGTCTGAGAAACCACATCTCTGCAGCTTCCAGTTTCCTTTCTGCCCTTGCATCACAGTCTCATATTTTTTATCTACACTGCAGTGTGCGGCTGTGCGCTCGAGCGTGAGTGTGTGCGTCAGTTCGAAAGACACTGCTTCTCTTAAAACATTGGTTCCCAAACTTTTCTGGCTCATCAGTACTTTAAAATATCTTGGCCAGCTCGCGACCCACTGAATAAAATTAAAGCATTTACCCAATAAAGACTGGTCCACAAATCGGGGCCAAGATACATTTGTATCGATGGCTATCACAATTGGCACATAGAGAGCAATTGAATGAACAGCAGAAAACGTGTTAAACTAATCTTGGCAAAGAATTGAAATAGTATAATGAAACGTAGATTTTCAAAAAGATTTTCAACTGGCCTTAGCAAGATCCGTGCGACGGATGGGCCTACACTTGACTAACATCATTATATTTACGCTTCGCCTTGCATGCAGGCCCTCCGAGCAGGGGAACTGCACAGGGCCCGGCGGTCTGGAGGGGCCCGGGCCGATGATGAATATGTATAATTAACAATAAAATGAATAATAACACTAAAGAACGGTTAAAAATGTCAGTTCAGCAGAGGGGCCCGGCGAGCACAAGGGGGCCCGGGACACAGTGCTAAATAAACGGCAGACGACGAGCAAAAAAAAAAAAAGGTCGTCAACATAAAAAGGTCGTCAACATTTATAATAAACGGCTGACGAGCAAAAAAAAAAGGTCGTCAAGAAAAAATTATGACTTGTCAAGGGCCCGTCGGCCATTCTGCACAGGGGCCCGGAATTTCTCTCGGAGGGCCTGCTTGCATGTCTTCTTCGCACTCGAAGGTCTATTATAAAATCACTGGCATCGTCGTCCGACTGAACTATGTTCATTCACACTTGCTAAATTTTCACGTTTTCGCTTAAGAAATTTATCCATAATTACACCTTATTTTCACAAAAATCCTGAAATTTAAATAAAGATTTTTGTATAGAAGAAGCAAACGATATTAGTGCACTCGATCACTATTCAGATACAACATACTTGCACAAAAAAGCGGCAAATGAATAAACGCGCCTCAGATATCCTCTGCCCATCATGTCTACCAGCTACCCTCACCTGGTCCCCACCCCCGTTCTAGCAGAGGCACGGTAGATACTGAATTTTAAGACCCGGCAATCATCATTCCAATGGAGTAACGCGAAGATCATTACCGGTTGACACTGGCCTTGCGTTGACCGGTGTGGGGCAAGTAATGACTAGATTTTTGAAACGGGCCACACCCACTGCTCACATCTCCCCTCTACCAGAGAGATCAGGTATCCTCGGTTAATCCGCAGACTAGCCACGGTCTGTGCTTGGCACCCACAACGACCGTAGCTGCCTAATTGGCTATCTGCAGCAGTGAGCGAGTGATGAGTGAGATACGAGTCATACGACCGCTAGTTATAGCCCAACTGTGGTCAAACGCTATGTATCCGTTAAAAATCCGAGGGAATTTGGCGAATAGCCAAAGCTTCGTGACTCACTTTTGGGTTGCGACCCACAGCTTGGGAAACAATGTCTTAAAAGACTGCCCAACGCCCAAGGGAGAAAAACTACGAAGAACCTCTAGGGGGGCCTTTTTATGAAAGGGGGCCACCATAATTACTGCGGGGGCCAGGAAAACTACTGGGGGGGGCCGCGGCCCCCGTAGTCAACATGTTAAAAAACACCGTGCCTATACAGGAATAGTCGTTGCCTATTCTGATTTTGATAGCACAACCAGAAGCACTATTCTCTCTTTCTCTATTGTTGTTAAAATAAAACAAGCAAACCTCGACAGGATGTAATACTGGCGTCTCGATTTCTTTGGAGCATCATTCGCCTCCTTCAATTCCTGGATTAATTCGTGATACTCCTCTTTTCGAAAAAGAGTAGTGTTTCCCTTCTTTTCATTGTAATCATCGAGAAGCTGTCTTCTGAATTCGAACTCTTGTGTTATTTCTTGATCCTCCATGCCTATACTAGCTAGCTATTTACGTATCAAGAGAACAAACTTCTCTAATGCCGAATATGTCTACTGTGCACTGCTCAACCTTTTCTACTAATCAGGATAACCGGATCCAGACAACTGGGTACCGGCGATTGGGCCCTGGACAACTTTTGGGTAACGGGACATCTGGGTCATGGACATCTCGGCCCCGAACAATAGAGAAAGAGAGAATAGTGCTTCTGGTTGTGCTATCAAAATCAGAATAGGCAACGACTATTCTTGTATAGGCCTACCGGTTTTATAGTAAAAAATCATAAGTGCCTGTGAGTTCAAAGAATTGTATTCAATTTGTAGCCGATGACAGGGCTTGAAGAAGACTTCCCGCAGTTATTCACTGCTACTGGGATACAGCGAAGCATCAGTTCTTCAGGTGTCCCGTTACCCAAATGTCCCGTTACCCCAATTGCCAGGCCCATTGTTGACACTTTGACAGCGAGGGGTACATCCAACAGGTGACTCCTTGAAGAAGACTTCCCGCAGTTCCTGTACAACTGATTCTGGTCTCAAGCATATAGGCCTAACAATACATTTGCATGACATGTTCAATTCTAAGCTAAGCTTATTATGCTATTCCATGACAGATAAAGATTTCAGGCAAAGTGTGTATAAAATTTGAGCAAATTTAAGGCATTGTTAAACAATGCCTAAAAATTTCAGTCGATGTCGACAGTGCCCGAGTGAAACGGCTTATGTTGACATTGCCTAAAAATTTCAGGCAATGTCAGCATTGCCTGATTTCACACTTTGACTGTAACATATATATATATATATATATATATATATATATATATATATATATATATATATGTTATATATATATATATATATATATATATATATATATATATATACGCATAACGTTGTCAATTGGTGTGCGGAAAACTGGGCAACTTCCAGACATTCCCGTAACAGTGTCTACACAAGTTACACAAATTTGTGTTTGCATGCGTAGCCTGTGTTTTTCGTTAGCAACATACTGTAAAGTAGGCAGAGCATTAACATTCAGTAACATTTCCATTCACTGGCATAAATATCAGGACACATGAGACAAACCCTATAAAATAACACAGTATAAAATACCGGTAATATGGGCACAACATAACAGGTCCGCCAATTTCCAGTTCTGCATTTTCCACCTCTGAAATTTCGTCCGTCATTTTCCAATCCGGCATTTTCCGGTCCTGCATTTTCAGTCGACCCGCATCAGCGACGTAGGCGGTATAAGCCATTAATCTGGAGTGGGTTGCTATTACTTTCCCCAGACCCACGTTTTACCTCGCAGTTTAACGCTGCTCCTCAGTTTACCAACGCCATCTAGCGAGTAAGGCTGAATCAACCTTAGGGCTCCTGTGGGAATCGAACCCGCGACCTTCTGCTCCATCGTCCAGCGTTGTTGCCACTCTGCTAACTCCCCGCTCCCTCCTCTCGAGTACCAAGTTAAATTGCAGTAGTAAGTTTCCATCTGCATGCAACTTATATAGCTTCAGAGAGGCGATCTTCACAATATAATTCTTTAATTATTTCACATTTCACATATTAAAACAAAATAACGGTTCTGTATTTTTCGTGTGAATGTACAGTATTTCGATTGTGAATGATCTCCATTTATAAATTTATCAGCCTACTCCTATAATCCTATTAGGAACAATGACTATTTTATGCGCTGTCCGTCCGCAGTTGGCTTATAGGCTGACCACGTGACCATTGATCTAAACATGTGTGGACAATAGAGAAGGTAATCTCTTAAAGATCAATAGATTCCGCATTCTGAGTTCTGTTCTTCTCACTGCTTCGTAATTCGCTCAATTGAGCATCGTGCTTCTTATTGACTGCAGGAAGGCGGGGCAATTGCAAATTTGTAACACTTGTTTTAGCATCTTCGGTCCATCAGTCAAAGATGTATTATGTGCAGCGATGCGTGACAACCATCGGCGCATGACAGCATCGCCCGTGCCGCCCGTGACCGAAAGCACTAAAGAGACTTTGGAAAATTTGCCAGGTCATGGTTCGGTGATTGGGAGAGGATAGGAGAACAGGATCCGATGCCTTTGCCCCTAGCATCGCTTCTTGGTCACTTCCAAGCTGAAGAAACCGCTTACCAGTTACCAGCAACGATTAAGCAGGCACTTTGATCCGACGAACATATAGGCCTAAGTAGCAGACTCAAAATGTTCATTATTTGCGTGTTAATGATATTAGGAATAAAATAACACGAAATTTATATTCAGTTCTTTTTGAAAGATTGTTTAAATATCAATCTTAACAGGACCTCGTTCTTCTAAGATGGCGTCAGGGTCAAATTCAGGTTTTCAGGTGCGGATTAAAGGGAGCGGGTTATCTGAGGAGCACCAGGAAAACAAGTGCGATTAAATTTATTTTTCGAAGCGAATCAAATCACGAAAGGAGACGCCGACATCTCTTCAAGACCGTTTACAAGATACGAGCTTCCCACGTGATACGCCTAAAGGAGAAGCCATGATTTCTAGAGAATCGTCGTTAGGCGACGAGCTACTTAGTCGAACTCCTCCGGAACACGGACGATTTCGCCAATTTCCAGAAAGTTCTCGTCTTTCTCTGTCGTCCGCTGACGAACTTCTGAACCGAGAGCAGTTAAAAGGTAATCACAAAATGGCGACGACCAGACCGACTGGTGGACCACCGGCAGCGAAGCTCGACGCAGGCAGCCCCATTTCGGTCGACGATATCCACGAGATGCGAAATGTTTTCCGCAAAAGGCGTTTGGCCGCAAACTCCAGAGAGCGGAAGCGGATGCGCCGTGTGAACGCAGCGTTCGATCGCCTACGCTCCGTACTTCCGGCGATTAGTGACGACCGGAAGCTGTCGAAACGCGACACTCTGCAGATGGCGAAGACTTACATCGCGGTTCTTCTTGACGTCTTAAAAAACGACATCAGCGACGAAAACTGGTCGGACAACGAATAGGTCTATATATAGAAGAGTATTTTCACTTAGAAACGAAGACCATGCGTCATTCTGTCTAACTGTGTCTCAATGGGTATTTATCATTTATCAGTGCTAGCACTAGACTCTTTACAAAAACACAGACGTATATATATATATATATATATATATATATATATATATATATATATATATATATATAGCGGAACTATGTAACTAACGGAACTATGCTAGCCAGTATCTAGGAAGCTAAGATATGACTGGATTTCGATACAAACGCAGGAAGATATAATTAAATAGTTATGCTAAAACAGTAGAAATACTGACTTAATTATAAAGTACACATCAATGTATATGTAAAAATGACACACATATAAATTATTGTAGCATACATAGGTATGTTGCTGTATAAATCACCCATAACTTTAGCTCATGTTGGAGTTTTATATGAAGCTCCATGCTATACCATGCCGCATTATAGCTATATTTCACTTATTCTCCATTAGAAAAATTGTCTGATCTGCCTTGCTTGGCTTCAATGAACTGCGCTTCTTTCTAAAACTGGCACTGCTCGACACTACTAATGAAGCCATTTTAAAATTGTTTTTACTGATCTCAATAATGACGTCAGACTCAGACTCATCATAGAGAAGACATGACTGAAGAACAACGCTTTCGTTATTTTTAACGCTCAGAAGCTGTGCAATGATTGAACTGCATTGAAGTGCATTAACGATTCTAGTGATGTTCAAAAAACCGAACCGAACCGAAACCGCGGTTTTTCGGCTAAAACCGAACCGAAACCGACCGAAACTGCACGAGGTGAAACCATAACAGCTCTAGGTATTGGTTAGAAAATGACACTTTTGAATCTAATTCCGCGCTACCCCGCGACCCACTAGACTGAGCCCTGCGACCCAATTTTGGGTTGCGACCCACAGTTTGGTAAACTCTGTTATAGAATATTGAATGTGAATATTAGTTGTAAAGAATATTCGGGTAATAACTTCAAAAATAGCTTAGAAGTTTCATTGAGTCGATCTTGTCCGGTTGACACTTTTGTCTGTGTTCTGTTGATTCACGTTCGCGCTTAACCCCTTAACCGTGTATTTAACTGTAACTCAATGTAAAATGGACGGATATATCCGGGATACCCAGTTAAGGGGTTAACGACCATGAAGAAATCAGCGATCCAGATTGCTTCAGAAGAAGAAGACGCTAAGAAGAGCCGATGCTTAACTCATGGACTACTAGATTACCCATGCTTAACTCTGCAGCGAATCTAAGTCGCTGGAAAAATAGGTTTCTACGTCGACCGATACGCCATCATCTGCTTACATGAAGGCTGTTAAACGATAACAAAGCGCATTCTTCTGCGGACGCTGTAATTAGAGCATCTGCGTTGGAAATGCGTTTCTATGAGACACCGCTTCAGAGTAATCAGGAATCGCATTGGTATAATTACATGGCGGTGTTTTTGAAACTCGCGTAGATCTTAAGACACTTTCTCTGGGCAAATGAATGCACCAACTGCCTTCATGGCCCATTGTGGTCATGCGTGGCCTCAGGCGTTCGTCGTTGCGCTGTATCCCAGTCGCTGTGCACGAGTAAACGACAATTGTCAGTCGATGAGCCACGAAGGCTGATCGCATCGGAGGATTCCAAGACGAAGCAGTTATTGCTGTTGAGGTTGTTGTCTGGCGCATTAAGGTTCACTGGTGACACTTTTTCTCCTTTGGCAATTTCCTGGTTCTTTATACTTTGAAATCTCACAGCAGTTATGTAGGCCTACGTATATAAACTATCAAATTGACAAAACAGTAACGGGGTTAATGTGACTAAAATAAGGATTCATTTATTTCAAAGAAACAAATACTCTGTAGCTAAAGAGTTAGCACAAAGCCCTTTTGAATTACTTCTAACTGACATGAATGCCAAAGGCGACCTTAAGCAAAAGGCAAAGTCTTCTACAATGACTATAGTACCTGATTAAGCGCATAGGAATAAGGAGCTACTTCGGTGCTTCTTTTGAAAGCGCTATAGAAGTTAACGAGATTTTACTTACTTACTTACTTACTTACCTTCTTTAAACACTTCATTTTCCTCTGCAGTGTCTATTCTTTGTTCTTCATTTAGTAGACCTACTTTACAGAAAATGGTGTTTGTTGAAAAATCTCTTGGCTTAGTTGGCTATAGGAATGTGTAAATATTTTATACTTTGTCTAGATGTAGGCTAGTTTAAGAGATTTATTTTTAGATTTTCTGATTCAAACCTCACTCCTATCATTTGTATATTCACTCGACTTAGGATAATTGCGATTTCTATTTTACGCAGTCGCTCAATTCGTTTACGATATTGCAGCCACTGAGTTATGTTTCGATTGCTCTAAAACTCCTTCTAAAACGAACCACCGTTTTTGATTATTTCAAGATTTCAAAATTGTACTCACAAAAATACTTTTAGACCAAAATTATTAATTTTAATAGAAAGAAATTTGACCTTTCACGACGTCTTCTTCTAACCTTTAATTATTACTTACAACAAAGGCTAAAAATTCAATGAATATTGATTGAATTGTCTACTGTCTAGAACCAATTCCTCTGTTCTTTGGATGGCGTATACGATTTCAGTCATCAAAATCTGCATAGACCGAAAGCGTTGCGTCTCAGATTGTCTGGTGGAATTGTCTTTCTTGTACACGCGGCCAGTGTACAACGTACTGCCAATAATAATGGCTACATAAATACGGATTTCATGACCTAATTAAGCGTCCTAGATCTGCCGCCATAATGAATGTGTTGCTACAATGAGGTTAATAGGTGAGGTCAGAGGATGACCTCTCGAAGTCTTGCCTTCTCGTTTCTCGTCGTCAGAGACACGACGCATCGATTGTGTAAACAGACAGACTGTCTCCCTGCCTTTGCGCTGCCCGAGTCGTAGCCGCTGCAGCTTATGTAGCTCCTCTTGGAACTCGACGACGATAGTGGCCGTCGATGAGTACAGCGACGAATGATGTCGGCGAAGCCAAGGCGAAACTTACGGCTGAAGAAGCAATAGATGATCGGGTTGATGCAGCTGTTCGAGGATCCGAGCCACTGCGCCACCGGAACCAACACGTTTATGATCAGGCGAGACTCACTCGAGTCGCTCTCGTCAAGCGGAGTTCCGAAATAGACGCGCAAATTGACGGCGTAGAGCGGCAACCAGAAGGACGCAAACAGAATGACGACGACGACCATCATCTTCAAGACCTTCATCTTCGACTGGTAGATGACTCTCGAAATGTTTGCGATTCCTGGGGCGTTCCGGTTCCAAACACGGTAGCTGATCAGCGTATAGAAGACGGTTATGAGGAGCAGCGGTATCGTGAAGCAGGACAGGAAAACGCCGAGAAAGTAGCACTTTTCTATCTGCTTCGACGGCCACTCCTGAGCACAGACGTAGATCTTTTGGCGCGGCGTCGAAACGTCGAAATGCCGATAGTAGAAGACCCAGGGCGAGGTTATAGAAGCCGCACAGATCCAGATGAGGGCGATCATCAGCCGCGCCATCTTTCTGGTTGTTCCGAACTGCATCACGTGACAGATGGCTAAATACCTACAACGAACGGAAAGACAACACGCAGCCAGCGTCTATATAGCAAATCGTTTTAATATACGCTTTAATAAAAGGAAAGAATAATTATCAACGCATATATAAGCCTGACGTAACATCCACTGCAGAAAGATTGAATGCATTTTTGCTAGAAATCAGTAGATGCTGGTTTTGAAATGGAGAAATCGGTTGATTAAAAGACAAAAAAGGAACACGGGTCTGTCATGAAAGCATAGAGGCCGTCCGTGAAAGTATGTCACGCTATTATTTGTACCGTTTTTAGCCCTTCCTCCTGTCACAAATCTCGGACCCATTTAAAGCAGTGGTAGGCCTACTCAGACGTTTTTTTAGAATAGACGTTGTGCATGTTTCAAATACTTTAATTCTAATTAATTACTGAGTGATCAAGAGCTCTAATACAACGATATAGCGTATATCGCCTCTGTTGACACCTCTTTGAGCAACGTCGTCAGCGTAGTCTAGGTCGGAGAAGCTATGTTCCGGTAGGGTGATCCCGGTCTGGTCAATAGCATGCTCCAGGATCCAGTCCATAGCCCTGCAAAAGAGTGCTGGAGCCAGGACACAGCCCTGACGGACTCCTGAGGCAGTGAAGAATGTCTCAGATAGCATGCCATTGATGCGCACTCTTGCAGTCGTGCCCTCGTGTAGGTCCTTAATTAAGCTCAATAAGAACGTCGGAACACCAATACCTCTGAGTGCCATCCAAAGTGCCTGACGGTCTACAGAGTCGAAGGCTGATTTCAGATCGACGTAAGCCACCTGCAACGGTCTGTTAAATTCCCGATGGATTTCGGACAGGAGTCTGAGTGCGAGAATCGCGTCCATCGTGGATCGGCCCGCCGTGAATCCGGACTGCTGTGGGCGACGTTTCGCTGTCAGAAGTGGATTGAGTCTCGCAAGGAGCACGTGGGCAAACACCTTCCCAGGAACGGACAGGAGGGTGATTGGCCTATGACTCGAACATTCGGTCTTTGGTCCTCGGCCTTTGTACAGTGCTAGAACAATTCCCTCCTTCCATTGAACTGGTACATGTCCAGTCGTCCACACCCTTGAGATGAGTTCGTGGAGAGCAATGCTAACTGGGTCAATTGCACACTCGAGTAGCTCTGGTGGTATCCCATCTGGACCAGCTGCGCGGCCGTGACGTAGTTTCTGAATGGCCGTGCGTACTTCACTGAGGGTTGGCATGTCGATTGATACGTCAGGACTGTCAGAAGCTGTGGACGCTTCATTCGTTAGTTCCGTGCTTACATCTGCTGGTGGGTGATTGAGCGCATCGGAGAAGTATTCACACCAACGACTCAATGTTTCCGCCTGGTTAAGGCAGGGAGAGCCGTCTGCCTTAAGTGTCGCTGTAACACCCGTGGACTGGCGTATACCTCCTCGTATTCTATTGACAGTTCTATAGGCAGCCTTCAAGTTGTTCCGCTGCAGTCCTTCCTCTGCTTCAGTAGCCAAGGACTGATAGAACGCTTCCTTATCACGTTTTTTGACTTGGCCTTGAAAACGCCGTTCAATCGCTTTTACTTCTACCTTATCTCCTTTGAGCCGGGCGACGGCCTTTTCTTCGAGGGTGTCAAGTGCATCATCAGATAACCATGGCTGCTTACGGGTTTTCCTAAAACCAACGACTTCTTCTGCGGAGCTTCGAATGATGTCACCGATTGACGTCCAAGCAGCTTCCACGCCGTCTGGGAGGTTTCCGAGGGCCTCGAATTTGTTATTCAGGGTGATATTGTATTGAAGTGCCCTGTCAGGATCATCTCTAAGGCATTGAACATTAAGCTGTGGGCAGCGCTTTTGCTTGTGCACATGACGAAATGCAATTGCGATTTCAGCGATAAGTAGGTGGTGGTCAGTATTTGCGGGTGCTTCGGCTCCTCGGTAGACTCGATACGATCTGACAATACTGAGAGGACAGGCCAGGATATGATCGAGTTCCTTTCTTGTATGTCCATCATTGCTTATCCAGGTGAATCGGTGGATATCGCGCCTTTGAAACCATGACCCCGTTGCCATCAGACCCGTAGACGAGCATAGTGAGAGCAGACGATGTGAGTTGTCGTTTGTGGTTCCTGTGCCAAATGGGCCAATGACATCCTCAAAGCCAGGGATCCGCGGTCCAGGGTTGGCATTCATGTCACCAAGGACCAGGAACTCGTCATGCTTTGGTATGGACTGGATGGTGGCTGCCAGTTGGTCGTAGAAGTTGTCCTTTTCCAGAGCGTCACTGTCCTCTGTTGGGGCATAGGCGGTAACCAGTGATAGATGTCCGTAACGGTGGAGAAGTCTGGCGTACAGAAGCCGGGGGGATATTGGGTGCCATGTAACCAATGAGTTTTTGAGAGGTTGACGGAGAACCAGTGCGACTCCTCTGGTGTGGTCGGTGCCTCCTGAGTGGAGTATGATTGCATCATCGACCATTCGTTGACCATTACCAGGTAGTCGTGCCTCAGTGATTCCAGCAATGGCGATCCTGTATTTCGCCAGTTGCTTGACAAGTGCCACTTGGTAGCCTACGCCGTTCAAGGTGAGGGCATTCCAGGTGGCAAAACGTGTTGCCGATCGTAGATCGGCTTTTAACGTCCGCTGTCCTTCCATGATCCGAGACGAGCCGTCCTGCGCCACCGGAACCAACACGTTTAGATAGGCTTGAGGCCCGCCCCTTCAAGTTCGCGCCGTGAGACGCTGGTCGGTTGCAGGCGTCTGTGTTTGCAGGGGCTTTAACCATGGTGCTGAAAGATGTGTCTGTCATGTTTTAATCGAGATTGGTTGCCCCTATGTACTTCATCGCCTTGGGGCCGGGGCGATAGCTTCTCCGACCTAGACTACGCTGACGACGTTGCTCTTCTGGAAACGTCCGTTAAGAACCTAGAAACATCACTCAATCAGATTGAGTCGACAGCCTCCAAACTAGGGCTACATGTGTCCTGGACAAAAACCAAGCTGCAGAATCTAGGTTCTGGAGGAGACGCAGGAGACATATACGTTAATGGACTCCAGGTGGAAAATGTGATCAGAATTCACTTACCTGGGTAGTGTCCAGAGTTCTGATGGCAGGTGTCAGCGGGACATTACTCGCAGAATCGGCATAGCTGCATCTGCCATGAGATCTCTTCAAAATTTATGGCGCCAAAGACAGATACAGCTCGGTACTAAGATCCGAATTTATCAGTCCTGCGTCCTGCCAATTCTCCTATATGGTTCTGAGACTTGGACTCTGCTTAACGAGACTCTGAAAGACTACAGGCATTCCATATGCGCTGCCAGAGACAGATTCTCTGCATTCGCTGGTTCGACTTCGTGACCAACGAAGCAGTCTCCAAACAGACTGCCCTCCTGCCAGTGACAGAAATTATCACGCGACGCCGTCTGTCGCTCTTCGGTCACGTGGCTCGCCAGGACAAGAACATTCCAGCCCATCGCGCTCTTGCCTGCGCCATTGCTCGACGCACCGAGACGCGTCCTCCTCCGAGCTGGAGAAGACCTCCTGGCAGACCACGCCGTACATGGCCCCAGCAGATCGGCGATGGTCTTCCTTCCACAATTTTTCATGAATGGCACTCAGCCATCGGTCGCGGTCACAACTCGCGCAACACGAGATTGGCACAACGGACCTCTGTCGTCCATGTGAACAAATGAATGAATGAATGACACCTTTTTCCAGATATTTTCTTATCGCTTTTGTGCAAATCCCATGAGTGATCCTAACCCTAGTAAAGGATCGGTCCTCCTCGTGGCTACGTCTATGCTACGAAGAACCAGTGCAATTCTTTAGATTACGCTTTCAGCCGATACAATAGAATGTTAGCCCACAATTAATAAAGCAAGAACAATATGAAAACTTATGATTTCAAGCAATAAGTGAGTAAGCTAATATCTGTAGTAATACTGTATAGTAATTAGTAATTTTAAGTGGTTTAGTAGGGTTTCTTCCATGTCGAAAGCCATTGAAATTCAGGCTCAAAATTACTTCAAACACATATTCAAAGAACTGTGGCGGTCTGGACTGTGGCCCCGCGGGCCGCGGTTTGAGTACCTTTGCCTTAATAGAGAGCGTCGTTCATAAATAACATTACGCAGGTTTTCTATTTAATAAATTCGAGTTTCTCGTTCAATTTTCTGCAGCAAAACATAGAGACATTCAACTTCCGGCAATGATGACGAATGCAATTGGGGATTAAAATTTCACCTATCCAGCATAATATAATTACTAGGGTTTGTGCAGTGTGTGGACCATTGGCATCTTCTATTAGACTAAATGTCACCGTATATTTCAGGTTTCATGTATGTGGAGAGTGTGAGGTCACAGTGATCTTTACAACTCTCCTGCCAAAACTGTCACACTTTTCCAGACTTCACCCCTCGAGCGTGATGTACTCTATAGACAGCCCCTTACAGTATGTTAACCAAAAGGTCACAAATATCGATTAGAAAAAGGAAGCTTATTCATTGTCTGCGTCTGCGCATGCGCCGATTACTGCGCAGCCGACTGCGCCTAACACGGACAGCGGCTGGTTTTCGTCGCGATTTTGTTTGGTTGATGTGTGAGACGAATAACTGCGGCTGTCTGATCGACGTAAGTCGTCTTTCTGCACATTTCCCGAACAATTACACGATCCTAGCAAGATTACTCTGGGCTGGACGAAAACGGAGACGGCTACGCTTCGGTAGGCCTATGGGGCTTGCCACGAATGATAAAAGGAAGTAGAATTTTTAGGCGTTATTTCTGACTCATCACGGTCCTCAGTCTCTGGTCCCCTCTCCTTCATCGTCTGAAGTTGAGGCGGCAGAGCGGATGATACGATTCCAGGTGATTCTATTTCTGACTAAGCTTACCTGTCAAATGCGATGACTGCCAGAGTATTGACAGAAGCGTTGACTGAAATTCCTTGCAGGTATGGAGCCAATTTGCACATGACAGCGCCCGACCGCCAACCTACAAATACAACACAGAGCTAATGCTAGGACATCGCGTTTTCCCTACAACGGCAATAAAAACAATCGACTCACATGTACAGATGCTATTAACGAATCCGCATCTAAAGATATCGATTAACCCCTTAACTGGGGATCCCGGACATATCCGTCCATTTTACATTGAGTTACAGTTAAATACACGGTTAAGGGGTTAATGAAATATGCTTTAAATCCTGTTTTGCTCTGGAGCTGTAGAGATGTCGCGAGACTTTTCGTGATTCAGAATGTTGATGTAGCTTCATTTGTCTAGCTTCATTTATTGCAAGTACAGTATATACTGTACTAACCATCGACCTACTTGGCGTTGTGTGACCGGTTCACGTCAGAACACCGAAATTAAGAAACGTCGAGTGCGGTTAGTATTTGGATGGGTAACCGTCAGGTATCTAGTCGCGGCGCCGCCGCCGCCCAACCAAACCGTTCATCGCTTAGGTGACGATAAATTGACAGCAACGTTAAGCTGTGAAGGTAAAGCGCAGGTCTAGAGAGAGTAATGGCAGTCTACTCTAGATTCATGGCGTAAGCCACCTGCATCACTACCTGCCTAGTACACGGAGATCAGCGCCGGACCCTCAACTCGTTCGAGTGTGAGACTACCTTTGCCCTTTACACTATATATATAGGCTTACATTGTACTGTCTATTGTAATGTAATTTGATGCGCCGAGCATCATTAAGTCTTCCAGACAGAGTTTTTTGGATTTCATCCTATTTCATTCCTTTGTGCGCTTGGAATTAGTGAGGATCTGACGCCAAAGAGCGAATGCTAAAAAAATTGAGTGATCGCTGCGTTCATCCATCATCTCTCTCTGACACTTCTTGTCACTTCGACTCTGCCATTCTTGTTAATGTCAGGATCAGTCACTTTGATCATTTGAGATCTCGCGATAATTATGACCGTCAGTTGGACGTGACTTAGACCTACTGTGTCAAAGCAGATTCCGAAAATATTTATAGAAAATTATTACTGAAACGACAGATCAAAGAACCAGTTAGCAATAATTACATTACACAGACATCATTCAATTTATGCAGTAAAAAGGTTAGAGGCAATTGTGCCGGAGCAGTGAAAGAGAGCGGTGGGGAGGGGACGGAGGGACGGAGGAGGAGAGGACAGAGGGAGAGGCAGACAGTGACACAGAGAGACACAGATATAGATAGACAGACAGACAGTCCGGTAGCATTCTAGCACAACAGACCACAGAATTCAATTGAAAAACGTGGGACAATCACAATGAGTGAGTAAGTACTAAGCTTAATTCCAATTGAAGTGCAGAACCCAGAGGGATGTCGGAAGCGACAGAGTGGAACGATGAACGACCTAATAAAGCAATCCCGGAAGACTGCGCCACTGAGTTTCCCTATACTCGAATTCAGCACAGTCATCAGTTACCTCTTAAGACTCTCCAGAGCAAAATGCAAGTTCGATTCTTACACCGTCAATTTCTCTCTAGATCTCATTTTCATTGGACATGATTGATTAGGCTACAAAATGCCGAATATATATATATATATATATTATATATATATATATATATATATAATATATATATATAATCAGAAAATAGCAGAGAAAACCCAGCACTCGCTTTTAGCCGGTTTCAAAATAAATTCTCAAAATGTCTCACAACATTTTCTAAGGCAGACTAAAATGTCGAGTGCCTGAGAGGTCTTGTAGTCCTGGACAACTTTTTAAACGCAAAATGATTTAAAATTTGATAAAACATTCGACAGCATAACATAATTCAACATTCGATATATATAGGTCTTCAAATAGAGCACAAGAACAAGAAAAAGAACGATTCGCTTTTTTGCATCTGGTGACGGAACTGCGAAAGTTTCAATGAGTTCATATAACTAAAGGCGTTGGACATCGCTAATTTCGCAAGAGGTAAGTCTGCATTTTGAGAGTCGCGTTTACGAACTTGGGAGGTTGTGATGGAGCTGAAAAAGCAGTTGGCGCTATAGAAGCGGTGGAGCAGAATAAAGTATTGTCACGAGTCGCGCTGGACTGCAATTGGAAGGCATTCATACGTGAAATTGTCTGTAGATCGGTTTATACTGGAAGATGCACTTTTCATAGCTCCGGCTAACGGCTACTTTTTTTAATAACTCTAAGGGTCTACGTAGGATGGAAGATGACAGATCTGTGGAGGCTGTGGTTAGCACTGTTTGCTGAGTTCTTTTGTGTTGACTCGAATGACAGACAGATGATGAATGCAAAACGATGAAGAAGAAGAAGAAGAGTTCAGATTCTTGGAACAATCATAATCCTCGATAAATGCCAAGAGGCGTTTATATCAATTGAACATCTTAATCAAAACGGCGTTTCATTTGGTCATCAATAATATAATTAATCACTGTTAGTTATGAAATGCCAATAGGCTTTTGTCAACCGCTAGAATTATTGCCAATTTGACAAAAGAGTGGAACTAGTCTCACGACATGTAGGCCTACACGCAACTGACTAGCTATTTGACCGGTTACAAATTGGTTCTAACTTATTTGTAAAAGCTGTAACGTACTGTATACCTGTTGCAAAATGTTCCTAAAGACCTGAAGATAATTGAGTGAGGAATGAAGAGGAGGAGGCTCGAGCAAAATACCTAAATATTTTGCCACAAATATCGTCACTGGGGCTGATTGTTGAACAGGTGTTTTGTGCTGCTTTGCTGTCGTCACAAAGCCATTCGACTAATTTTGATGCTTCACAGTCACACAGACGTCTATGTACACTTGTAAAGCATTCAAAACTGCCAAATCGAGACAAAGACCTAAGCAAATAGCAACACGGAGTCGTCAAGAAGATTCGTTCTTCGTCGACGCTCTATAGATTGATGTACATTGTACAGTGGAAACACTCTTTATCAAATGGTCCTCTAATTAGCCATCGAAAGTTGAACCAATGTCTCGACTGAGCGAAGAACGAATCCTGGAAATAAGCTTCATCAATTTCTTCTTCTTCTTCTTCTTCCGAAATACTAAACCCACACATTACGCATTGGAGCCATTGATCGACGACTCTAATTAGGTCGACATGTAACCGGGTTCTGCATTTACCATCTGCCAACGAATGAGTTTGAAGTGAAGACGAACAAATGTGTCTCGTCTAAAAGAAACATCGATAAAATTCGTGTAAAAGGTGAAACTGAAACAGAGAAACTCCGCCTCTGTGGACGTCATGTTGAGTGAAAGATGACAGAAAGGAAACGCTCAATGATGGGAATCATTCACGACTCAAAAACAAAATTTGAAAACGGCAGAGGAAATACGAAAGACGAACAGTATATCGTAATTTTCTCGCTAAAGTGTTTTAGCACTTAGGAGTAGTGGCAACCAGTGGCGGTTCCAAGAATTCTTGGTAGGGGGATATGGTGAATATTTTTAGGAAGTTGGTGGGGGATGCAATGAAATCCCGAAAAAGGTTAACGAGCAAAAAAGATCATTAACAGTGTTTTTCTTTGGTCAGTAAATAATGAAATAAACCTTGCCGAAAAAGGCTGACAAGCGAAAAAGCATCCCCTGTCATCCCCAACGTGGAACCGCCTCTAGTGGCAACTCCAGGAATTCAGTTTGAAGGGAGCACTTCATGTTCCATTTCCCATTCTGCTTTGCCCGTCGCTTCCATATAGATTAAGCACATTGACGTTGTTAAAATTATTGAAAAGCGAGAAAATACGACACCCGCTTATAATATACTTGTGTCTTCTATAACTTTTCGACTTTCGTCATGATGAGAAATTGGCAAACTAAATTGTTGGGAGTGGTTCTGGAGCACATTCTCCTCTGGGTCCCGTATACTTACATAATATGCTTAGGTGCGCAACCATTCCAACTATAGGTTCTATAACTATTTATATAACTATATACTGTATAACTATAGCTATAACAGTATGACTATGATAACTATAGATTCTATAAGACAGAGATTGATGAGATGATGCAAGTGACTGCGCAAAAGCAGTGGACAAAAGTTAAGCCATTGAGCTCTTTAACGGCCAAGAGCAGCAACGAACAGCAAAGACAGCTACAGAAACTTCAAAGAACGTTGATCGCATGGTTAGTGGTGGCGACGACGATGATGATGATGATTGTTATTATTTTTGGTAAACAACTTATTTAAGCAACTTATATGAACCATCTACTGCGCAATCTAAGTGTCGAGCTAGCCAAAATCTGCAAAGCATATTTGCAGATTTCTCTGGTGGCCTTTTATCTTTGCGGGACTCGGCGGTGACTTTTTAGTGTTAGATTCGGATGATTCCTTCTCTGGTCTGGTACAGACGATTCAGTTCCTCGCCTGTTATGTCTAGAGGGAAATAGTAAGGACTGTAGAATTTTATCAATCATATGGAAGAACTTTGAGACTTCACATACATAGGAGATTACTGCATTTGCATATCGTCTAAAAGAAAACTTGAAGATTTTCTTTGATGTAAAGCTAAGCTATAAACCTGTAAAAATCGTCAATAGCCTAATATCAATGGCAAAGGCTGACCACTCAGCCGAGAGCGTTCATGTCGTAAATGAACGAATACCAGGAACGACTCTGTGAGGATCTTATAATAACAATCTGGCACTGCAAGTCAGACAATGGGAAGTCGAATGCTAATAAGATTCACGGCAGAAACTGAATATCAATATTTATGATTGGCTTAGGTTTTGTCTCGCCGCCGCCGCCGCCGCCGCCGCCGCCGCCGCCGCCGCCGCCGCCGCCGCCGCCGCCGCCGCCGCCGCCGCCGCCGCCGCCGCCGCCGCCGCCGCCGCCGCCGATTAAACTAATGGCTTGAGACCTCAGCGAAGCTGAAATCTGTAAGCGTACGTCTGTCCACTTACTACTAAGAGTATGAAATAGCGCCTCCTGCAACCAGCGGCAATCAAAACGACACCGATTGTTGCCTTATACGTGATTTAAGAATGACATAAAAGCGTTGTCTTGAGTGGGAAGGATCTCAAGTCGCCAAATTAATACTTTGCTGTTTGACTTCCAAGTTCTTTGCGGTGTGACAAGTAGGCCTAAGGCTAGCAGACCTATTATGAGCTTAAATGATTCATTGCGTTATGTACACTGTAATTCAAACATCTGCTAAGACCTCCAGGCCTACCGATTGAAAATATCACAAATGATCTTGAGATACTTTTAAATAATAACTTTCTAAATAAAAATATTATTATTATGGGTGACTTTAACATAAATCTTTTAAAAGTTGATTCTCATGAACTTTCCTCTAATTTCCTAAACATGATGATATCAAATTGTCTATTACCATTAATTTACAAACCCACGAGAATAACGGAATATAATCAAACTTTAATTGACAATTTCTACTCTAATATATCAACTGATAATATGGACTCAGCTATCATTAAGTACCCTTTTTTTCGGACCATTGCCCTATCTTATTATCCCTTAACCTGAAACCTCATAAATTCAAAGAAAATAACTTATATAGGAATTTTAACCAGTTCTCCATTGAGAAATTTAAGGACTTACTTAAAAATATTGATTGAGTATAGTCAAGAAGGCATGCATCGATAACAATACTGACCTTTTATAAATATATTTGGTACTAATTATAACGAAGCATTTCCAATCAAAATCTCTATGCTAGCTAACAAATTCAAAAAAACCTTGGATGACACCTGCTTTATATAAATCTATGAAAACAAAATCGAAACTATATACAAAATATCTAAGTGATCCTACCCAAATAAAAGTAATTTTAATAAATTTAATAATAAATTCAAATCCATAAAAATTCTGGCCCAGAAAACTTATTACTCAATAAGCTTCAAAAATGTCAAAATTCTAATTCTGAAATGTGGAAAGTGATAAATAGTATTCTTAATAGTAACGAACAAAAAATTTCAGATATATCGCTTAAAAAGTTCAGATGACCAAAATAATAGCTATGAACCGTCTGATCAATAACCTGATAAATTTAATAATTTCTTTTCTGAAATTGGTGAGAAAATAGCAAACCAAATTCATGCACCAAAGTGAATTCAAAATTGAAGATACACTAATCAATAATCCTAATAATAAAACATTTCAAATTTTCCCAACTACACCATTTGAAGTGTTAGATAGGCCTACTATAAATAACCTTAAATATAAGAACTCTTCAGAATATGATGACATTAATCAAAAGATTATTATTAAATGTGCGTTATTTAGTGCATCCTTTCTGATATTATTAACTCATCTTTTAGATCTGTTCTTTCGTTAAAAATTGCCAAATTAGATCAAATCTAACTATAGGCCCATATCAAATCTTCCTGTATTTTCCAAAGTTTTTGAAAAAATAATGTTCAATAGAATTTTGAAATATCTTGATAAATTTGATATGTTATCTATCTATCAATTTGGTTTTAGGCCTATGAATTCTACTTATATGCCTATTCAACATTTAATTGATAAAGTTTCAGCTAATCTTGAATCCAAATAACCATTGGTATTTTCGCTAAAGCATTTGATGTTATCAACCATGATATTTTACTGAAAAAATTAAACTATTATGGGTTCAAGGGTCTCTCATATAATTGGCTTAAAAATTATCTTGATAATAGGTTTCAATATAATAAAATAATCTTAACTCTCAACATAAAATGGTTAAATTTGGTGTCCCGCAGGGTTCCATTTTGGGACCCCTACTATTCTTAATATATATAAACGACCTTCCAAATGTTTCAACGTTCCTTGAATTCATTATTTTTGTGAAACCAATGTAATAAAGCCATACTAACAATGAATTAATTAAGACTATAAATCTAGAGCTGGAAAAACTATCCAATTGGTTTAAGTTAAATAAACTGTTTCTAAGACTAATTTTATAAAATTTAACCCTAAGAATAAATCCCCTTATCTCATTTCTGATAATATAATAATAAATGACCAAATTATCCACCATCATCTTCTAAATTTTTAACAAAAATTAAGCTGGAAAGATCATGTAAATAAAATATCTAAGAATCTGAATATAATAAGGCACATAAAGAATTACTTAGACCCCTCTATTTTACATTAATTCCTCTAAACTTAACTTATGTAAATATTATTTGCTATTATAGATAAAATAAATATTACAGAACAAAGCGGTAAGATTAGTATTTAAAGGATGTACATATATAGATACAAATAATCTATTTAAAAAATTTAAAATTCTTAAAATGGTAAATATTTTCAAATATCAAGCTTCTATCTTTATATTTAAATATATTCACAATCTTTTACCCACTATTTAATCATCTTTATTCGTGACAAGCACAGCATAAAAAGTAGTACACAACCAGTAGTACACAACCAAGGAAAACACAAATCAACTGAACAAAACTAAATAATAATAATAAAATAATAATAAAATAAACCTAATATTTACTACATCATTAAATTTCTTGATTTGCATAAGAATAGCTCTATCAGTATACTTAGAAATAACATAAACCTATATATCCCTTATGCTCACACCAACACTAGACTATTCACGATAAAATACTCAGGACCCAGAACTTGGAATTCTCTTCCCACTAATTTAAAATCGATTATGACCTTATCTCATTTTAAGATAAATCTTTAAAAATTTCTTTTACAAAACCAATCTGCAATTGAGTAGTATCAATCTGTTATTTAATAAGTATCAGCTACCTGTCTTTACTCAAGTATTCCAACAGTTTAAGCTAATTTATTTACCTCATTTAGCCAATTATTAATAATCTTTATTGATCATTTAGGTAACTCCACCTTTCTGTTAAAATCTTGTCCTCACTTGCTAGTATTTAGTTTAATTATACTCATTCTTCCTAGGATTACCACCTTTCAGGATCTATGATTCTCCTTATTTTCAGTGTCATCCTTCTTTTCATTTCATTTTATTTTTTTTTTTTGGTACTTAGTAGGCCTAAAGTTTGCATTAAATATACTAGGTATGTGTTGACATATTTCTATTTGTATCATTTGTGACAAAATAAAAGACCATTTGAATTTGAATTTGAATTTGAGTGTTGGACTCTATACCAACGACACATCAAAGCCTTGGAGGCCTTCGACGCCATTTGTCTTCGGTCACTACTGTCCATTCGCTGGTCTGGCAAAATTCCAAACACCGAACTCCTCGGGAGAGCTGACAGCATCAGCATTGAAGCGTCACCTGCCAGCATACGGTTACGATGGATTAGCCATGTCGTTCGCCTGCAAGATTTACGATTGACAAAAATTTTGCTCTACAGTGAAATAAAAGGCGGACATCGCTCCCAGGGTGGCCAATATAAACGGTACAAAGACCAACTGAAGACGATCCCGAAAACCTTCAGTGTCAACATTAATGACTGGGAAATTCAACTGCAAGATCGCCTACACTGGCGCTACCCTGTTCGCAGTGAGGTCAGTCTCATGGAGAGCACCCGAGTTGCTGATGCAATAAGAAAACACAAAGGAGCGCAAAGAGCGCAACAATTCCTCAATTCAGTGTTGCTCACGAATAACTTTATATGTTCTATATATGTAGCAAATAGTGTACTGCTAGGATAGGTCTGTTTAGTCATATGCAGACCCACAGTGGGTCACTTCTGTCATCGTCGAACTCGACGGACTGCTCTTAGTTTAGTTCAATGGCACACAGTCTGAAGAAATGCCTAAATATTCGTCGCATCCTTTACGAAAAAGATAAGCTATCAAACTCCAAATCTGTCGCAGCTTCGAAAGATCGTTTTACGCGAATTTCCAGTGCAAAATCCGGACATAAAGCCAGATACAACAGTGGAGGAATGTAAATGTATGGCTCTAGGAATGTCATTTCAGCTAACTGAAACTGAAAATTCAGGAAAACGTAAAATAACATAGAAATTGACAAACTGAGAAGAACTTGGACGTAGGACCTATGCATATCAACACCTGAGTCGACTGAATTAGCGCCCGTAGGCTTGAACCTCTTCCATTACGCGCTTAGTCATGAACAGCAGACATCGGGACATTCGTCCTATCTTTTAACCAAAGGACTACTGCGCCATGCTCTTAATATAAAGAACAAGCAGAGTGTTCTAATGTTTCCCGTCTCCAAGCCCAGTAGCGTAGCGTGCCAATGGCTACTATGGCTCGAGCCATGGGCGGCACACATGAAGGGGGCGGCAAAAATTGAGCGGCGATGACTTTTTTGGCTTGTCAGGCCATTTTAAATAGAAAAAAATTGCCCAAATTTGCCAACATTGCAAAAAATCTGCAAAAACTTGCCTAAAATTTGCAAAATATTGCCTAAAATTTGCAAAATTTGCCTAAAATTTGCAAAAATTTGCCTCAAATTTGCAAAAAAATTTCTCACCCCAAGAAAAGTGTGAAATGACGTTACTGCAGCAGATTGGGGGCGGCATTTTTTCAGGAGCCATGGACGGCACTGCGGCACAAGACCACGCTAAGCCACTGATCGTTACACAGCATAGGAAAATGCATAGGCCTAGATGCAAGCATACAATTGACGCACGCATGCATCTAGGCAACACAAGTGCATCAGGCATAGAATCTAAACGAATAAAATCAAAGATGCTTTCAGGTAACTGCCATTCACTGACTCCGGTCTTTGCTATCTGTTAGGCCTAATAACGTTTCAGCCACTGATGTTTCCGGATTCGTCGTATTGAGCAATCTGAATCCATGAAAGTGTTTTTACGGCAAAAGGATCTCTCTTTGTTTGCATTAAACGATCAGCGAAGCGATTTTAAACTGTCTTGTCGAAGATATCTGCCAGAAGATTAAAACAGGAAATGGAACTGAACTAATTTTTCCGCAAATTGATCACTTTATCGTCGTTTTCCTTCTCCTGCGATCATCAGGAATGTTCACTGGTTTAGAAGAATAAAATGCAACGCAAATGGTTACGTGTGACTTCCTGATTGTCTGCTTATTGCCAAGAAAAGTCGACTGACATTGTTATCTTGTCAGTCGATGCTGACATCGGAACCGTCGCCACATCTATAGAGTGTCAAAATGACAAGAAACTCCGATCCATAACGTAGTTAATAATCTCCGGCGAAACGGGACGAAGAATAATAGATCTATGCGCTCCACAGCAGAAATCACCGCTTACCTTTGTTTCTCGTTAAAAGACCCAGCGGCAACACTGCAGTCTCCGACTCTCCGTCTCTTCAATGCATTTAATCATGGATGTATTATCCCAGGAGACGGCAATACGTCATTTTTAGCCCAGGCGCGTGAAACCAGTAGCGCGCAGGTTAAATATAGTACCTCCATGGTTAGTGGCCATCTTGGTAGACCCAAGTCATGTGTTAGCGGCCATCTTGGTAGACCCAAACTGTGGCTGCCGTCTGGGAATTTCCCAGCTAGTTGGCTTCACCGAAATGACGTAATGCCGTCTCCAGGGATAATACCTCCATGCATTTAATATCTTCTGAGGTTGAAAATATATTTTGCAGTTTAATAGGCGAGAAACGAGAGAACACGGTAAAGCAAATAACTCATCGACAATAAATTGCATGTTCCTAAATGTAAACACTATTATCAAACCCGAGATTTAATCAGCCATTCTTCACACAGCACTGCCCTATGTATACAATTAATCATACAAATATCGCATACATACATATTGCATAGATAGATCATAGGCCTATTTAAATACACTGTATTCAGAAAATGTTGTGCACTGTTTTAGTTTTTAACGTAACATTTAAAGTTTCATAATTAATATGGGGAGCGCTGAAAATGCAGGACAAGAAAATGACGGACAATCAAAATATCAAAAACTGAAAACGACGGACTATTTAATCTTATTTTTAGGATGCAAACGACGAAAGTGACACGATGAAACAATGGTATATTGTCAGTCACAAAACGTTAACGATAAACTTATACTTCAAAAAACACACATAGCCTACAGTATAGTTACAAACTTACAAGAGTTAACAGCTGACTGTGCCAATGACTATATTAAGTTTGCCACAGTGAAGACCGTTTAACCTAAACTGTTAATTAAAACTGCAGTCATTTCTAGACGTTATAATATTATTGCGACAATAACTAAAACATGGGTACATTCACAAACACTAACGAGCACGATAACATCATCTTGGATGACTTAATGATGATAATGATGATGATGACGACGACGACGACGATAATGATGATGGCGATGATGATAAACAATAACTCCATTTAAGTCATTAACTCGAAACTTTTGTCTTGGCATAAAAATAATCTCTCTAAACGTAGAGTTTCTAGCAATCAAAACCAAACGGAGTCTCGACTTATACATGAAATCAGTGGCAGATCATCAAAGGCAGCTACTGCCTCGGATCGAACATGACAGATGCTCACTAAAGCATACTTGCCAAATATTTTCTTGAGCGAAGCGTCTCGACTACGTTATGCACAGATTTTCTTTGAAAATTTTCTTCAAAAGACTATATTCTCTTGTGCTTTCACTAAACAGTCATCTATGCTACTAATGGAATTATAAGGTATACCATCTCTATCAGGCAGTGGCTATTCTAACCACCCAGACATTGCAGTGGCGGTTCCAGGATTTGGCAAGTGGAGGGGGCCGTTGGGGTGGCAACTGCTAATCATGCATGGGGCCTAACCATTTGTTGTTATGTATGTAGCATTAAGTATAGGGTCCCAACAGGGGACCACTGGGGGGGGGGACAGACACTCAATAGGGGGCACGGCCCCTCTGGACCCCCGGTGGAACCGCCACTGAGACATTGGGAGAGTTTAAATTTGTTTGGAGGGGACAGGCATTGGGATATGACAAAATGTCAATTTTTGTGGGTGGGGACATTTCAAATTTTTGGGGGGAAATTCCTCTAGAGAAGGGCTAACTTCATTCCGGATTGTGAATGACACCACAAGTAATACAAATTTGTCCACAATAGCAAATATAACCCGAAACCAGTCGTACACTCTACCGTTTAGCATATTGTGACGAACAGACATGGACCAAGAATATCAACAAATAGAACTTCAACCCACTATAACGCAAGAATATTAATTTTACTGTTTGAAACCAGTTTTTCACTTTGGTCTTAGATTAGTATACTTAACTGTTGCCAGATGAGGAGAACTGATATGATTCTGTTCTTCTTCTAGCGAATGCCTTTCTTTCTCAGCCATTCAACTTCATCAGGTTGAGCCTGATGCAAGTCCTCCTTCGAATCTGGTGATTTGGCTGTCATTGACTTGGGTTCATAGTCTGTCTGATTTTCGCAAGGGCAATTGGGTCATCTCTGGTTCCCAACGGTGAAGCATAGCGGCGCATCGGCCATGGCCTGTTCGATAGCGATTGAGGTGGACCCAATCATAGCGTACTAGGTCAAAGCTTCTGTTAAAGATTCTGTTAAAAGATGTTTACATTAAAATTTTCTTTTGCCGATGAATTTGGAGCAAGGTCAGTTGGCACCTTAGTGTATTAGAACTGTGTTGTAAAAGCGCATAATTATTAATAGACGCAAAACCTTATTTTAAAACAATAAGAAATCGAGTGTGACATTTTCGCCACAGCATAATAATTATATATAATTATATCTTATAATATAATTTCCTCTGTCTGGTGACGCGTTCTAATCGCGTTCTAATTGGAAGACGCACTGCCAACCCCCTAACCCCTTCCCCTGCCTCATCCTCCTTAGTCCTCCGCGATCCCTCCCCACCCCTTTTAAAGGCTAAGAATCAGAAATAGATTCATGTTGACACCTTGACGATAGGGTGGCTGACACAAATCTAAACTTGATATTACTGAGTGTCATTAGATGCACAGACACACATTAGGGCCTAACCATCAAGCTCAACTGTTGATGCAGTGTTGAGGGCGAACACAGGGGGCAAACTAGAGAAGGAGAATGCGGAGTGGGGAGTGGGCGAATGTTCTAGAAACGCCGGAGGACTTCAGCAGTGGCTGTCCGTCTGAAAGCATTCATTGGCTTCGACGCAGCAACGTCTCTAAGCATACTGTTGAAGTGAACTATCCAATGGATAATTGGATTGTCTTCGAATAAGACGAACAGAAAAGACTAATGCAGGTAACGTATTTATTCACTTATAGACAATGTTTCTATAATGAAATAGACGGCGTTCCATTAAGTCAGTCTGTGTATGTTCTCTACTCGCAAAAGAAGTCGACTAGGTCATCGGCGGATTATGACTGCATTTGCTGCACGCGGTAAATAATGTATAAATTAGTTAACTAATCTATAATAATATTGTAACAATCACTAAAATTGAAATAAGTCGATCAAGGTTAAACCGCAGTATATAGACGTAGGTTCTTTAAGATTATAACCACTTAGTGGGACATTTCATAAACTTAAATGTCAAAGCTAGTTTAGTAAGTAAGTAAGTAAAATCTCGTCAATTTCTACAGAGTTTTTGAGGGCAGTCACCGTAGTAGCTGCTTATTCCTGGACCTAGGCGCTTAATCTACCGCTGAAATAGCTACAGTATAGGCGTAGCCGAAGTTTAGCGGTCAGTCGAGTATAGTCAGCTCCAAAGGTCAGTTAGAGTGGGAGAGGGGAAGTAGCAAGGCAGACTCTTCTGAGAAAGAAGCAGGAAGAGACGTGATTTAATAATTCTAGATTTAGTAGTATTATTGAGAGAAACAATACGTCCGAAAACTGTCTTAATTTCAGAGTGTTGCCAAGGTAGAGAAGATCGTTACAATTCAAAAGATTTAGAAATAAAAATCAAGTTGTACTTCTTCAGCTCATTCAGTAACTCACGAGCTCAGCACAAGAGGATTAGTGCCAGCCGATGTTAGCGTGGAAC
Source organism: Metaphire vulgaris (assembly GCA_018105865.1). Classification (NCBI taxonomy): domain Eukaryota; kingdom Metazoa; phylum Annelida; class Clitellata; order Crassiclitellata; family Megascolecidae; genus Metaphire; species Metaphire vulgaris. The sequence continues at coordinate 5,842,828 of CM030839.1, read as the reverse complement.
GAAAAGAAATAATCAATATGCTAGAGCAAGTAATCGTATGAAGTAACTGTTGAAATAGTTATTAGTGCATGCAAAGGTAATGGAGTGAACAATAATAGTCAACGTAAGTGTAATGATTTGGCAGTGTCGAACGAATCAGTATAAATTAGTTGCTAAGGCACTTTGGTAACAAATTTTGGCGGTTTATTTAATAATTGTGTTCTTAATTATTTGTACCAAAACATATAATAAAACTTCGTATTTTTAGCTGTGGTAATTACTTTTGTCCACTACTATATGTTAACCTCTAACAATATGTATGCTGGAAAGTTTCAGGAATTTTTCCGAAAAAATTCCGGAAACTTTCCCGGCATTCTATTTTTCCGGAAAAGTTACAACCCTAACTGTAACTGCAGGACTGGCGCCTTGAATTTTTTGTGACGGTTTTTCATAATCGCCTTTCCCTCCAGCAGTGGTGTAGCCAGGATTTCCTGAAGGGGGTTTGGTTTTGATCGTAATCAACTTCGAAAAATTTTGACAAGCAAAAAAGGTCATTCTTATCTTCTCTTGTTGTATTTTTCCTTTGCAGATGCTGACAAGCAAAAAGGTCGTCACCTTACACCTTTGCATTCTATAGCACTTAGAAATTTTGGGTCGGCAGCCAGCCAAGAGGGGTTGACCCCAAAGCCGCGTCCGAAAAAATGTATAGAAACACATAAAAAGATTTTTTCGTCGGCAGCCAAGGTAGGTTTTAATCCCAACCTCTCTTGACTACGCCACTGAACTCCAGACCTCATGAGTCATGACTGCAAACCAAGCTTCTGAATTTCTCCAGAAAATTGCGAACTTATGGAAAATGTGTGAATCGGTAGGATTTTGACTGAACCTGCACCAACTGGTATTCTCCTCCCATCGAAGACTCGAGAGAAACGAAGAGAATGATGCTACTGAGCACGTCGACCATTCGGTCATTTCAGTAGAAATAGAATGAATGACGTAATGCAATTACAGCGATCAGGCAACACACTTCTGCTGCCTCCTGCATTGGTCGCTGTCTGACAGGGCGTCAATTGATTGCACTGCCGATGAGGTGCCAATGAACCGACTCTCTGTCGACATCTAATCGAAGGCTGACAGTCCACGCCGACATTCTCAATTTCAGATCAGTTCGTACCACAAGAACACATCGATGGCCTCTCGAGTAAGCAGCAGAGGGCGATGGCCTCTGACGCTATTAAAAAAATGTGCATTTATGAAATAACCAACTGAGAAACAACGAGGTCACATGATCATGTCTGCAAATCTGAATTTGACAGAAAATCGACAGAAGATACATTTAATGCTGACGGACAGAAATTCTTAGTTTTAAACTCGATTCCATGTTTTAAAATAATATTCCGGGCTTCAAATGATCGGAATTTTGTAAATTACTACAGTCTGGCTGACAGAAGAAAGAGAATGTGGCATTAAATTATTATTATTATCGAATGCTTAATGTGCTAAATGATGTCAGCCATTTGATTGCGACATTATCAGCTGTGTATAAAGTTTGTAATCCACCGTCCTCTAGCCTTGTTATAGGGCAAGAGTCAGCTAGGTGCGACATTGTTTGAATGACACCGCAGGGGCACAGGTTCGAGTCAGTTAATCCCCATTTCTGATGACAGTAATTGCAGTGTCCCTGTCCAGTTCGCATTAAATGGTTACAAAGTACACAACTGGATGACCTCGACTATTAGGATGAATTAGCATTGTTGTTCCACAGTCTGCACCACATGCAAATAAAAACCAAACATCTTGAGGAAATTGTCCATTCAATAGGATTAAATATTAATAAAGCCAAAACTAAGACAATGATGATAAACGGAAAAAGACCAGAAACTGGAACTAGTCGCAGAGGAAATTGAATATGTTCCCAATTTCACACATCTCGGAAGTGCGATGTCAACCACAGGTGGAACAGAAGAAGATGTTAAAGTAAGAATTAAGCAAAGCACAGGCGGCCTTCAGTATATTGCAAAACCTATGGAAATCACATCGAATGACCATGCAGTCTAAGTTGTGGATATTCAATTCAAATGTGAAGTCAGTACTTCTCTGTGGCTCAGAAAGTTGGAGGTCAATTATTAGTGTTACAACAAAACTAAAATGCTTCGTAAATAAATGCCTACGGAAAATCAATCACAGGGTTCTGGTGGCCGAACAAAATCAGCGATGAAGAACTATGGAAAAAGACATCACAAGAACCGATAGTTGAAGAACTCAGAAAAAGTAAATGGAGATGGCTAGGACATAGTCCTAGAAAACCGACTGAAGATAAATGCTGACATGGAGCTGGCAAGGAAACAGAAAAAGAGGATGACCGCGAAACACATGGAAAGGATCATTATAAAAAGAGCTGAAAGAAAATGCATACACCTGGAGTGAAATAAAACACCTGGCAGCTGATCGAGTGAAATGGAAGGATCTTGCTCGTGGCCAATGCTCCACTGGGGGGGTGCAAATGGCTGCAAATGGCTGAAGAAGAAGAAGAAGACTGGTTGATAGCAAATAAAAAAATCAAAAATCTCTTTTCAAAATCCGAAAATCTCATGGCTGTCTCAAAGTCACATAGACTTGAAAAATTGCGGAGTTTGGCAGCGGGTGCCGAGAGAGACGAAGATTCCGCTTCAGTGACTTAACACCCTGCACGTAGACCGAAACGCATCCATCTAACTCTACTTCATGAGATATCTGACAAAACAAATCACTGCATTTGGTGCAGAAATGACAGAAATGATGAGTTTTCCAAAAGTGCAATCTCTCTCTCTCTCTCTCTCTCTCTCTCTCTCTCTATATATATATATATATATATATATATATATATATATATATATATATATATATTATATATATGCAGGGCATATTTACGACGGGTGGCAGTGACGTCAAAGTCAATTCAATAATTAGACGGATGACAGTGACGATTAATCTCTCAAGAGCCACTCGTTGCGATAACGCCCGTGATTAATGGCGCCTACCACCCAGCGGCTGTTACGGCGTTCCTCTGGGCCCATGGACCGGCCTATCGGTCAGCCAGCGACCACCGGAACTCATTTATGGCCACAGGACCGCAGCAGAACACGCAATCACTTATTCTGTCTCCAGAATTCAACCGAACAGAAATGCGGACAAAAACACTCTTAGCAAAACAGTTGATCTCGTTTGTTCGTAAAGTCTTTTGCAGTACATCATGGCAATGGACATTGATGACTGATGGATGATTAGGTGCTGATGATAGCTCCAATTTGTTTGGTGTTAATAGTTCCCAAATTCTCACTGCTTGTTTCCAATGTCTGAAAACTTTTAAAGAGTTTATATATATATAATGATTGCTATTTCTAAAAGAAGCCAAAAGTTTCATTTGAAACCTGCAGCATTTAGTCGACTTCCAGGTCCCGATGTATGCAGAGATATTTATCGACCTACGGCAGGAGATTGGCCTCGGCTGATGTTCGAAAATAATAACTCATTTTAAACATTTAAGAAAACTTCTAATTCTCGTCAGAATTATTAGTTCTCCGCTAGTCTTTGTTTCTTTGCAGAAAACTGCAACACAGCACAGTTTCGCAGCTAAGATTAAGAACGATATTGACCGATGAAACAGACGAAGAAGAGCCATTAAGAAATCAACACTGCCGTCGAGTGACACGTTCTTAAAGATAAAAAACCGAACTGAAGGATCCGACATCGGAATCAAAGGAACAGTCCATAAGAGCTGAAAGTTCAGTACTCAGACTCTCTCTCTCTCTCTCTCTCTCTCTCTCTCTCTCTCTCTTTGTGTCTCTTTGTGTCTCTCTGTCTCTGTCTGTCTGTCTGTCTGTCTGCCTGCCTGCCTGCCTGTCTTGTCTCTCAGCAATGGCCGATAATGCCGACAACTCCTTTTTATTAAAAATACAATTTCAAGTATACGATCGAGACTTCAACTGATAGAGGTCGCTATGGCGGAGTCTAAAAGGGTCGCCACTCAAAGGAACAAAGCAATGACGTCGTTTCAATCAAAGAACAACCTTCACAACAGACAGACTCTCTCCAGCGTATATCTATTGGTACATGATACACTGTACAGTGTACAGTCTAATCTAATCTTCTTGAACTTCTATAGTGCACTTCATAATGCACAGGAGCATCAACCGATGGCACATCAAAATTCAAATCATTAAAGACAGATCCAAGGTATCCAGCCAGACTAAACGGGTGACAGTCTATAGTGGATAAGCCAGGTCAAAAAGATGGGGCTTTAATCTATGAATTTGCAATGCGCAACATGCTGAGGCAATGAGTTCCAGAGTTTGGGGGCGGCCACTGAGAAAGCACGAGAACCAAGTACTGTCCGAGTATGGGAGAGGGATAGAACTATTTCAGACGAGATCTGGTCGGGTATTTGTTTGTTTTGTTTGCACAGAAAGTTTTGAAAGAAGGTAACTCGGTTCAGCCACGTATTTATCGTTCAGATCGCCTTTAAATCGCGGAGAACGCTGGATCTAGAATTGTGAGCTCGAAAATTTTCGGAAATTTCCTGCGGAATTATTCCGAAAATTTCCGGAAAAGTACCGGTACTTTTCCGGACATTTTCGGAAAAGTTGATTATTATTATTATTTATTAATATTATATTATTAAAATAATGTTTATTATTATTATTGATTACTATTTATTACTATTACTACTATCTATTATTTTTTATTAGCATTATTACTATTTATTACTATTCATTTGTTGGGCGTTTGTTAACAACTGTCAGGATTGTAGCGCTATATAATGTTTTTATGTACATGCGCGTGGCGCTTCCGGTTGCATTATTCCGGAAATCTCCGGAAATTTTCCGAATAATTCCGGGCATTCTACTTTTCCGGAAAAGTTACAACCCTAGCTGGATCTGACGGAGAATATGTGTCGAGCTTGATCGTTGCAACTGACAGTTGAGTGTAAATTGCAACAGTTATCCTGTATGCGTCAACTGAGTTTTATCGCTCTCTTAAGATGAACTGACTTGGCTGCAAATTTGCTGTCGAAAATTTTTAATTCCTCCAGGATTTTCGAAATAGACGTGACTGTCTACACTCTACAGTCTATAAAACTCCATGCTATCTGTGGATTCAATAAATGGGCGAAGAGTTAATTGTAGCGACTCATTTTGTTTTACACTTGTTTTGGGATATTTTAAGACTGAATTCTTGCAAAGAAATATAATCGACACATTTTTCACAAATATAAAACGGATCAACGTGTATTTCTGTTCTTGCCGAATCTCGCTGGCCGAAATGACTGTGAGTTTTATGGCGCTTATTTTTAAATTGAGAACCTGTATAGAAGTAGTTGTTTCAGTGTGTGGCCCTAGGTCCTAGGCTCTGGAATTCATTATCAATATCACTTCGTATAACTAACACTCGATCATCTTTAAGATACGGTCTTAAAACATTCCTGTTTGATTTGGATTACCCCCTTAGGTTGCTCATCCGCTGTTCTGACTGATCTTTCCGAACTGGCTCTAATTCTATTTGGATTTGGTGCGCCATCGGCTGATGTCCTGGGCATAATGATAGTGGCGCCATAGAAGTTTATTTATCGATCGATCAATCGATCGATTGATTGATTGAAATAGGCATGTACAATGTACATATTATAGGCATTATAAATAAGTTCTACAGTACAATGCATTCATTTCGTGGATTGAGGACTAGAGTGATCCGAGGGTTATTTCCTTTTAATGATGATGATGATGATGATGATGATGATGATGACGATGATTATATAGGGTGGCGCAAAAACCGGACTATATTAAATGCAAACCTAAATGTGACTAGTCCGGTTTTTCTGCCTCATCACATTTTCGTTTTTGTATAAAGAATACAAAAGAGATTAAAAGTCTTAGCCGAAGATTCCGTCTCTTTACTACGTCCCGTGAATTCATTCGACCACTGCGCTTAGCCTATATCTGACAACTGAGCGTTATGCAATTAATTGGTCATTATTAATTGCCGGGCTTTCTTGACAGTCACCCGACAGCTTCCGTAGTCACAGCGCGGCTGGAGTTTCTGCTAATCCTGTCTCTTCCCCGGAGTCCTCGACGGCTTCTTCGTTTCAACTCTGAGATCAACGAGGCGTCTGTCTCTTACGACCTTCCGCACCACATTCGCCTCTGGTTTTCGCTACTTGACATAAGAGGAATCAGACAAAATCTGATTGGCCAAATATTCAGTGCTTGATCTTGAAAAGTCGTCACATCGCAATTTCACTTCTGAACGAACTCAGGAGAGACGCAGCCTAGCCTCTGAGCTCCGGGCATAACAATGTTGGGGCAGCAGAATAAATCTATACTAATTCGTTTTGTCGAAATCATTATCTGACAGTCTCGTGCTGGTTTCACTGTTTTCTCTTTAAGGTTCTATTCAAGCGGCCTGGAAGTTTGCGCGTGACTGTATGCTTAGAATGTCGTTGCCTATTCTTGTATTTTAAACTTCACAAGGATAAATCTTGGGGAACGCAACGATATTTGCATTATAAATTCTGACCTAATGCGTGCAATTTAAACTTGGTTTTAATTATTCATTCAGGCCATTTGCTCGACAGAAGTCCACCAGAATTTGTCCAGCTTCATTCCCTGCTCCTAGTCCATATTTTCCCATAATATTTCCTTTCTGTCCCTGCTTCATTTAACTAGAAAAAATGCATGTATGCAAAACTGGTTAACATGAAAACCATCAAAACCGCATCACGTCAGTACAGAAGGAATGTACCCAGTATATGATCCCCTTCGTTGATTATATCATGGCAACTTTGAACATCTCCCTAGGGCTTAGACGTACCTGAGTAGATATTGTGCAACAGTGTAATCGGCAAACAGAAGACGATGACAAGGATGTCGGCGATTGCGAGATTAACGATGAAGTAGTTGGTGACGCTGTGCATTGTGGGATTGCGGTATACGACCCCGACGACGAGACAGTTGCCCACCACGCCTAACAGAAAGACGACCGAATAGACTACCGTGTAGAAGACGATCATGTGAAGCGGCTGTTTGATGTCCGGATATTCCGGATAGTCGGTTTCATTCCAGCGGATGACGAGGAGCGTCGTCGTCTCTGCCATAATCCGGTCCTGTCGACGAATGGCGGGCGTCTCTGAGCGACGGAGATAGGAAGAAGCGTTCATCGGAGTCATCGATCCATCGCCAGGGGCGCGCGCGTCAAACGTCTCCGACAGAAGATGATCGGGCAAAAGGCTCTTTCGCAAAACGACAACATTGACGATTTCTGGAAATCGAATTAACCGACACGAAGACACCCGCTCTGTCGCTTCTAATTCGCATTAACTTAGAATTGGTCTCGTAGCTGTTTGGTTTGCAGTTATCAATCGAAGAATTTCTTTTTCGCAGAATGAATCTCTTCACGTGAGACGATGATGCGGATGCTGTAAAGACGGGATGACGATTAGTAGAGAAAGATATATCGAGAACTGCAAAATCATTTCCGAAGACATCATCGCTTTTCCTCTTTAGGAGGAGTTGCCAGCAAACGCTTTGAACGGCGTTTAATAGAAGTAAATCGATCGTCTTGTTATCTCACTCGCCATGCACTCTGATTTTCTTCATCGTCGCTAGATGTCGTTGCCAAGTGAGAGCGCATGCGCAGTAGCGCATCTCGTCTGCACCTGCGTCTACCTATCGCTGTGTCCTGTCATCATCCGGTCCTCTATAGTCCACAGGTGACAACCGGTGATGAATTGTCTAAATCTAAGCGGATAGATGACCACAGGCGGCGAGCAACATTTCGTTTTGAAAAGTCAACACGGCTACTTCTAAAATTAGAATATAAATCTTCCTTTTATTTAGCGCTTTGGAATTATAAAATGCATTAATCATCAGCTTAAAGCTCAACGCAGACCATGTTAAGTCTAGAGTACTTCGCGCTGCAATAGGCTACATGCGAGTGTCCGGGGATCGAACCCAGGTTGACGGTGAACATGAGAAAGAATGGGTGCTCTACCAACTGAGCATTCGAAGCGCTCAGCAGGCACACACACACACGCGCGCAACAAACTGTAAGCCTATATATATATATATATATATATATATATATATATATATATATATATATATATATAGGCCTATATATATATACTAGAAAGATGCTCGCTTTGCTGGAAGATAATACTAATCCAATACCTATACCTAAATACCCAATCATTGAATTCATGCTGAACAACATTTCAATGATCGCCACCTAGACGTAATAATTAGGCCTATGTACGTTAAAATCACGCAACTGTGGTTGAAAATGGTTAAAATTGAACATGAGAAAGCCCTCTGACGCTGCAATGACTCGACTAAACCGTGTTAAACTACGATTCTACCAACTGATCGTCCACCAACGCATCGCGGCGACGTGAGTGCTAAACGGTCAGCAATAGTCAACGCACCAACGCATCGCGACGTAAGGACTAAACGGTCTAAACTGTAGTCAACCAATCAGAACGCTTGAAGGTAACAGACAGAGAGACATACAGATAAGAATCTTATATATATATATATATATATATATATATATATATATATATATATATATTGTACTCCTTGGAAAGTTCAGTTTTTACTTGCGTCATTTTCTAATTAGCGTCGATATAGGTCTATTTTAATGCTGACTTTCAGAAAGATTAGTCTTATAAAGGTTACAATTGCAGTCACAGTAAGTCATAGTCGTGACGGTTGAACTTTTCGAACTTTATTTTTAAGTTTTTAAATTCATAAAGTTCATGTTTTAATTAAAATTATCACTGCAAAAGTGCGCTAGTAAAGATTGTCTATGAATTTAAACGCAAAAGTTACTCCACAAAGCAGCGTGATTGAGTAACCGGTAATTAGTTACGGCACTCAATAATACAAAAATTTGCAGGAATTTATGACAACTACGACGCTCCATACTAGTCCATACATACTAGTCTATTTTTAATTATATTTTTATCAGTGCAGGCCTACATATCTATGTCTAAATAAAATTAAAATATAAATTGGAAAAACTCGAACTTTTTTGAACTTTACAAAAAATGTGAACTTCACATCTATGCAATAAGTATATCGATTAATCTGTACAGTAGCGTAGCGTGCCAATGGCTACTATGGCTCGAGCCATGGGCGGCACACATGAAGGGGGCGGCAAATTGAGCGGCGATGACTTTTTTGGCTTGTCAGGCCATTTTATATAGAAAAACACAAAAATTGCCCAAAATTTGCCAAAATTGCGTAAAATTTGCAAAAATTGCCTAAAATTTGCCAAAATTGCCTAGAATTGGCCAAAATTGCCTAAAATTTGCACAAATTTGCAAAAAAATTTCTCGCCCTTTAAGAAAAGTGTGAAATAACGCTACTGCAGCAGATTGGGGCGGCATTTTTCAGGAGCCATGGGCGGCACAAGACCACGCTACGCCACTGAATCTGTATAGATAAAAAGTTATATTCAAATAGAAGATGCCTCATATATAGGCCTAATACTTTATTCTTATTATCGATATCATTTATTTTATTGTCGGTCTATTACTCATAAAATGTGTAAAATTATTAACAAATGCATGCGCGTAAGCTCAGATGTAGATTTCAAATTCAAGCTGACCAAGTGACCATACAGTATAGTTGCAACAGATTATAAAGAACCGCAGCCACAAGGAATCAATTTCGATATCAAACGCATTAAGATTAAGTTAGAAAACTGAAAGTAGCATCGTGAACTCGTAAATGAACGTGATCGAAATTTCGCTGATGAGAAACTTGCACTATCAAACCACCTGTTATTACTAAGAATAATTAGCTGAAGTCTCAGTGCTGATCTATGGATTCTCTCACCTACAGGTTTTGATGAACGTCATATTTCTATATGTAGAATTGATGAGGCCGTCTATACTTCAAAACCTAACGCCGCCGCCACTCATTGTACCTGTCATGTCTAAAAGACGCAAAAATTGACAAACAGTCAGAAAAAGAAATTCAGAGTCCAGTTGTACTTTGAAGACAAACTCCGAGGATCCTTAAGATATCTTGCTCGCCCTCGTAGAATTAAGCTGTGGATTTTTGTAATTTTCAATCAGGAAATCTTTGATTGATTTAAATTGGAGATGCAGATTTTGGACATCTATTGATTTAGCTGCTTTTGTAAAACAGTGAAAAATCCTCATCTTATTTTTTGCAATGTAGCTAACTCATCTATAATGAGTCTGTGGAGCAGAGTGATCATCATCATCATCGTCATCGTCATCGTCGTCATGCTCCTTCGACGCACCGACGCTGAGCGATGCCATGAACCAGCTGTCTCCACGAAGTCGTTTCTTGAGCTTTCCTGTAGGCATCCGAAATATTGATCCAGTGTCCGTGTTGTTTTCATGCACGTTGTTCTTGGTCTGTCTTTCTTTTTTTGCCTCCTACCACCCCTAGCATAATTGTCTTGTCGAACTATGTGACCGAAGTATTGTAGATTCCTTTTCTTTACCGCGACCAATAGACTTCCTTTTTGTTTTTAGCCTGTTCCATTATACAGTACCTGTACATTTGTTGTTCTGTCTGTAAAGAGGATTCACGGCATTTTTCTCAAGCATTTCATTTCAAAAGCATAGTGATGGGCGAAAGTTAACTAAAATTAGTTAACTTTTAGTTAAACTACTTATTTTAGTTGCATCAAAAGTTATACTGGTTGGGTCAAAGTTTAGTTAAGGCATTAGTTAAACTGAATTTTTTTAGTTAACTGGCTAATAGTTAAACTTGAGTTATTCAGATTCTATGCCACTTTCAGCACAGGCTAAATCACGCGTAGGCTTCAGGTCACTGCGCTGCTTCATTCCTTGCGTTAGCGCTACTTTACGTTACGTCAATCAAAAGTTTCAAAACTAATTATGTAGGCCTATAGGGCAATCATGATTATAATATATTCTATGTCGAAACATGAATAGATAATCTATGTAGAGATATATGATCTTTGCTGTTTAGTGTTACTTAAAATGAATTCGTTAATTGTTCAAACGTGCTATGTGGACGCAAAATTAAAAAGCAACAAGCCTGATGAGAAAAACTTTAGTGCATGTTGTAAACACTGTCTTGGCAATAAAGTCGTTTGCGGTACATTCTCAAGGAATGAAACATTGTAACGTTGAAACAACCTCATTTAATATGCCGATCAGTGAATTTGTGGACATTGTGACTGTTGTCTAAAATTATAATGGTAAATCGTGTTCGTTGCAGCTTGTAAGCCTAGTTTTACTAGCTCAGTAGCTCATGTCAAAGTTAAAAAGTTAAAGTTATAAGTTAAACTGCTTTTAATTAGTTATCAGTTAAAGTTAAACTACTACAGTGAAAAGTTAGTTACTTAAAAAGTTAAACTGCTTGATTGCAAAAAAGTTTAGTTAAAGGTTAACTAAATATGTGGCTACATTGTCCTAGGCAAACAAACGCTTGTAGTAACCTGTATTTGGTTTGTCTACTGATGCTTTTATTTCTTCAAATTTTATTAAATTTTGTTAACACTGTAACACTGTTAGTCCCATAGCCAGGCTGCCTCGTATTTCGGACTCACATTTGGCGTCATTTGTGATTTCAAACCCCAAATACTGTATGTGAAAGTTTCGACTTGTTCTAGTTATCTCCAGTCGCATTAATAGAGAGATAGCCTCAGATAGGTGGAGAGAGAGAGAGAGCGTGTGTGGCTGTGTGTGCGATCTTTTTCTGTATTCTGAAGTCCTCTAATTGTCGCAGCGGGGGACATTTGCAGCTCTTTTGAAACTGAGTCATGCGATTTTCCAAACGGGTCAATTTTTGCTTCTTAGATAAATGATTCTCAGTTCTACGTGTGTCGTAATTAAGTAGCGTCAGTTCAATGCATCATTTCAGAATCCGCAGCCGTTTGCCAGTGCGCTCGCTTAATGCCTTATAATTCACGTGCAGCAGTACATCGTATGTCACTAATGCAGGCAGCAGAGGTGGACTGAGGGGAGGCGTTGAAACGTCGATTGACCGAGGCATCGATGCTTCTCGTACTTTTATTTCCATGCTTATTTTTCCTTGCTTTTCCATGCACCTGAAGTTAATGGTCATTGTATGGATAGGAATGGCCAGGGCAGAATTCTGGGAACTCAAAACGATACTTACAAATAGGCGTATCTCTTACTATAGACACGATTAAGAGTGCTCAAAAGCTATGTTTGGTCAGACCTCTTGTATGGAGCAGGCACATGGACTATATCCAAGGCCATGGAGAAGAAATTGGAAGTCAGATAAATGTTTTTTCTACGAAGGATGCTTAAGGGGTTGTCCATAAAAGACGTCAAGCGATTTTGGCAGTTTTTTTACCCTCCCCTCCCTCTCGTCACAAGTCGTCACAAAAGTCAGAATCCCTATAAAATGACGCACAACGCGTTTAACCCCCATCTTTTTAATGTCAACATTAATGTTTCAATTCACTTATTTCTTGAATGAAGCGGGTATTGCAATGAATTCGTTTGAAAATACTCGTTATAATTATTATAGTTGAAGCGAAATTCAGAAACTTTTCAAATTCTATTTTAAAAATGAACTATAAGTGCAAAATACGTTCAACTTTGCAGTAACATAGCATTGCGGTACTAATAACAATAATAATTTGGTATAATATGACGTCACATTTCTGGAAACCTCTCCCAGTCGTCACACGTCGTCACAGATGCTTGAACCCTTTCCCACTAAGTGCGTGACGTCATTTATGGATGGCCCCTAAGATTGTATAGTCGCAAAATAAAACCAATTAAGAGATCTTGAATGAAATTGGAATGGAAAGAAGTCTGATTGCAACCACAAAAAGGCAGCTTTCCTTCTTCAGAAACATAATGAAGAAGCAAAGCCTGGAGCATTCGGCAATAACCGGAAAAGTGGAGGGAAAATGAGTCAAGAGGAAGTCAGAGAATCGCCCATATGTAGACTGCCTACGAGAAGGGATTGAAGGAGTAAAGATTAACAGCGAATTACTAAGAAGATATCAAGATGAACAAAGTGGAAATCCATGGTCGCTAACGTAGAAATACACAGCACCTAAAGAAGAATGGATAGCGCCTAGCGACTAAAGCTTTAACTATTATCTCTGGCAGCGGTTCTTAAGCTCTTTATGAGTACGCAGGCCCTCCGAGAGAAATTCCGGGCCCCTGTGCAGAATGGGCGACGGGCCCTAAAGTATTAATTTCTTGATGACCTTTTTTGCTTGTCAACCGTTTATAAAGTGTTGACTCTGGCAGCCCGGTTCTCGCCGGGCCCCTCTGCTGAGCTCTTTATGAGTTAATTATACATATTCATCATCGGCGTAGACCGCCGGGCCCTCAGTCTGCCCCCTCGGAGGCCCTGCAAGTATAACAGTGGCGGCTCCACCGGGGGGCCAGGGGGCCCGTGCCCCCTATTGAGTGTCTGGCCCTCAGTGGCCCCCCAGTTGGGACCCTATACTTAATGCTGCATACATTGAACAACAAATGGTTGGCCCTCATGATTAGAAGTTGCCACCCCAACGCCCCCCCCACTTGCCAAGTCCTAGAGCCGCCAATGAAGTATAAGGGCGTGAAGTACTCCTATCAACGTAACTCATCAAAGGACAGAGGTTTGTGCTCTAAAATATGCATATCGAAAACAATTGCAACAGATTGCACACCTGCCAGAAAGTGTGGTTCTTCTTTTATTAGACAGAGGCGTAGCTACAGTCAACATAGAGTTCTGGTCAGTGTTTAATCTAGGCCGTTTCCGGGAGTGGGAAATTGCCCTTTCCCCCGGAAATTTCAAATTCCCTCCCCGAAAATTTTGGAATACTTCATGGACTAACAGCGGCCCCTAGTAGAATTTCCCCCGGCTTTGTCAGTTCCCCCCGGAGTCCAGGTGTCTAGATTAAACACTGGTTCGGGCAGCTGATGAACTCAGCAACAACCTTTATTTAAGTGAAAATTGCGAGTGTTTATATTTGCGCCACGTCAATTCAAGTGTCAAAATAAATCAATGTTTGAGCGACCTATAATGGAAGTTTACGCCTATGCTTAAAATACAGTAAAATTTGTCAACACACATACCGACTGCATGGCTGCCTCTAAAATTAGAAGAACTTTCTGCTTGCTTAATTATATTCGAGAAGGATATAAATCTCCACATTTTCCGTAATTTTCCGTCCTTCCTGATTCAAAATCTGCTAAAAGAGTCGCTGTATCCAGTCTAGTTTTTGACACAGAGGCTTTCAAATCGGCCCAAACCATATACCCTTCCTTCTCTTTATAGCCTCTCAAAACGTGAGGGAGGGTTTCGAACCTATAGCTGCCTAAGGGGTCAGACGCTCGTGCTCAAGGGTGTTACGCAAATATTTTCAAGCGCTCACGAGATGCTGTAGAAACGAAAAGTGTCATAGGGGCTGTCCATTAATTATGTCAACAATTTTTGGGCAATTTTTGACTCCACCACCTTGTCAACAACTGTCAACTTTCAGTTACCCCCTATAATTATGTCAAAAACTTTTGACCCCTTTCAAGATCAATGACAGGTTCCAATTAAAAAGTTATTATTTTTGCGGTGATGACCATTTTTGCCTTTTTCCCTTTTTTGCTCATCGAGTGTCAACATGCTTTTTTCCATTGTAATAAGTAGTATTGAGCATGAAATTTTCTATTTTTTGATTATTTGTAAAAAGTGAATTTGTTGACGTCAACTTCTCTTTACCCTCTGTCAACAACTGTCAAACTTTTTCAAACCCCCTCTAAATTGTTGACGTAATTAATGGACAACCCCATACAGCTCATCAGCATTTTTAACGCACCGTCAAATTACTTAATCTCTTCGTATGCGTCTCGAATAGAACGAAACTCGGGCAGAAAGCAAAGTAACCGGGTATCGCCCATAATTGCCGGAGCATGGTAACGCCCATGCGCTTAGAATTTATAATTTAGTACAAAACTTACTACAGTTCCAAGTACAGTGCAGTGGCGTAGCGTGCATTCTTGTCGACCATGGCTCCTGGCAAATCTGGCGCCCCAAATTCATTCTTATCACACCTGACAAGCAAAAAAGGTCGTCGCCGCTAAATTTGCCGCCCCTTCTAAACTTTGCCGCCCTTTGCCAAATATCGCCGACAAGCAAAAAAGGTCGCTTCCAAAATTTGCCGCCCCCTTGGTGTGTGTCGCCATGGCTAGAGCCATAGTAGCCATTGGGACGCCTACGCCTCTGGTACAGTGTACTCTGTACATTGAAGTAAAAGTCTTTAAAACAAACTTTATTTCCGGATCTTTCTGAATACCCATACAATGCCCTTCAAGTACCTCCAATGGATTCGAGCACCCCCGGTTAAGAACCATTGGTCTATGGTCAGGGTCGTGGTTCTCGAGGCTTGAGTCTCGGTCTCGATACGTCTCGAGACTCAGTTTTGAAAGTCTCGGTGTTGGTCTTGGACACCCAAGTCTCGTTCTTGGTCTGGGTCTTGAGACACCCGAGTCTTGGTCTTGGTCTTGAACTTCAAAGTCTTGGCCTTAGTTTGAATCTTGAACAACTGAGTCTTGACAACAAGTATTAAATGTTTTGAGTCTTGAGCAAAATCCGAAAAAGAACAAATCTGAAAACTCCGCCCTCGAGGCTCGACCATCAATTTGATTATTACAGAATCTGTCATTTGAGCGTGGCTCTAAGAAGGGTGCTGCTTTAGGCCACGCCTCCTCCTCCTGTAACTGCAGCTGGTCTTCTTGACCTCTATAAAAGTTCTGCTACAGTTCTTGCACCAAAGGAATGCCACTGACTCAATAATGAGTGTAGATGAACACATGAGACGCATTAATCTTTGTCGGTTATAATTCCTGTTCCTGAAAGGCGTCAACGTGAAGAGGGATAATCTAATTATAATCGATCCTAGAAACAATATACCGTAATTACAAGATGCCTTCTGGAGTCAAATAGCGTGAGTTTTCACCAGGACGACGCGAATGATCTTTAGCTGAAACGCCCATAGATCAGGCTTGACAACCGTCAGTAAATTTACGGGCAGTGCGCAAAATTTTGAACCGAAATTACCTGTACGTATAAGTGAGACAGAACGACTCGGCGACGAACGACTGGGCGCCAGATCAAGTGGGCGACGAACAACTCGGCGATAAAGTTTATAAAGTTTAAGGGGCTGGGAAATGTTTGAATTAGAGTTCAAAGGAGAGATACTGTAAGGCGTTGGGGCGGGGAGGGGGTTGGCAGATCTTTGAAGTTAGTTACTGCAGGTCAACGGTCGTTGCCCACTTTATAACGGGGAGGGTGGTGGAAGGGGTGGCAAATGCAATCGGAATATGTTACTCTCCCTTCAATTTTGTTCGTGGTATTAATGAACAGCATCTTGTCTAATCAAATTAAATTGGACCCGACATAAACTTCTTCGTTGACATAAATCGACCATCGTGCCTATTGCCTAATCTCGACCATCCCGTCACGTGATCGACAGTTTCCGCTTCCTCGTCGTCGTCGTCGTCGTCGTCGACATCATCGTCCGTGTAGCCTCGTTCTGGAAAGCGAGGTTCACGGCGAATATTTGCTCAAAGAGACAATAGAGAGGGAGAGAAACACAGTGGAATTGAAAAATTTCAACAAATTTTATAACTCGTTAAAATATAACTGCCAGTTCAATTAAATAAATAAAAATTTCAGAAGTTTTTTCGCAGAAAATAAATGCTTGAAGTTGGGTTCATAGTCGAGCCACGGCAGCGCAATGATTTCTAAGAGGTTTCTGATCCATGATGATTGGCAACTGCTTCGATGTATCGTTTTATTGCTAGACTTATTATTCTGTAAAGCCACTTACATACATTTCTACTCTTCTTACCCACCCACCCTCCTCCCCTCCACTTACCCCGCCTCTTCCCTTCTCACACACCCATCATTCACTCCCCCTATAACGCTCCCCCCTCTTCTCCCTCCAACCTATACTCGATCGTATCCGTCGCCGAGATGTTCGTCTCCCAGTTGAGCGGTCGCCGAGTTGTTCGTCGCCGAGTTGTTACGTACCGGTGTACAGTAGGTATTCACGCCCAGGTTGCAGTGAATTCAGGGTCTTGATTGAAACTGTGGATCGTCGTTGTTAATGTTGTTGAGGATAAAATGAGAACGATTGGTGTGACTACTGACCAAGTGTTGCCGCTGGCCAATTCTCTCTCTCTCTCTCTCTCTCTCTCTCTCTCTCTCTCTATATATATATATATATATATATATATATATATATATATATATATATTTGGTCGGTCGCAGCTTTCTTGTGTTTGATTCGAAGTCGTGTTCTTCCGAAGTGGATCTCCTTTTCCGGGGCATCGCGCAGTGTCCGTCGATGACCGTTCACTTGATTCGTTGCATTCGAAGCCTTCGACGGCCATGCATCTGTCATCGAAACTTCGTCATCGGAGGAGGAGGAGGAGGAGGAGCGGCTGTTTATCGGCGGCGGTCTCTGCGTAGAGGATCTGTCATAGACCCGGAGTTTGGGAGCAGTGTTTTATCCAGACTCCGGTCCTCGGAGGAGAGGAATTGACTTGGCTGGGGGTGGGGGGTGACACAGTTCAATGCAAACATTTGTGTCAGTTATGGGATTTGGGGGGAAGGATTTTGTGGTTAGGGGAGGAGAGAAATACCCCCTAACAGAGGCCTGTTAGGGGTATCGTGCTCATAACACGATCTGTGATGAACTGCATGTGCGTGATGAACTTTTCGACGTTTTTAATTAATTAATTAATTGAATATATCGGCCGTGAGAATGACAGTTCGAGAAAAGTATAAATCAAAATAGAAATATCCGCGGACTTTTATAATTATGATTCAGCAAAGGCATCCAATGGCAATGGACACTGTGCTTCTGATAGATCATTTATTTGAGTTGATATTTGTGTTTGAATGATCATATGCTACTGTTTTTTTCCATTTAGGCCTGATTCGCTCATCTACAGACGCGTCCGTATCAGGACGATGGACGTCTATACGAACGTCATATGCTACGGTGATAACAATGCTATATAAATGCAAGACAGTTCACATACTTACTTGTGAATTATACAAATTGAAGGAAGCCTTGTTCTTAAAATGTTGTTCAGCCGGCCAAAGGGTTTCAAAGGTCGCTGGGGAGTTCTTCTAACCACCCTCTGACGACTCCCCTCCCTCATTTCCATTTCCAAGAGTCTTTGGGTTGAAAACGAGCAGGGAAAGTCTACGCAGAGACGAGCAGGTGAGGTTTGTAAAACGCAACTCAAGCCCCCAACAAATAAAAATAAAAAAATTTCGGTTCAAAAAGAAGAAGAGGAAAAAGAAGAAGAAAAAGAAGAAGAAGAAGAAAGAAGAAGAAGAAGAAGAAGAAGAAGAAGAAATAAGAAAAGAAAAAAAGAAAGAAGAAGAAGGAGGAGGAGGAAGAAGGAAAGAAGAAGAAGAAGAAGAAGAAGAAGAAGGAAGAAGAAGAAGAAGAAGAAGAAGAAAAGAAGAAGAAAAGAAGAAGAAGGAAGAGGAGGAGGAGAAGAGAAGAAGAAGAAGAAGAAGAAGAAGAAGAAAGAAAAAAGAAGGAGGAGAAGAAGAAGAAGAAGAAGAAGAAGGAGGAGAAGAAGAAGAAGAAGAAGAAGAAAAAGAAGAAGAAAGAAGAAGAAAAGAAAAAGAAGAAGAAGAAGAAGAAGAAGAGAAATAAGAAAAAGAAAAAGAAGAAGAAGAAGGAGGAGGAGAAGGAAAAGAAGAAGAAGAAGAAGAAGGAGAAGAAGAAGAAGAAGAAGAAGAAGAAGAAGAAGAAAAAAAGAAAGGAAAAAGAAAGAAGAAGGAGGAGAAAGAAGAAGAAGAAGGAGGAGAAGAGGAGAAGAGAAAAAGAAAGAAGAAGAAGGAGGAGAAGATGAAGAAGAAGAAGAAGAGGAGAAGAAGAAGAAGAAGAAGAAGGAGAAAAAAAGAAAGGAAAAAGAAGAAAAGAAGAAGAAGGAAAAGAAGAAGAAGGAAAAGAAGAAGAAGGAGGAGAAGAAAAGAAGAAGGAGAAGATGAAGAAGATGAAGAAGAAGAAGAAGAAGAAGGAGAAGAAGAAGAAAAAGAAGAAGAAAAAGAAGAGGAGGAAGGAGAAGAAGAAGAAGAAGGAGAAGAAGAAGAAGAAATAGAAGAAGAGGAGGAGGAGGAAGAAGAGGAGGAGGAAGAAGAGGAGGAGGAGGAGGAGGAGGAGGAAGAGAAAGAAGAAAAAGAAGACGGGTTTTAGCCTCAGAATGAGAGAGCGCCATTCCTCCGCAGAAGTCGATTTTCCTGAAAACAGACCAAAAAGGCATGAACTGGAGACGGCATCTCGTGACCAATTAAGTCTGCCTCCTGCGATGTATGTGAAATCTGATGCCAAACAGATATTAGAATTTTTATAGATCTTCTTGTTTCAATCTTGAAATCGTGCTTAAGCTAAAGATAAGGTGGACCTGTGGACATAATTCATCCGCGATCATCCTCATAGAAGGTTCAGACGAATCAGATGTAGACATAATAATTTATTCCTGAAAACAGTACTGTTGGTCTTATAGGCGCTATACTAGAAGAACCTCTGCAGATATCCTGACAAATAGGACATCCAGTGGCGGCTCCACATGGGGGGCAGGGAACCCGTGCCCCTATTGAATGCCTACCCGCCAATGGCCTCCCTGTTGAGACCTTATACTTACTACTGCATACCTATCAACAAATGGTTGTTGACCCTATGCTTAGAAGTTGCCACCCCAACGCCTGCCCTCACTTGCCAAATCCTGGGGACTGGAGCCACCACTGAGGACATCTAGTTCTTCCTTTCTTTTTCCTTCTCCTGCACTGAAGGTAAAGGACATCAGAGGCTGGATGAACTCAATGACAGAATTGCAGCTGACGAAGACTTTTAAGTTGCATCTCTCTCTCTCTCTCTCTCTCTCTCTCTCTCTCTCTCTCTCCTATGTTTATATGTGCACAGAATTTTTATAAAGCGTGAGCAGACATTCGGCTATCATTATACTCGAGATAGGGCAATTGGTGTGGTTCTCCAATTGCCTTTTTCAATGTTTCCCTGTCCTCCGTAGCGCCCATCATGCATGTTCACGCACTCTGGATTGTTATGGATTGGATACTCACGCTTGCACCACAATACGTGCCATCCGCTGGGTCGAACCCCATTTTACGCCGATCGAAAGGGTCTTCTCATTTTAGGCAGGATTCGACCGTACGTATCATACACGTATTGTATTTCTGATGATGAGATACGTGTAAAATATTTTTGGACATATTATGCGTGTGATACGCGTATATTTCCAGCTGACATATCGTACGGTTGAACCTTGATTTTAGGCACTTCTCTGCGGCAAAGAGCCATCTTGAATCATCCCTCGCCGCGGCTTTCGCGGATGCAGGTGGCACGCCTACCTACGCAGGACAAAAAATGATGTTGCTTACATGGATGATGGATGATGCCTACAACATCAATTATTGCATTGATCACTAAAGGAAAGAACGCCGAACAGAATTGAATGATGAGGCTGTCTACAGTGGCGGATCCACCATGTTGATGACTGGGGATGCATCCCCCACAGGGGTTCCGGATGACCTCTTTTTGTTTGCTAACCTATTTTCCGGTGAGTTTTTTTTATTTTAGTGAAAAATACTGCAAATGACCGTTTTTCTTGCTTGTCGGCCTTTTTTGGCAAGGTTTCTTAACATTTAGTGAGAAAAACTACTAATAATGACCCTTTTTCTCTTTTTTCTTGTTTATCTTCTTCACTTTGCATCCCCCCACCAAGAATTCCGGGAAACGCAAGTAGCTGTCTAAGTAGAGTAGAACTTCGCTATAACGTATTTAGCGGGTCTGTAAAATCTAGTACCTTATATATGAGTTACGTTATACAGTGTATGGCTGTAGGTCTATATCCAATACCGTCCAATACGATAGCGCATCACATGGAATCATGCATTGCGTACGTTATAACCGAGTCCGTTATAACGAAGTTCTACTGTAGCTGAACACGGCAGAGAATTCGAAGGAATGACGAATATAATGATCATTACTGACAAGCGTCATTATTAGCAGTTACTTGGAAAATGTGAGAGTGACTGCTATTATTATTATGTGATGTTTTCATAGAAAGCCTTTAGTCACTTTTTCGCTCAGTAGAATGGCATATCGAAAACAGCAAAATTCAAAATGCAAAACTATCAACAATACAAACATTAGTCTGTTATTGATGATCCAGTTATATCTATAGACCTACTCTATCAATAATATTGAATTTAAATTTCAGATTTTTAAAATAAAAGAACTATTGTTCTGATGACTTTGAAGTTGAAGCTGGGAATTTGACTTCAAATTTGTTCACCAGTAAATTCAACTTATATTTTATTTATTTATTGACAATTTATATAGCGCAGTAGACAAGACTAAGGTCTACAACAAGAGCGCTCAACACAATAAGACCATATCTCTTGGTATTGGATTCAGTTCGGAAACGACTCCCACGTCATTTCTTATTCCTATTCCTTAGACCTCTTTTACTCGAAGCTGCAATCGAATCGCTGCTAAAGAAGAGGGCATTCGTCATTAGCAAGCGATTCTCAACTGTCATCTTCAATATCGAAAGCACGACGAATTGTAGTCTGAATACACACACACACACACACACACACACACACACACACACACACACACACACGCACACACACATATATATATAATTATATGATAATATGTGTACATTGTGCAGCTTATGAGTATCACAAATGTCACCACAGGTACATTCAGATGATATATTCTGCAGCAAGCAAACTGATTTTTAAAACTCTGATGCCAGCAACGCCGCTTTTTAATAAGAAGTCATGGCTGATAGGAGTGCGATTACAATGCATCAGATTCTCGACTGCGTTTCCAGACTTAAAAAGCGATCTATACTGTACATGTACAGTTTCTGTGCTAAATTCAAGGCCACAAGATAAGAGATTCACGAACACCGGTGTATTCCAAAGAACCACTAGAGTCTTGACAGTTTGCTTTAAAAACTATTGAGTGGCAAATCTCATCATTGCAACATAGAACACATTTCAAACCAGTCTTAACCTTCCCAAGGAGGAGTGAGTGCCACCTCTTCAGTTTTTCCACATTTTCAGACACCCGATGGGATATTTTCAGGCGCTTTCAACCTGTAGGGCTCCAGTTTCACACATTTTGACATATTTTGCGGTATTTTGCAGCAGGATTTATAAGCTACGACCGAAGTAAAATGTACCCAGGACGGGGTGGACACAACCCCCTGAATTTTCACTTATTGAGTACTTATCTTTATTTGAATAAATGTTTTTAAACCTTACGTTGGCTCTAGTATAGAAGGGCATCCAACAGGAACAGTTTTGGACAATCTAAATGCAATAGCAGAGCCACAAACCCCTTTGAACCATACATTTCAATTTGGAAATGTAAAGTCTGAATGCAAAATTATAACAGACGCGAAGTTTGATACTTTCTAAAGCAATCTCTAGTGAAAAGACTAACATTGCAGTCTGTACGGTGTGTTCGAACGCGTATATCATGGAAACATTAAGGGGCCACATTATCGGGGACCTAACCCTAACCCTATCCATAACCCCAGCCATAACCCTAACTAGGCTCTAGCTCTAACAATAGCCATGACCTTAACCCTGACTACGTGAGAACGACATTTCTGGCGCTTCGCCGGCAAACGGGTTAACAAGCTAATTGGTTATGAAGGTGGTGGTACATATACCAATACCTTCGACGTAACAGATGATGCAAAATACTGGTCATACCATGCATAGAAAAACAAAGCGATCAACTGATCAGCAGATAAGAACTGAAGGAATAAGGCGTTGATTAACTCATTTAGATCGCTCGCGGCTCCATTAGGATATATGCGGAGTTTAAGAAATAGAAAGTTGTTATAAAAAGAAAAGGTACCATTTACATTCTTAGATGCGCGGTTTCTCAGTAGAAATTTCGTGTTTACTTACTTACTTAGCAACAATCGCTCCAATCCTCCAGTGACGTCATATAGCCACGCCTACTTGACCTGTGTTCAAAAGAAGGGTTCATGATATTGCCTTTGGTATTTTTTTGCTTGACTAGTCAATCCGTCTATTATCCGGGGACAACGTAACGGACTCATAAGGAAATTAATATGGAATACAGTTAAAATAAAATTATGAAATTTATTAAAGTTTAGATCGATTTAGTGTCTACTAAATAGGACTACATATCTTTTATAATTATAATTGCTTCTGACGCACCAAAATGTAATCTTGAATAATAAACGGTTATGTATTTATTTATTTATCAGTTTATTTATTTATCAGGTGTCTCACCACAAAATAAAGAATAGATACAAATATACAAAGAGAAAGGAAGGGTAAAAAAGCTTGAAAAGGTAAAAATAAAAAAATTGAATAGTAGTTCTGACGTAGATCAAGTTTCTATGACATGGCTAGCATTGGCTACTGTCCCATACAGTCCCATGTGAAATACAAATATGGGCTGTCCTATCCCATTGGACCTTCTCCGTGGAATTCTCATGAGATTAACATTCTCATGAACAAGTCTGTCGATAACATATCCCCTAATGGAGCTGTACCTCTAAGAAAGTAAGAAAAAGTCCCCATTACTTCACGAATACGTATGTAGAAACGAAAACTCTAAAGATCTTTTAAAGAAGTCTGATATAAAGATCACGCGATTCATTCGTTCCATTGAATCTGCTTTCACGGCAACCGACAGTAGCCTATTGTTATCGCCGAAAAACCAGACGAGAGCGTCTCTCTCTCTCTCTCTCTCTCTCTCTCTCGCTCGCTCTGACATTAGTTAAGCAGACATTCGACCGAAGAGCGCAGTTCCTTAGATCCACTCGAGACGCGCTGACCGCCGCCGAAGCATATATTTGTGCAATTAATTGCAGGACAAGCAAAGAACAGCAGCCATCGGATCAGACTTCAATCCTTGATCGATGTCTCTGCTCTTCCATTAGCCCGGGCTCTGGTCGATGACGAATCGTCACGCGGCAAATAATCAGCGATCGAAATACACGGGTGGGATGGGGTGGGATGGGGTGGGGGCGGGCGGGCGGTCCTCGCTCCCTGGGATTCTGTGGTTCAACGATCGATAGGATTATTCCTCTTTCACGGACCATCTGCAAAACGTCGACAATTACCAACGATCCATCATTTACTATAAGAATACACCTCCTCTACAGATAATTTCTCTAGTGCAGAAATGAACTGATAAAAGAGATTGAAACCCGTTTTCTTGCCCATTGTGAAAGACATTACACAAAACTCTTAGACCAACAGTGGTTCTCATACAGGGCAGACCCTACTGAACCACTTTAAACCTTACTACTACTACTACTACTACTACTACTACTACTACTACTACTACTACTACTACTACTACTACTACTACTACTACTACTACTACTACTACTACTACTACTACTACTACTACTACTACTATTACTACTACTACTGACTAATAATAACTACTACTACCTACTACTACTACTGCTGCTACTACTACTACTACTACTACTACTAATACTACCTACCTACCTACCTACCTACCTACCTATTATTATTATTATTATTATTATTATTATTATTATTATTATTATTATTAGCAAAGACTCCGCATTTTTGGATCAGATTTGTCTGATTGAAATATTTCCTTTTGAGCAGGGAATCTCAGTCGTTATTCAGTATTTCCGTGGTTTGGAAATGTTCTTCGACAGCAATGTCTTTGTATTCTGAGCTCTCAATTTATGGCAACTGACGTGGTGTCTTCAGTTCGTGTGTTCTGCTAATCAGAACTTTAGGCGCACGCCAATCATCTCGTAGGTTCAATTGCATCGATCGTCTTAGACGAGTGGGAAATTCAATCGCCTTTACAACACACACACACACACACACACACACACACACACACACACACAGAGGCATTAGACCTATGCTTAAAACTCGGCCGCTACAGTAAATGTAATTTTGAGCAACAGTAAATTGAAGTGGACCTTTTCTGCATTAAGATGTATTGATACACTTTTGGCTTTTAAAATACCGACATTTTCATTTTTGAAAGTCGAGACTGTCGCTTTAGCGATAACATTGGAAACAACGCGTCTGCAATTTCTGCTGAACCAACAAAAGTTCTTGGCAGTTAGGTAAGCTGCAATAAGACCAATTCAATGCAATGGACATGATGGCAACTGTAAGACACTGAAAGCCATCAATCAATTGTCTGTGATTGGTCGTGCCATAGTGGGAATTTCTCTGCAACACTCTTTCCTGCGTGAGATGTTTTACAGCGATCGGTCGATGCACAGATGTTAAGAGGCGACCTTCTGAAGAATAGAAAATCCGACGACCATTGTATATACGTTCATCGCTGAATAACGGTCACTTGTGACATTTAGCTGCTTCATCATTAATTGGGCTGATGGGCGTTTTATTTCGACCTACGCGTCAAGATACAGAAACGGACACAAGATGACTTAAACAGCGGACAGCGAATTCAAGCGCACGTCTCTTACTAAAACGACTAACTCGCGAATATGAGAGACACGAGTCGGTCTAAAATTGTTAAATCAAGATTCATCGTGGAGCCAGTATCGTATCGAGGGGAGCAGGGGGCGAACCGCCCCAGGCGGCATTGCCCTGGGGAGGCATTTTCGGATTTTAAGAAAAATAAAAAATAGCAGTATGTTTTTGCTCGTCAAGATTTTCCAAAACTTGAACGGAATGGCGGCATCAGTGTGTTTTTGTTTTTTCGCCCCGAAGGGCGGAACTTTGCCTCGCTACGCCACTGGGTGGAGCTTTGCATTTTCTGCTCAAAAGGTTAATCCAAAATTCAAAAGCAGAAGTCGGAAGAGAGTTAAAGAGACACTCTATTACTATCGTCAGCCGTAATATCAACCAGATTCCCTGGAACTTCAACAGCTAATGAAATATTCAGTGGCGTAGCCAGGGCTCCGTAATAGGGAGCACCAGGACGTTTACAGACCGACATTTCCGGTCCCGACTATGCCAATGGAAATACTAAAGAGGATAAACCATAGAACAGATAAATTTTTACGACATTTTGCAAACTTTATCAGTTGTTGATAAACGAGCAGAATTTCGCTACTTTTGTCAACGTCTAGGACAGAGTAGCAACAGAGATTAACAGTTGAATGAATTTTTGACACAAAAGAAGCTCATGTCGAGAATGATCGATCATATCCATCAATCAAAAGACTAATTTCCGGCGAAACAAGTCGTTGTTTTTTTGGTCGCAAATTATCCACCTGAAGAATGGTTTTAAAAAGGCGATCTACAACAGACACCGC
The DNA here is from genome assembly GCA_018105865.1 of Metaphire vulgaris. Classification (NCBI taxonomy): domain Eukaryota; kingdom Metazoa; phylum Annelida; class Clitellata; order Crassiclitellata; family Megascolecidae; genus Metaphire; species Metaphire vulgaris. The sequence continues at coordinate 5,816,499 of CM030839.1, read as the reverse complement.
CTTTCACACAATACAAAGCCACAAAACGAAGCACCCGAACTACACTGTCTATGAAAGTTTGAGCCATTCAGACCATAAACACTTGATATTTGGCTAATATTAGGTAATACGCTTTCGTAGCAATTTTAGAATACACTGCATTCGAACACAATTGCTCCGGTATTTGGCTGCAAAACAAAGAATGTTCTGGGTTCTAGTGTACGCTGCTTTGTTGCAACAGTCAACTATCGACTCCTTTAGACATGAAAGTCATTTCGACGCTTTATGGACAACTTCGTTGTTTATGTGATACGGATTCATTGAGACATTTTCTCGGCCGTTAACCTTCCCATGACTTATTTATTTGTCACAGATTCAAAAAGTTGCACAAAAGCTACAAGACGTTTCAATTGGATGCCTAATATTTTACGAATACAGGAGATATACCTGAAGCTTATTACATCTTAGCGCATAGTCACGAGGAGGTCTCATGAGACGGTACGTATCAACTCGGCGACGATCAATAAGCGACGATCATTTACAGACGATCAACTCGGCGACGATCAACTCGGCGACGATCAACTCGGCGACGATCAACTCGGCGACGATCAACTCGGCGACGATCAACTCGGCGACGATCAACTCGGCGACGATCAACTCGGCGACGGATCATCATCAGAAGCGCGTGACCAGCGGGGCCGTTGCGTCACTCACCCCTATACCATGACCCCGCCGGATGGCACGTCTCCAGAGAGTTGATGGGATCTCGCTGGCAGTGGCGTCATTTCACACTTTTCTTGGGGGGGCGAGAAAATTTTTTTGCAAATTTTTGACAAATTTTGGGCAAATTTTGAGCAATTTTGGCAAATTTTATGGCCAATGTTGGAAAATTTGCAATTTTTGATATTTTTTGGCAATTTTTGCAATTTTTTGCACATTAATACATTATAACTTAATATTTTCATTTCCTTGGGGGGGGGCACGGCTCCCAGCCCCCCAATGACGCCTCTGCTCGCTGGTCTGGATACGGATATGGTCGATCCATCTTTTCCTGGGACGACCAGGACAGCGCTTCCACGATCGGTCAGGTGGACGACCGATGGATAGGTCGACGTGGCAGTGGAGGGCTTGATGAACAGGAACTGTCTCTCCAAGGCGGGCTGCATGTCCGAAGATGACTACTTATCAGTTCACTGAGTGATGGTAACCCAGTCTGCGAGGATCAAGTAAAGGTTGAATGGGAGGGATGGAGGTGTTGTAGGGGTAGTGAGGGCTGGTAGTGGGAGGAGAAAGGGAAGATGAGGGGTAAGGGGAAGAGGAGAATGGGTGGGTAAGGGGAGTAAAAATGTATGTAAGTTGCATTAGGCGACATAAAATAATGAGTCAATCAATTCAATGACATTTGTCCAAGAACTGCAACTCTTACGTTAGCGAGTTAGCGATTTTATAGAAGACTTTACAAATGTATACTAAAAGCCGTAAGTAGCTCTCCTTTGAACCCTATTTCAAACATTTCCTAGCCCGGTATTACCACACTTTATAGACTTTATCGCCGAGTTGTTCAGTCCCGGATCACGGATGAGGCCGCCCCACCCCTATTCCGGCTGGGACCAGTCGTGAAATTTGTGCAAAACCGATGAGAACACTTCTCGGGGACGGAGGTAGAGGTGATCGTCGACAGAATCGATGTACTTTTCGCTGTATTACAGCAGTCGGGCACTCACTAACTAATCGGCCCATATCAAAATTTAAATCTTTCAAGTTATGTACTAAACCTCACGGTCTAACTCTAATATTACTCACACGCTTTTTGCTTTTGGTGTGAAACTCAGACCCCGCCAAGAGAGCTCACGACACCCTCTCGAATCCCCTAATCAGGTTGGACTAAGTGGGGTGTACGTGTCATTGCGTCTGTCTTGATGGTGCCCTATTCCGAAATCCTGGCTGATCATAAGCATAGCCACTAAAGGCGGTCGCTCGGGGATCTTAGACTAGTTGTGAGAATCGTGCAAAACGATGAGAAAACTGCATCTTAAGTGGCGTGGGCTATCTATGACCTTTTATATATTATGCACACTTGCTCCAAAGTTCAAGATTCGAATCTACAATTACTGTACACTAATAATGTGACTGTAGCTCAGCCCCAGACCCCGCTGTGAAAGCTCACAACCCAGTCGGGTCATAATAAGTTTTCTTTGGTAAATAACGGTGTCTTCTTTTCTAGAACCCTGGCTACGTCATGGATTAGCAGGTAAGCTGCAATGTGCCTGCTAGATGAGGACTCCGACCCACCGATGTGTATGACTGGCTTTGAAACATAATACCTGCGCAACGTCTTCTGGAGCGACGCGTGCATCCACCCTCCTCTCTTCTTCGGAACGTCACTCAATCGCCAGTGAATTATCGCGCAGACCGACTTCATTCGTGCGGTTGGCAGAGAGAGAGAGAGAGAGAGAGAGAGAGAGAGAGAGAGAGAGAGAGAGAGAGAGAGAGAGAGAGAGAGAGAGAGAGAGAGGAGCCACGCGCTGAGACGAACTAACTCGTCAGAATTCTCACATCAGTGAAGATCGGAGAGAAGAGAAAAGCAGAAGCGCGTTATCTTTTACCGCAGCAGCAAAAGCAGCGCCAGATGAGGTAAGCTGTCCGTTTGCAATGTTAATATTTGTTAGGAAGTCAACAGTTCTGATTCTGATGCGTTCTCTAGCGCAGTCGGGCGAAAAGGACTTTCATTTGACGCAGAAACCTAAGCGCTCAGCTTAGAATTGTGTTCGGCTATCGGCGTAAATCACAAATTTTCATTACTAAATCAGAATAAATGAATATTTCAAAAATGTTTGAAAGCCATAATTGTCGATTTTTCTGGTCGACTTTTTAATCTTCTTGCACAGCGATCCGCAAACCCTGACCCGCGGGTCAAATTTCGTCCGCGAAGGCGTTTTGGTTGGTCCGCAGAAACGTCTTCTATCAGTTTTTGAGCATAAGATTGCAAAATGTTTCCGAATGTGCTTTAGGCACGTTTGAGTGCTCACAACTTCGTTATCTACACATACACGCACGCACACACACAAACACACACAGGCCAAACAAGAAAGCATCGTAGTTGATTGCTGCTTGTTTACTGAAAGTGAATGAACGAGATGGACTTAGTAGTGGAGGAAGGAATAGTTAAGACTCAAGTTTAATTGATGAACAGTACGATTTGTTCCACTGTTACACGTCTACACCAAACAGATCTAAGCTGCAGTGATTGTAGGTTATAAATACAATCACAGATGAAAATCAGAAAGCACATAGGCGGGCAGCATTCTTCATTATCAGCATAATATAACTGCATACTATGTCCGTTGGCAGATACAGTTCAGCGTTCATTCAGCAGCACATCTCCTCTCCCACAACCCGTTATCTTATAAGACCTTTGGTGTGCCAGTGTTATTCGCAATATTGGCTTCTACAGTAAAGAAAAGAACGGCGTCCATGCGAGCGAAGCTTTAGTGCTCGAAAATTTCAAAACAGCAGTTTGCAGCAATGAATCTGACTGAAAACCCGGATGAAAACTTGCAGCCAAACTGGTGGGTTACAGATGGAACCTATTTTTACTTACTGCAAATAGGATTGGTCTTGAGAAGTGAGGTTGATTCCATCCTCTCAAACTCCTGTAATACGAAAACTACCTCATGGCTATTATCAGAGGCGGCGGAAGACAATAAAAAGTACCCCGGCCCGTTTACTATATAACGGCAGCGGTCGTTGAGGGTCGAGGTGCCTAACTAACTTACAGTAGATAGCCAAAATGCATTTTCAATTGTGATTTATAACAAAAGAAACGTTTTAAGAAGGTTTTTATCAACGAAAGGGAATACAAAAATCGTGAATATTACAATGAATGGACAAAAACATGGAAAGAGTCAGGCCATTCAGATGTGTTGAAGGTGTGATTGAAAGCACAGGCAGTCAGCAAGAAGATATAAAATCAAGAATAAGGCTCCATGCAATAGGATTGGGAAGGATGAAAACTATGGCGAAAAACAATTCGGGGGAGTCCCATAAATCTTGGGGGTGACCATGTCTAGTGTTGAGATTTATACGATTATAGTTTTTCGGCATAGTCCTAGTCCTACACTCATCACTATGGAATAATTTGCGCAGATGTTGTATCTGAAGTACTTACAGTTTGTTCAGGGTCTTCGACATTCAGTTTACGACGTTTAACAACAAACTTGTCCATTGTGTCGATGGCGAAGCGCTGTTGTCTGTTGAACGATTGAATCAATCCCTGAAGTCGTTAGATTGCTTTCCGCAATTTATGCAAACACGGTGAAGCTCTAACTGATCACTTTCGATCGGGACCCAAATCCGACTGTCATCTCTCGGTGAAACACTCTAACGCCCCCTCTACTGCTTCCCTGGTGCCCTCTGCTGCCCTTCGCCTTTTCGCCCACCGTCTCCCCACTTGGTTCGTCAAAAATCTAATGTTAACTTATAGACGTACGTTACTGCTGCGTTTGACACCTCGGGTTAAAGGTGTATATGACCTCTGCCTGATCTTATCTGATCTTTCTACTATGAAGCCTTATTGGGCAGTGCATTCCTCCTCCCGCGACAGCAGCTGTGTAATCTAATAAGATTATGACTGCCGTGTTTGACGCCTTCTGGTTAAATGAAAAATGACATGCCTATCTGATCTTATCTGATCTTGCAACTATAAAGCCCTATTCGGCAGAGCATTCGCCCTCCAGCGACAGCGGCTTTTTCGAAAATTCGAAGTGAGAATTTAACCAAACAATTTAAAGAATCGCAATTCTTCAGTTCTTACTTCCTAAAAAGTACCCCGGCCCGACCTATGGCGGGCCGGGGTACCTTCAAAAATACCCCGGCCTGGGCCGACGGGGCCGATAGGAGTGCGCCGCCTATGGCTATTATTTTACAATTAACTATACGCGAACCATTGTTATCCGAGCATGCATATTTTATAGTTGAATAGTTGGTTATATATACATATATATATATAAACTCAGTGGCGAGGCCACGGGGGCGTTTGGAGGGGGCGTTGGGGGGTGTGAATACCCACTTGCCATCAGGGCCACCCGTGAGATTCGTGCAAAATTGCAGAGAAATTTTTGTGAGGAGGAGGAGGGTAGGGGATGGTTGAGGATCGGCTCTACTAGACTAAGTATAAAGCGTTCTCTATATATCTGCAGGATGTCTCAGAAAAAAACTCCAGCAGAGAAACTATGATTTCATAAAAATTCCTAAATATATTTCTATCAAATTTGCAATACAGTACATGTACAGCATTTTCCCGCCTGTCTTCATATTTTCATCTCATTTGCATGTAATTTGGCCATTTTGTGAGATATCAAAGTCAAACCTCGATTTTTACTACTCAGCCGCAGCTTGACAGGTCTAAATATCTTGCTTCACATAAATTTGGCATTATGTCAATGTTGGTAGTAGTAGTAGTAGTAGTAGTAGTAGTAGTAGTAGTTGTTGTTGTTGTTGTTGTTGCTGTTGTAAAGTTTAAATCGAATGCAAATTTTTTCAAATTTTAAATTCATGGAATTCGACACAGCAAGAAAAGTTCGATTTAAAACTTTCAAAATGGGTAAAATATCGAATGAAGATAAGAGGCGAATTCAGACATTGTGGGAAATTGGCTTTGGATACCAAACAATTGTTTGCAAAATATCATGAAAAAGGATGGAACGTTTTTTGGTGAAAGATATTTTCAAACGGGTCAATAATAATAATCTTTATTTCGTGACAAGAAAAATGTTAAAACACAACCAATAATAACACAAATCAACTGAACAAAAACTCAATGAACTCAATGGATCTGCAAACAATCGAAAACTTTTCTTGTTGTGTCGAATTTTGTAATTTTAAAACATTTTTAAAACATTTTTAAAAATTACTTTGCTACTACTATTTAAACTTTACTACTACTACTACTACTACTACTACTACTACTACTACTACTACTACTACTACTACTACTACTACTACTACTACTACTACTACTACTACTACTACTACTACTACTACCAACATTGACATAAAACCAAATTTATGTGAAGCTAGATATTTAGACCTGTCAAGCTGAGGCTGAGTAGTAAAAATCGAAGTTTGACTTTGACATCTCACAAAATGGCCAAATTATATACAAATTATATGAAAATATATAGAAAGGTGGGGAATTATGTGTTGTAGACGTATTGCAAATTTGATAGAAATATATTTAGGAACTTTTAAAAATCATAGTTTTCTGCTGGAGGGTTTTTTCTGAGACACCCTGTATATCTATATAACAAGCAGTCGTGCGTCAGACGGACTGGGATCACGCCATGGCCGTCCATGTTACTATTTGCAAGAAATTTTATCGGATAGATAAAAATATTGTTTAAAAGTCATTTAATGCACTCATTACGTGTAGAATAGTAATTCTAACGAATGTCATAAATGTCGAATGTTGTAAAAGTAAAAGAAAAAAAGTAAAAGTAAAAGTTTTTCAACTTCAGGGGCTATATGTGAAGCTAGATAAAATGTGACCTCTGACCAGACCAGGAGCTTGGCCCCTGAACCCCACTGGGGCTCTGCCCGCAGACCCCTCAGCGTGCTCGCCATACCCCCACACTCTCAAACGTCTGGCGTCGCCACTGTAAAAACTTATATACAGTAGTTTACAAAGTTTGTATGTGTACATAATATACAAAGTTTATATGTGTACATAATATACAAAGTTTATATGTGTTTGTGTGTTAGAGAGTTTTTCTGTAAACTGTTGCGTATTGATGACGACCTTGATGTGTCGGTTCAAGGCATAATCGGATTACAGAGAGTCATTGAAGAATCTAACGAGACGATCTATTAGACATAATGCGTTCCGCCGGAATCTAATCAGTCTGTTTCAGGGAGATTTAAGAGAATAAGTGCTTCTGAAATCTTCTGAAATGGAAATTTTTTGTCAGTTTCTTAATCCTCGAGTACCAGCGTTGACCCCGTTAATGTTGCTGGTCTTAATCGACTGTCGGACACGGGCATTTCAGGCGCATTCAGCGATGGCAGCAATCGCGTCTATAAAAATTACATGTAACATTTAGACAGCGTCAAGGTGTTGTTATCAGCCACCTGTATGCGAATTAGTCTGATTACTTCTGAACGGCGTTGTTTGTCATCGAGATGAGAAATATTACTTTTCGCGTCCATTATGTAAACGGATATATAGACGAACGTTCATCGTCAAAAAACTTACTTTTCTTGCTGAATTTTAAAGACCATGCAACATGATAAATTTTGGACTAGGGGCTGTCCATTAATTACGTCAACAAAATAGTGGAGAGGGGTCTGAAAAGTTTGACAGAAATATCATGGAATACTTTTTATTACAACGGAAAAAGCCTGACAAGCAAAAAAAACAACGCATTTTGACACTTGATCGGCAAAAAATGGGAAAACGGGTCATCACTGCAAAAACAATAACCTTCTAAACATTTTTAGGCGTAAACTTTTCATTGACGTAATTATAGGGGGTCACTGAAGGTTTGACAGTTGTTGACAATGGGGAGGAGGTCAAAATTGTTGTCGTAATTAATGGACAGCAGCCCCTTAACTGATCGATCTGACTTCCAAAATAATTTTCAGCTTTGCTGCGACTACAGAGCGATGACTAAAGCATTGTGGAATCTCTTCGCAGCAATTTCTAACATTCTTGTGGCAAACAGCACCAGCCACGGTCTTAAATGCGCAAGAAATGTCTGCAGTCTATAGTGCTTTGATATTGGGCAGCAGCAGCAGTATAGTCCTCTTTCCTAGAACACGTCCTAGCGTCAGATGTCATGTCCTGATCGACCCGACTGTCATTCGTCGTCGCGCTGTGTCTGACATTTGTCGTTTCCAAAAATTTCTCGACGTCGGTGATAATCCAGGGAATTCTGGGAAATTGTCTCGCGATTTATTTTCTTCTTCTTCTTCCGGCGCCGCATTTTAGTCGATTGCTGTAACATCGTGATGCCGACGCTAAGTAATCAGTGAGTTCTTAACCATAGACATGAACCAGGCTGTGTGCTTACATGGTTAGCATTAAACACTATGAGGGGGCGTCTTACATCCCCGCTGGAGTGAAAAAACAAACCTCCCATCATCATCATCATCATCATCATCATCATCATCATCATCATCATCATCATCATCATCATCTTCTTCTTCTTCTTCTTCATCGTCATCGTCATCGTCATCATCATCATCATCATCATCATCATCGTTGTCGTCATCATCATTATCATCGTCATCAGCAGCATCGAATTTCCTTCCAGTTGACCTACGAAGGGAAACCATTAATTTTAAAAATAATTAAAGAAATTTCATTTTTAGAGACACTATTGAACAGTGTCGTGTGCAGCGTTAGTGAGTTATTTTTATGTGCTACAGGCCTTCGTTATATAAATAATAATAATAATAATAATAATAATAATAATAATAACGAAACGAATGCGTACCTAAGGCAGTCTTTTTATCGTATTGTGTATTGTGGTAGGTCTCTTTGTAGATAGTTTGAGGTCTCTGCCACATCGACCATTGTGAGTCATTGGGTATAATAAAGAAATACTAGTTAAGAGCGCCGATTGCGCGTGAAGACCAACACAAGAGAGAAGAACGACAGAACGCAAGAGAACGAATCAAAATGGAAATATATCAGCACAATCCAGCAGAACATGTCCCCTCCAATAAAATATTTTTGGATTCTGGAAATATATCAGCTCACTCTATGATCCAGTTGGGGGGCAACTTCTAATCATGGGGGCCAACCATTTGTTGTTTAATATTGTAGCATTAAGTATAGGGTCCCAACTGGGGGCCACTGGGGCCCAGGCTCTCAATAGGGGGCACGGGCCCTGGCCCCCAGTGGAGCCACTGCCCACTATATCATCACTCACCTTGTTTATAAAGCAAACCTTTTCAATTGGAAGAGAAACGAATTACGAGCAAAAGGCAGGTCCAGGGTCGCTACGCAGTGGCTTAGGATCAGAAAATAGCACCGGCGATCCTTCTATTACATGGCAAGAGCCCCCACCACCAACCACTACCTACACAGCATCTCTCTCTCTCTCTCTATATATATATATATATATATATATATATATATATATATATATATATATATATATATATATATATATATATATATATATATATATATATAAGGTCTTTCAGTGATCGACTTCTCCATGACATCTCTCCAAAGTTCTCTGTCCTTTGCTATTTCTTCCAAAGTCATTCTGTGACTTCCGTCAGTTTTTCCATTGAAGTTCAGCCCTGCCATGTGCAGATCATCTTCCAATCCGTCCACCCATCGTCTTTTCGGTCTTCCTTTAGATCTTCTTCCCTCTGCATGGTTTGTAGTTGAAAATTTGTTTTGAGTTTCTTATTTCTTCCATTCTGAGTATGTGTCTTGTCCATTTCATTCTTCTATTTTCTGATGACTTCCATGATGCTCGGTTGCAGTGTTCTCTCTCTAACTTCTTCATTTGTTATATGTTCTTTGTATCAAATCCTTAGTATTCTTCTGAGCCATTTATTTTCTGTTGCTATTAATTTTTTTCTCCAGTTCTTTTTTTATGGTCCAAGATTCACATCCATAAATTAGTATTGGCATTACACAAGTGTTGAGAATTCTTAATTATATATATATATATATATATATGTGTGTGTGTGTGTGTGTGTGTGTGTGTGTGTGACTGACTATTTTTGACCACCAATTTTAATTTTACACAATGTACACTTAATAGGCCTAAGTATAAACTTCATCAGTGGTATTCGTTTCTACTGGATGCATTCGATCAAGATGTCGACGCTAGTAAACCTGGTTTTGCTGTAATTCGCACATTCGACAGTTTACTGCTGCTGCTGCTTTGCGTTGGTTGTTTGCACTGTAAATAAGTAAGTAAGACGGCATTTATATAGCGCTGCCCGAGCTAAACGAGGTTCAGTCTTCGATCACGACAGATATTTTTCCGTTGATTAATCTGTCGACTGCGTTCAACCAGTCGACTCAGCTGTGAATGAATGGAATGAGAACATCGAATGAGAGAGAGAGAGAGTGAGGAAAGAGAGAGTCATAGGCAACCGCCCTCATTCAGCCGATGTAATGAAACATGGAATTCCCTCACACTTTGTTCTCGTACGCGTGATGAATCTTTAACCATCACCTGGACCCAAATTTTCCCTCTGGTGTTAGACTCACGATGCGTTATCGCTTGTACCGTTTTACAGGTGTACGGCGACACGGCTGAAAACATCTGCGCAGGTGTGAACTGTGTCGTTTTGCAGGTGATTGTTTAGCGGAATTGACGTCCGTCAACGCCCACCGCCTCTGCGGCGATGTCTGTAGATGGACGCCAGAGAGCGGAGAGTGCCGTGGGGGCGAAGTAAGCGAAGAGGTCGTCCGGCAGAGACAGTCGCCGCCTATACACGTTCTCTCCATCGAAAGGCCGCTATCTTTGATTGTTGACGCAAAAATTAGCAATGTCCGTTGGCAAAACGGCTTCATAAACAACAGTCCAAGTAAATTTTATCGACAGAGAATTGCCCCTACAGAAAAACGCTGCCTTAGCGTGCCTAGCCGTCGTGAAACAAAAAATAGACTATTTCTACTGCTCAGTCCAAATATGAAACATCAACAAACGACAACAACAACAACAATAGTATAGAAACAATGGAATAAGAATAAACAGATATTCAGAACGAAATTAAGAATATTTTTATTACTACTGCCACTGCTACTACTACTACTACTACTACTACTACTACTGCTACTACTACTACTAGTAGTAGTAGTCTACTACTACTACTACTACTACTACTACTACTACTACTGCTGCTGCTGCTGCTGCTGCTGCTGCTGCTGCTGCTGCTGCTGCCGCCGCCGCCGCTAATCTTACTACTGCTGCAACTGTTATTATTACTACTGTTACAACTGCTACTACTGCTACTGCTACTAGTACTTCACAGATTTAACTCAAGCTATAACATAACACCAAAGAAATAGGCCTACTAATATTGCTATACCTACTGCTGTTGTATTTTCAGTTATTCTTGTGGCTGCGTTTTGTGTAAATATTATCCAAAGATTAACTCTATTCAGTCTATTGTGTTATTCAATCAGAATCTAATGCCTCATTTGCTTAACTTCATTACTAGCAGTAGCGGATTTACCACGGTACGAATATTACATATGAAAAAAGGAGAAAAGGTTATCGCCACTATTACTCATACATCTGATCTGTAACTCTTCCGCTCTTCCGAGAGTTTCCCGAGAAAAGCTTAAAAAACTTGACAAGCAAAAAAGGTCATCTCGCCACTTTTCACACTTGATCTGTAACTTTTTAGAAGAACGTGTACCGTGACGGTGTGACCTTAAAACATGTATAAATCCGCCACTGATTAATTACTAGTGACGTTTGCTAAAGCGTCCTTGACTTTGACCTTCGCTCTGTCCTCTGCGCTCTAAAATGGTCTCAGTAATAGTAACAATACCAGTTTTTGTGTGGATCTGTGAGTATTTTGACTATAAGGATCATATAGGCTAGGTCCCCCATCCTTTCACTTAAATTTACCTGTGATATTTCAAACAGGATTGCACTGGTGCGCTGGCGGCGTTATTGTATAATTAGGAAGATGAAAACGCAGAAATTAGTTTTGCAGTGCGCTTGTCATTATTGTCATTTGGCGGAAGAACATTGGAATCGTTTCAGAATCTAAATGCATCTGCCGTTGTCAGAGAGCGATCACCAGCTGCTGCCTGAGGCTTAGGGTGATTTGTCACTGAATTGCACTGATCGTCGAATCGCCCGGCCGTTTCAACCGCTCGGCCACCAACGGATTCGAGGATTTCCAAGTGCTTTTCGCATCGTTATTGGTGTTTTTATGTGAATCTATATAAGTCCTCGTTCGCCGAACAGATTGCAAAACCGCTTTCTACGCAACGCGATGACTCGAAATTGGTCCGATTCATGGAACAGGACAGACATCTGTTATGGGCGACGGAGTTTATTCACGCCTCTTATACGTGTCGAATTTTTTCTTATAGAATTGCAGCGTCATCCTTAAACACTGTTAGTATTTCTTAGTAAAATTGAATGCATTCTTTATTCATATAATTGTTGTAATACTCTTCAAAGAATGCACTGAGAGAACTTGACATAAAGTGCAGAGAGCATATATAGAGACCAATTTAATTAGTTCATCAATGTTCCTCTGGTTTCTAGTATTAGTTAGCAGTCGTTGTTAACAGGAGCGTCTGTCCACGGCCCACGATAGCAAATACTGACACCTGGAAGAAAGAATTACTCCGTTGTCAAAACCTTTCTGCCTAGAAATGGTTTAAATTCTATCGGCCAAAAATGGGTGAAATACAATTGTCTACCTAAGGGTCAGGAGGCATTGCATTATCGGAATATCTTGCCGATCTGTCATCATCATCAGCAGCATCATCATCATCATCGCCATCATCATCATCATCATCATCATCATCATCATAATCATCATCATCATCATCATCGCCATCATCATCATCATGCTGCCATTCCGCCACACCGGCGCTGGGCGATGACATGGGTTAACTGCCTTCACGAAGTCCTGTCTTGTGCGGCTCGATGTGCGGCTCGATGTATACTATACATATATATGTATGTATATTATATATGTGTATATATATATATGTATATATGTATATACACCGTGGGAATGACAGCTCGCAAAAATCAGAACTCAAAATGGAAATATCAACACCCTGAATTGATCCAGCAAAGCATTATGTACGTGACTTTACAGGCCTATTTATTGCTCGTGCATGCTATTTCCATTGATGCTAGACGTACGCCTCATATATACTGTATATGGTCGTTCATTCCTGCAATGATATACGCATTGAAATGTTGTCCAGATATCGTTTCATGTTGACTGATGAACGGAATCTCTTTCCTTTTCTTTCGTCGCTCAGCGTCTGAACGCCGCTCAGTCTATTTATTCTCTTGAAGTATTCTCTCCTTCATTCGACGATTAACCGCCGTTGACATTGAACGCGACAACATGAAAGAACTGAGCAGCGAGAATTTCTCCGCCTTTGCTATGAGCAACCTAACGTTGCTTGCTCACCTGGACGTCAGCCTGGAACCGTACCCTCTTCAGCCGCCCCACAGATCGGTCCACGAGGTGGTCCTGAAGGTGGCCATCTACAGCGCCGTCGTCGCCATGTCCCTCGTAGGCAACTTCGTCGTCGTTGTCGTCGTGTGGAAGAACCGTCGAATGCACACGACCACCAACTACTTCCTCGTCAACCTCGCCGTCTCCGACATCCTCGTCACGGTCTGTTGCACATGGGTTCACCTGGTCGACGACCTGACCGAGGGCTGGGTTCTAGGAGCGTTCTTCTGCAAAGTGAACAGCTTCGCTCAAGGTAGGCATCCGGTGGTTAAATTACTTTTTCACATGTGCCGGGTCTCCTTATTTTTCCTCCGGCCACAAAATTTCTTAGCAAATTTTTTTAAATTAATTTTAAACGAACATTTAGAGTACAGTTAACGTTTTCTTTTGTTTCCCAATGCATGCAAAGTGCTAAAGTAAACAGTAAAAGAGCATAACGAATAAAAAGTACGTTCCGGATCTCATGCCAGCCGCGCCGGATCTCTTGTCAGACGGACCGGGTCAGATATCCGGCTCAATTTGACCCCTGTAGACATCTAAGGGTGGGTGGGGTTCGACGCTTAGATTGCTATGAGTCATTGCCATTAGCAGTCGTCTTTCTAAGAAACTCCTGTAATCGAAGAACTGCATCAAGGACATTCAAACGCAGTCTTCATAATGACAGCAAATAAGCACAAGTCAAAAATACAATTCATGGAAATTTTCAACGCTCATGGATTTCTTTCCTCCCCCCTAACAGAAACGCCACGACGCCTTAGACTACAGCACGGACTCTAGCGTTAAGCTAAGAAATGTTCGAATAAACTGGTCAACAAAAGCGTTTTGTGTGCTACTGAGTGGCTGGCATGTATTCTACCGTAAGTGGATTATGCTGACTTCAAATCCGAAGCCAGATTATGCCTAGGGAGTCCGGCTATCAAGTTATCAACACATTTGAAAAAATTGCACATTTACAATTATGATCAATGGACTAGTTTGGTCCAGAGATGTCCATGGGTCCATTTTTCAAAACTCAATCCAACCCAACCCATCAAATCTCCAATCCAAACCAACCCAACCCATGCCGATAATAGGTTTACTTGACCCAATCCAACCCACTGTAATACATTACAGTTTCTTAGTTTTCTGACCCAACCCAACCCACCATTAATATGCAAAAGTCTGACCCAACCCAATCCAACCCAACCCAACCCATGGGTTAACCCAACCCATGGACATCTCTGGTTTGGTTACAAAACTGTTTAAATGTGCACTTGTGTATTAATGTTAATGAATCAGATTGTCATTAAAGAGAAAATAGTAAATTTGTAAAGAAAAGGAATCATTGATTAATAAGTATTATTGTTCAGAAATGCTGTGAGCATTTGCTTTGGCGGTCGCCGTGTTCCGTTGCAGAAACCAGAAGCAATCTCTGAGCACGTTAGAGTTACAGTTGCCTTTATGTCTTCTCTCTTTGACTGAAATGTCTCAGTGGAATCTCTCTCTCCATTTTCATCACTCACATCCTCCAACTTCGTATACATATAGGGAACAAATCGAGATGTGAATGCTAATGCATTTTCAGTGACTTCCTGCAGCTGAGTGTCTGGTATGCTGTGACTGGATTTGGAATCAGCACACTCAGTTGACAATATAGAACACGTGTTTTACTCCCAGTAGCAAATTCATCGTATATACTTTTACGTATCAACGCCTACGGTAGATTATTCTCATTCGCGTTTACTCTGAAATAAAAGCGGAGTGGCAGGATGATGACGACGACGACGATGATGATGAAATCACGTGATATGCATTTCCCGTACAAATGAGTAACGTTACTTGAACGCTCGTCTGATTAATTAGGCCTATAATTATATATAGCCTACATACAGGGTTAATTTGATATATTTGATTATATATATATATATATATATATATATATATATATATATATAATAGCTAGAGTTTATAAGACTCCCTCGCAGAAAGGCCAGAAGCCTGATTTGGCCTGTGGCCTGATTATGGCATTCATGCTACATTGTGTTCACAAATGGCAATCTCAGATAATACATTACACTTAAGGCAAACATACTGAAACCTCTGTGTTTATCACATTAAAAATTCTGGAAAATAGCCGTTTATGTCAAAATTCCTTGTTAAACTGAGTTCATTGTCGGAATTTTTCTCTCCGGACGCAAGCGATTCCAGTATAAAAATGCGTCTTTCGAATTTTCTAATAACTACCGCACTAAGTTGTCGCCATTTTTGTCACCCTCTGTAGCTCCTAGATGGCGCTGGGTTTGACTTAGTTCACGAAACGTGTTAAGCCTCATTTATATTCTTAATATCAAGTATATTTAGTCATACCCATCTCAAGAGCTTTTGAGTAATAAATGATTGAAGAGTCTTTGGGTGGGAACTTTCATGGCACCATTTCACCTTGCTGTGATTAATTAAGTGATGCAAATGTCCCATTTAGAAAGCAGTCAATCCTTCTTTCTGTTGCATTGTTGCGATATTTTGAAAATCTGCCGATATAATCCGCATCGAAATGCTCCAACATCAGATGCCCTGTGACAGGGGCGCCTCTCTCTGTCACTCACAATCGTTTCACCGCAAAGGGCGACCACACTTTTTTTTTCAATGTTTAATCATTTGAAACAAATTCCGAAATTAAACACGTAACTACATAAAATGATGACACGAGTAAGAACTCTCCTTCACTCCCCTCCTCCAGCTCTACTTCCGGTAATTTTATCCCGTCTAAATCCAAAATGGCCAAAATCCCTAATTTACTAAATAAGCCCCCAAAAGCATCCTGACAGACCAACACTTTCAATCTGGTTATACGTAACTGAACGACTGACGACAGAGAACGAAGAGACATTTTCGATTCTTCTTGGATTACGTCGTCAACGCTGAGCCGCTGATTCGATTCAGCGACAGGCGAATGAATCAGTTTAACCTGTCAGCCGGCTGACATCCCGTTCACGAAATTCTTCACGATTTCAGCCACTGATCCACGAGCAATCAGCAGAAGACGAAAAGTCTCATTTTAACGGAGGATGTCAGATATTTCGTCGGACCAAAATGTCAGTTCAGAACAGCGTTTGAACCTCGCAGCGACAAAGAGCATCAGTTGATCTCGTTTAAAAAGAACTCTGTCAGTGTGTAGAGGAGACAATACGCGCTGAACGATAAGGTCTTTGTTATCGCTATAAGCCTATGCTTTACCTTCTCTGGACCTCAGCATGTAATATCGGAGCAACATGTCCGAGTGAAACTATTGAGAAATCCATGAATCTGGGAGTCTCCTGTGAGTTGAACATGTGTCTGAAACAAATCACTAAATGAACAACTAAAAATAGAACCACGAGAGGTCATAATTATTGGTTGTTACAACCGGGAGAATGGAAGGTCTATTCAGTTGTCAGTTAAAGCGCAGCTAACGGCAAAGCAGTGACCAAGACGGCAAGTAATAAATCAATCCTACCGATAAGAATTAGAAAACGTAATTTAGAAATAAATGTGGCCTAACTGCTCACGAATATATGCGGATTAAGCTGAGACCAAGAAAGATTCGCATAAAGATAAAGATAGCAGATGGAATGCAGACTCCCTTTGCGTTGCAAGAGAAATAATAACATCAGTTATGTGTCAGTTTGTTTTCCCGATTTTTAGATCTTTTTAAAAATGTTTGCTACTGTATCAGCTATAGTTAGTTATTAAGATATAGGCCTATACATATTTCAAAGAATTGTTGTCATTATTTTGGTACTTATTCCGCATTTTCAGTAACATCTTGACTTCATTTTTTTTGCTGTCTTTGTTGTTGCATTAATTATATAAGAATCGCAATCTTCTTTTGAACGCAGAAGTTATATTACGGAAGAAATGTCTTCGTGTTTGACTCTCAGCACTGAATGTAAATAGTCATTTGGAAAAGTCTCATCAGCTTTCAAGTTCAAGAATTAACCGACAATAATAATTATGACTTCTATAGCACCAGTTCTAATACCCAAGGTATCAATCGATGGTACTTCAAAATCAATCCGCAAAAGATCCAGGTCATTCCAGAGATCAGTCAGAGGGAGAGAGTGAGACGGACTATGGAGGAAACGCCAATTGAAAGAGATGCGTCTTAAGTCTGGATCGAAGATGCTCAATGAATTGGAAGATCTGACAGCCGGAAGAAATAAATGGAAAAAGCTCTCTTACCAATTTCAGTGTTGACTAGGTACATTCAACAATGAATCAGCACTTGAATGACGATGGTTTGTCATTTGGAAAATATCTGGCATCAGTTTGTTCCTGTTAAGAGTTCTTTCAGGTTTAATAATCATGCAGAGTTTTTGTAATGGCTTCAATGAATCCTTTGAAGCTTTTGCATGTTAGATCTGGTCATACCATTGTAAAGAGAATTGCAATAATCAAGTCTGCTGCTGACAAGGGCGTTTGCAAGAGGAATCAGAGCGGATTTGTTCGTCGAATATCTCTGATTTGGACGATCGTTAAACGACATGTTCTTATCAAATTAATCAGACTGACTTAGATTAACTGAAATGTTAAATAATAATGAATTTATGTCTTCAAATTTATTAATTCTTTGTAATGTGTTCAAGTTATTTGGAATTAATTAATCAGTAATAATAATAATAATAATAATAATAATAATAATAATAAAATAATAATAATAATAATAATAATAATAATAATAATAATAATAATAATAATAATAATAATTCTGCTAATAGGATGGGCGACTGACTGACCTACAGTACACAGCCCGAAATTTATCAAACAGCTACAGTGCATATAGCATGCGCGTTTGATCAGTCGAAGACTTCCCAAAATACGTGCAACGCCTTCAGTAAAGATCTGCAGATGGCAAAATGTATCATAAAATAACGCAAAGTATTTTTAATTGAAATAATTCAGACGACTATTCGCGGTGCAGATATAATGCTAACGATTAGATAATAACTGAGCTTAGAGTTTCTATTCAAATATAAATTACTGAAGACCATTAAATTCTGTTTTCCAGTTCTCTTTTATATGCTGCGGAGGTTACGTCCCCAATTAAAACCAGTTTTAATTCCTGAATTCTTTGAACGACTGTATTATATAGCGCCGCACGCACGGCGTCTGCCAAAGTCAAGACCGCTGTGCATATGTAACATTCAATCGCTTCACAGGTACACCACCTGCAAGGCAGCCATGAGTCATGACAGGAGGCTTCAATCAAATGTATAAGTGGATGTATCGGCATCTGTAAGTTTTATATCGTAAATTTAGCACAGTTTGATTGTCCATTCTTTATCTAACGGCATTTTGGACAGTGACTTATTATTTAATGCTTAGCTGATTTCTTTGCTTTCTCGCCTAGTTGCCTGGTTTTTGTTGTTCTTCTAATTACTTTGCAGCCATAATGCGAAACAGAGATTTATTATTATTATTATTTATTATTATTATTATTATTATTATTATTATGAAAATATTATAATATATATTATATAAAAATATAATATATTGTGTATAGGCCTATTATTAACCAGTGGCGTCATTTCACACTTTTCTTTGGGGGGCGAGAAATTTTTTAAAATTTTTCTTTTAAAATTTTTTTAAATTTTCAATTTTTAGACTTGACGAGTTTCCGAAAAAGCGAAAAAGTTGATGACCTTTTTTTTTGCTCGTCAGTGCTTTTTTACGATTAGTTACTTCGGGTTCTTCCACACATTAAGCACAAGTTTCCAAAGTTTCCAATAAAGTTGACGACCTTTTTTTTGCTTTTTTGCTTATCATCCCTTTTTTACGGTTAGTGACTTTCGGGGCTGCTGGCCTTTTTTGCTTTTTTGCCCCCCCCCAAACGCAAATGACGTCCCTGTTTTTGTTTTTTGTTGCACATTAATACATTATAAATTAATATTTTCATTTCCTTGGGGGCCGTGCCCCCCCCCAAATGACGCCTCTGTTACTAACAACGGCATAACTTGGCCGTGAAAATCGTAATTCCCTCTGTCTCAGTTGAATGTGCGAGTGTAATTAATTCTCATTCAAATGACCAGCCAGATGGGTTCATAGCATTTCTTATATTTTTTTAGAGACACAATGTACCTTTTTCGCGTGTGCGCCAGGTGCATCGTATATATCTCTACTTGATATTTCTTTTAGCGTTGCTTTGAAATAGAGCCTCTGGTTCATTTGTCTATTAGTATGCTTGGCTGACATCGAGAAAATTACTGCGCTTTGTAAGTATCCTAAGCAGTCTAAATCCTACCGAAGGAATAATAGCCTTGCCATATTGGAAGCCTATGTTTCCAACGTCGAAGCCAGGAACAAGTCTGGAATGACAAAGTGCTCTTTCGAAGCCGTTCTGAAACGTACGTTCGATGGCACATACGTTGACAGCGGAATGAAAGAGTCCAAGAGCACAACGAGCACCAAGGTCATTACTACTACTGTACTTGGAAGAATTGAGGAAACTGACACACCTGGCAAAATAATATGCGGCGAATGCGATGCAGTTAACACTTTTAAACCAAAGGATGAAATCGATTCATAGGCCTCCAGGGTATACCTGTGAATTTTCATCTCCAGTTTTTAATCAGAGCCGTAACTAGGGGGCGCGGGAGGGCAAGTCGCCCCGGGCGCCGACCCGGGGGCGCTTTTTTGAGTGTGAATAAAAAAATTTACTGGGTGTAAAACTGTAAATAAAAGAAAAGCCGTGACGACTAAAAAAGGTCATCACCCCCAAAACTGGAGTGTTTATTTATCTATAGGAAAGGAATAAGAAAACTGTGACGGCTAAAAAGTCATCAACGAAATTTCGAAATTTAGGGGCGCAAAATGGAAATTTTGCCCCGGGCGCCGAAAACCCTAGTTACGGCTCTGTTTTCAATTTTCATATTTCGCCTATTTAAGGATAACCTTGCTGCAGACGACTGTTCGATCTCTTAGCGCCAATGACGAATGCAGTCTTAGAGAACCAGTTGCCTCTTAATTAAGTGTACGCAATTGTCATGGCCAGCCACGCGCCCATCGCAAAACACTTAGGCACTTCGACACACCCACATAAAGCTGTGTCCAACTGATTAAAAACAGATGTCTCATTGTCCAAATGCTGATCCTGACTTAAGCGCGTCTTGTATCGGAAGAAAGGCATTTCTTCAGATTGCCAGCACAGTCAATTGATATCTGTCTATAACGCTTCGACAAAAACACTGCATATATAATTATATAGTGCTTTGGTAGTTTGGATATATATATATATATATATATATATATATATATATATATATCCAAAGTCTGAGAAATCATTTCGATCATGCCATTGACCTAATTGGTAGCATGGGCATTGGGTTATTTTCAGTGACTCATTTTCATCTCTGGACTCTACAAATAGCATATTATCTCATTCTACTTCATTTCATAAAATATTGATAATATTGATAATAATTAATTAATATTTTATTCATTAATTTTATTTTATTAATAATAATTATTAATTAATAATTAATTAATATTGATAATTAATAATATTGATAATAATTACTTCGAAATGGCATGTTTAAGAAGAATTTTAGGAATCACAAGAAGAGATAAGATCAGGAATGAAGAAATCAGAGAAAGAACGAATATGAAAGACAAAATCTGAAGGAGAAGACTACAGTGGTTTGGACACGTGACAAGAATGGGGGAAAGAAAGACTGCCTTTGAGAGCTTTTGCGCTGTCATATTGAGGGAAACAGAAGTAGAGGAAGACAAGCTAAGAGATGGATAGATAATATAAAAGAAGATGTCGGAAGACAAAATCTGAACTTAGAAGAAGCAACACACACGACAAGAGACAGGAAGACCTGGAGTCATCTCGTATCAAACTCATTGTCATCACAGATCACGGAAGAAAAAAGAAGAAGAATTATCATATGTATATAATAATACTCAAATTATATTAAAATGGCATATTATCTCATTGGAGTTTAATTTTTAACATATTTTTAGCATATCGTCTTATCTTTCATGAATGCTTTCATGAGGAATCCGCATTTTTCAACAGTCCATGTTGAAGATGAGAGACAGAATTATCCGACGAATTATTCATGATTCCGCTTCTTTTGAAGATTTTCTCTGCGACCTGATCTTATCTGCAGGATTTTCTTTGCTGTTGTCTCTGGGTGACAAAAATAACATTTGTAACAAAACGCAGACGCATTCACACTACTGCATCTAAAGGTAGAAAGCGAAACAGCGCGAAATAAGCTTATTACCTTGAAGTCCAGGTACGAAACTGTTACGTAGAAAGCGTCTTCAGAAAGAGGCTTTTAGGCATGGATGGTCAAAATTAGTCGATATCAATAACGAAGACCTATCCACGTATTCTTTTGCGTACAATTCATCATCATCATCTTCTTCTTCTTCTTCTTCATATTCTTCAGGTGCTCTGTCCAAAGACAGGTTCCATACTCCAGCGTCGCCACTCCTCTCTATCTTGAACTTTTATCTTCAGGGCTGAATACTTGTTTTTCCCGTAGTGTTGAACATCCACTCCAGCATCGATGTTCTTGGTCGCCCTTTCTGTGCTTTCCCATTCATCTTTCCTTCTAGTACTTCTCTTAGTAGGTTTTATTCTTCTCTCAGAACATGACCTATCCACTTCTTTTGTCTTGTAATAATAGTGTTAATTAGGCATAGTGTTAATTAGACTTCCTCTATTAACTTGCTTCATAAAGCAAAATATCTGAGGACATGCAAAGTGTCTCTATTGCTTTAATACTGTTCACAATATTAATTAGATAAAATTCTATGTAAATGTCCTCATCTTGAGGGGGAAATATATTATATGGTACGCGGACGATTGATCACAGGACAATTGACCATGGGACGATTGACCACAGCGGACGATTGACCATCGGACGATTGACCATAGAACGTTTCACCACACAAATTCAAAGAAGTTTTAATAAAAAAATCGCATTATCAGCAAAACACACCAAGTAAATTAACGCAAGACACATTAAGGTAATAAGAAAACACACTAACTGTAGACGAGATGAGCAATAGCACGGAGACATGTGATTAGATCAGTTTGTCCGTATGTGACAAAAGCCCCTTGCACACGTTCGTTCAGCGAATTTGTTTTGTCGTAACAGTCCGCTGGCATATTCATAGCAAGCGCATGCAGCATAAAGCTGTGCTAAACCTAATGGTCACAACCTCGTTAGTGTGGTCAATGGTCCAACAGTCACTCGTCCGTTGATCAATCGTCCATTCAATTGATCAATCGTACTATGATCAATCGTCCTATGGTAAATCGTCCTATGATCAATCTCCTATGGTCAATCGTCCTATGGTCAATCGTTCTATGATCAATCGTCCATTGATAAATCGTCCTATGGTCAATCGTTCTATGATCAATCGTCCATTGATAAATCGTCCTATGGTCAATCGTTCTATGATCAATCGTCCATTGATAAATCGTCCTATGGTCAATCGTCATATGGTCAATCGTACTATGATCAATCGTCCATTCAATTGATCAATCGTCCTATGATCAATCGTCCATTCAATTGATCAATCTCCTATGGTCAATCGTCCTATGGTCAATCGTACTATGATCAATCGTCCATTCAATCGATCAATCGTCCTATGATCAATCGTCCATTCAATTGATCAATCTCCTATGGTCAATCGTCCTATGGTCAATCGTCCTATGATCAATCTCCTATGGTCAATCGTCCTATGGTCAATCGTTCTATGATCAATCGTCCATTGATAAATCGTCCTATGGTCAATCGTTCTATGATCAATCGTCCATTGATAAATCGTCCTATGGTCAATCGTTCTATGATCAATCGTCCATTGATAAATCGTCCTATGGTCAATCGTCATATGGTCAATCGTACTATGATCAATCGTCCATTCAATTGATCAATCGTCCTATGATCAATCGTCCATTCAATTGATCAATCGTACTATGATCAATCGTCCATTCAATTGATCAATCGTCCTATGATCAATCGTCCATTCAATTGATCAATCGTACTATGATCAATCGTCCTATGGTCAATCGTCCTATGATCAATCTCCTATGGTCAATCGTCATATGGTCAATCGTACTATGATCAATCGTCCATTCAATTGATTAATCGTACTATGATCAATCGTCCATTCAATTGATTAATCGTACTATGATCAATCGTCCATTCAATTGATTAATCGTAGTATGATAAATCGTCCTATGATCAGTCGTCCATTGATCAATCATCTTATGGTCAATCGTCCTATGGTCAATCTCCTATGGTCAATCGTTCTGTGGTCAATCGTCCTAGAACCGATATATATATATATATATATATATATATATATATATATATATATATAACTGTTTCTTCGATTAACTAAACAAAATGTTTTAGTCGTTGACGGTTTTAAAACTTCTATTGCATCGATCAGTCACGTGTCAGTTTGTGACGCTTATAATAAAGAGCAATGGCTGAGAAGAACGAATCTTAGTGTAAATTATACTGTTAATCATTTCCCAGTGTCACTAACCTTGCTAGTGGAAAATCTTCTTCAACGGCAATTGACTGGATGAATCATGTTCTAAGCCTAAGAGCATAAATAGTAAGCAGCATTAGAGATAGGCCTATTAAGCGTATACGGAGCAGAAACATGGATCATGAAATAAACAGACGAATAAAGGCTGCTATAGTGGTAGAAATGACCCGTCTACGGAGAAACCTTGGTTAATCCTGATGCAGAGATAAGAGATGAAGAATATCTTAGCGTATCAGCCTAGACAATACAACCACCGACAAAGTTAGAAGGAAAATACAGTACTTCAGGGCCTCCGAGAGGGGGGCAGGGGGGCAACTGTACAGGGGCCCGGCGGTCTGGAGGGGGCCCGAGCCGATGATGAATATGTATAATTAACAATAAAATGAGTAATAACACTAAAGAATGGTTAAGATGTTAGCTCAGCAGAGGGGCCCGGCGAGCACAAGGGGGCCCGGGACACAGTGCTACTGAAAAAAAGGTCGTCAACACTTTATAAACGGCAGACAAGCAAAAAAAAGGTCGTCAAGAAATTAATACTTCTCAAGGGCCCGCCGCCCATTCTGCACAGGGGCCCGGAATTTCTCTCGGAGGGCCTGCAGTACTTACATGGTGTGGACAGGTCAGCAGTGATGGGCACTAACTAATTTTTTAAAGTTAAACTTTAACTAAACTAAACTAGGCTACAAGTTGCAACAATCGTCCGTTGATAATAATAATAATAATAATAATAATAATAATAATAATAATAATAATAATAATAATAATAATAATAATAATAATAATAATAATAATAATAATAATAATAATGTGATTTTAAGTGGTTTAGGAGGCTAAGTAAGTCTGTGTGAAAACCACTGAAAAAATATCGCGCCCGATGTGGGACTTGAACCCACGACGTTGTCACCGCTTTTAAGTCTGATGCTCTACCGACTGAGCTAACCGGGCTCGACTCTTCTTTCGCCCGATCCTCCGCTTTCTGTTCGAGTCGTTGGCGCCACAAATAAGACACGTCCTCTCCTCCTCCTCCTCCTCCTCCTCTTCGATCGTCGATGTCCAATCTGTTCTCGCAAGGCCGCGCGCCGCCGCCGCCGCTGCCGCTGCTGCGTGTGTCGAACTTATGATTATAATTTTAGACAACAGTCACAATGTCCACAAATTCACTGATCGGCAGTAAATGAGGTTGTTTCAACGTTACAATGTTTCATTCCTTGAGAATGTACCGCAAAAACACCGACTGATCGAAGTTTTCATCTGACATCTCGCAAGGAATGAAACGAAACAGTGAACTGAAGCCTACGCGTGACTTAGCCTGTGCTGAAAGTGGCATAGAATTTGAATAACTCAAGTTTAACTATTAGCCAGTTAACTTTAAAAAATTCAGTTTAACTAATGCCTTAACTAAACTTTTACCCAACCAGTTTAACTTTTGATGCAACTAAAATAAGTAGTTTAACTAAAAGTTAACTAATTTTAGTTAACTTTTGCCCACCACTGCACGTCAGTAGAATGGATGAAGTGAGGGTACCATACAAAAGGCACTCTACACTCAAATGGATGGAAACAGAGGAAGAGAATAAGACTATTGGTCGCCGGACAATTGACCACAGCGGACGATTGACCATAGGACGATTGACCGCCGGGCGATTGACCACACAAATTCAATGCATTCTTAATAAAAACTTGTTAGCAGAGATACACACTTTTATATATACTGTAAAATAAAAACACATTGCGAAAATTAACGCACAATACGTTTTGAAAGTAACAGCAAACGCCATAAGCCTAACTGTAGGAGAGATGGACAAGAGCACGAAGGTGATAAGTTGCTAAATCATGCAGTTTCTTCGTATGTGTATTGTGTAATTAGAATACGGTCGCTGTCGGCGTTCTCCAAGACGGCTCCCAGAAACCACTGCGCCTTCGAATTTTGAATTTCTTATGTCGTAAACGTCGCTTGGAATCAAAGCAAGCGCACGTAGACTACAGCCGCGATAAGGCTGACAGTCACAATCTCGTTAGTATGGTCAATCGTGCTATGGTCAATCGTCCGCTGTGGTCAATCGTCCAGTGGTCAGTCGTCCTATTGCCAATCGTCCTAGGGGCTGTCCATTAATTATGTCAACAATTTTTGACCCCTCCCCTTGTCAACAACTGTCAACTTTCAGTTATCCCTATAATTATGTCAAAAACTTTTGACCCCCCTAAGATCAATGTAAAAAAGTAAAGGTTTCACCCGTAGGCTCAATGCCCGTAGGGTCCGGTGCTGATCCCCGTATTTTGTAGCCAACAGCCCATAGGTGGCAAAATCGGCGGACGGTGGCCGAGTCTCTTCCGCCGAACCTATTTTCTTTCGTAATGTTGCCATTCTACTCATTTGATGTAGCAACTTTTGCCCTCTAGCGATTAAGGCTGAGTCGACCTTAGGGGCTCCTACGGGAATGAACCCGTTCCGTCGGCGTGCCTGCCCAATGATATTACCACTCATCTATCTTCCCGCCCCTAAGATCAATGACGGGTCCCAATATCAAGGTTATTATTTTTGCGGTGATTACCACTTTTTTCCTTTTTTGCTCATCGGGTGTCAAAATGTGG